>JAQFVV010012533.1:2902668-3290828 GCA_028023455.1 Epiperipatus broadwayi
AATGTCAATTTAAAAAAAAAATTGAAAGATAAATGTTTATTTTTAAAAAAAATTTTTTTTTTATTTTTCATGTCCTCTTTAATACTTTAACATAGTGGAGTCATAACATAAATTATATTTTGATTTAAGCTTCCCTTATGTATATCATATATCACTTATAATAACTAGTGTTTTATTGATAAACTTTAATTATAATAGAATACATATTGTTTATTGAACTGCAAGTGTACAGTGCTCTTTAATATTCACATTTATATAACAAAGATGCTTTTTATATGTACAATATGTATTACATAAATTAAAATTATAATATAAACAAAATTTTTAAAAAATAATAATAATATAGTTATTAATAATAAATTGAGGGGTTCATTTACATATATTTTTCATTCACCGAAAAAATAAGAAGCAAAAAAAAGCTTACTGTATCATATTTTTATTTTTTTAAATAAAGTAAATAGCAATATGACGTTCACCACAATTAAATATACTCTGGAAGGTATTCTATTTTTTTCAATAACTTTTTCTCTTATAGAAACATAATAAATTAACATCATTATCAAAAAATTATGATCTCTGTAATTGTTTTAAGTCAGTATTAACTTTAAGTATATTCAAAAATTTTGTAAAACTTTTAGCATTATACTTAGAAAATATTTTATTATGTGAAATATTGCTCATCAAATTTGGATAAGATAATAAAAGAAGAATAAAATGTATGTGCTTTCAACATAAATCAAAGAAATTTTATTAATCAGCATGATTGTGTATGGTGATCCTAAACAGAAAAATGGCTGCTAGTATAATTTAAAATTTATTTACAAATTTTACTTTTTTATATAAAAAACATGATCACATGTGGCACTCAGAAATGGAAAATGGTTGTTTGAGTATCATAAAAATGTATTAAATTTGTAAAATTTAGTGGGATTTTTTTTTGCTTATTTACATTTTTGTTTTTACATTTGTTTATTTTTTTTTGTTTTTGGATAGCATATAATTTAAATTGTGCATATTAATGCAGTGTTGTTTGTAGCTTAACTGTGTTGGTTAAAAACAATATTTTTTACATAACACCAAAAGAATCAATACACATATTTAATAAATTGAACATGTTAATACTTTAATTTTTTGTCTAAAATGGTTGACTCCTTAAATTAAGCATAAAAATCTATGTTTAAATGTATATATAAATATATGTAGATATATATAATTTTGTGCTATATATTTATACTTCTCTATGAATATAACTTTATGAGATAGATAAATATAAATAATTTTGTAAAAACTCATTTTTGGGAATGATTTGTGTGCATATTTATATGTTTGCCTTTCTACATTTGTAATTTCCTACATAGGATAACTGTACATATTTTTAAAAATATTTATTTTATTATATTATATAATAAAGTTTACTTTTTTTAATTTATTATTAGTAATTATTTAAACATTATATAATTAATTCTTTGACATGCTAATTTTTATATTTGTTTGGATACTGAATTTGCATGTATAACAACAATGTCAAATAGAATGTGACCAGTAGGGGACTGTGCAAATTTTTTTTAATGATAGTTTAGATATGTAATATGTAAAATTATTTGGACAAAAATGATGGTGCCAGAAAAAACATTTGGGAATGATGCATTTTATATTGATCAAAAAATCCAAAATTTTTTAAGTAGAATGTAAAAAGAAACAGGTATTTATTCACTAGGTGATGAATTATAAAAAGTACATAAGCCTATTAAAAAGTGAAATATGATAAATTTCTTTTTTATGAGAAAATTGAAAGTACTTTTAAAATGATTGAAAGATTATAATATATGAATAAAAATGGATTAGTAAAAATAATGTTTAAATGAATTATATGAAAAGAGCAATAAGTACATACAATATATATAAATTAATTCTAAGGCAATTTATTTCTATGTATAAAGAATGCATTGAACATAATAATAGGTGGTAATAAAAAGATGAATAAGTTGTTTAAAGAGAAAAAAATTAAGTTAAAATGAGAATAAATAAACAAATATTTTAAACTTAAATATTGTATTAAATAATGTATAATAATGCTAAAGGGAGCTTATCAGGAACTTTACATCCCAAAGAAATATGGCAAAATTGGATTCTTAATATAGTTTCTATAAAGATGAGAAAGAAAAAAAAAATATTATTTATTTTTTAAGTATAAAAGACTGAAAAAGACTCAAGATAAATTATATTGAGAATAAGATAAATTTAAAATTAAAGGAAATTAAAGGGACCTTTTTATAATTTTATTGGTTATGACTTTATAATAAAATTGGGAAATATGAGAATAATATTGTGGAACTAATGAAACAGCTTTTGAACCAGAACTAAAAAAATAATTGGGAAATAAAAAATAAATGAGTTTATTTAGATATATAAGGATTTTTGATAGAGGGAATGTTGAATATATAGTCCAGGCACAAAAACTTCTGAGTCTATTCAAGAAGCTATTTTATAAATTTAATTTATCTATCTTACTCTGAATAGTTTTTAATGAAAAAAATTTTCATTCTTTATATGTACATACAATCTTACATTTTGATGTCCTGCAGTTATCTTCAGATACACTTCTATTTTAAATTCTTAAAACTAAAATTAAAATAGTAATGGCTCTGAAGAAGACTGCAGGACAGTCAAAACAAAAGATTGTGTGTACACATATATATAATAAAATAATGTTTTTGCTAAAACGTTTTCAAAATAAGGTGGATAAATTGAATTTATTTAAGATATTACAGCAAAATAAAGGAAGTGATAGATTTGTGTTATTTGTAAGCTGTTTTATAGCAGATTATACACAATTACAATCAAAAAATAAAAAAATACTACAATATAAACATTATAAATTATTAAAATATTTATATTTAAACTGTTGTTTTTGTTGTTACATTTATTATAACAACAACAAAAAAAAAAACAGCACAATATAAAAAATTTCAAATTATGTTTTAAAAAATTAAATATCTGACATAATTTATTATATTTTTAATATCTTCCCTTTTTTTTTTTTGGAATTGTGTTTAATATGGGAACATTTTAAGCTATTCTAAATACTTATGTTACAAAGAAAATTCTTAAATAAATAACTTTCTTTTATTCTATTTTTTATGTGTATAAATAGAAAAATAAATAGTATGTGCATATATGCACACTATAAATTCTATTTTCATTACCTTCTATCTTATTTGTATTACATAATCATCTAGTAGTATAAAAATAGTTACGACTAAATTGAAAATATATAATGTTTTGTCAGAGGATTGGATATATATTATTTATAAAACATTACTAATGGTAGATGAGGCTTTGTATTTTAAATATAAGGAAGAATTTTGGAGTATAAAAAAAAGGATGAGTTATAAGGTGTTCAATAAGTGAGATATTATCATCAGTAGTTGTAAGTAGTATAGAGGAGAGTGTTGTAGATGAGTGTATAAAGAATAAAGAAATTATAGAATATTATAGGTATGTAGATGATATTATTGTTATTGGAAATAATAGAAGTATTGACAAGATTTTTAATGAATTGAATATTAATAAATATAAAATGAGGTTTACTGTGGAGAAAGAGATAAATGGATTAAAATACCTAGATATTTTTGTGAACAGAGGAATGATGAATGAAATAGTGGTAAAGCATTATATTAAAGATAAAAAAATTAGAGTTTTAATTGATCCAAAATCATATCAGCCATGGTGTCAAAAAGTAGGAGTTTTAAAGGGATTCTAAGTTAAAGAATGATAAACTTAATTAGATAAGAAAGCAGCATATGAGAAAAAATTAGAAGTAGATAATGATTATGTTAAAATCGGATATAAAAGAAAGATAATTAAAACAATTTTTAGAAATCAAAATATAAATAGTAGAAATAAGTATGATAAGAATAAATATAAACATTGTAAATGGATGTCTATTCCATATTCAAGAGATGTGTATAAAAGGTTAGTAAGAGAGAAGTTACCAGATGATATAAGAATAGCTTGGGAAAATATTAAGTCTTTGGGTAGATGGTTATGTAATACAAATAAGATAGATGGTATGAATAGTAAGAGAGAAATGGTTTATAAAATTGAATATGAAAGTTATAATAAGATATATATATATATATATATATATATATATATATATATATATATATATATATATATATATATATATATATATATATATATATATGTGTGTGTGTGTGTGTGACAGACAGGATGAATGATAAGTGATAGAGGGCAGGAACATGATAGAGCAATTAATAGGAAAGATATTAGGTTAGATCCATATATACATTATTTAGATACTTGTCATAAAATGCAGTATGAGAAGAATATTAAAGTTATAAAACGTGAAAAATTATCAAAAAAGGATATGTTATGAAACTTTATACATTCAGAAAAATTTGGATAGATGTGTAAATATGGTTAAAGATCAACAAGATTAGGTGGGAAATAGGCATTATCAGATAATTGGAAGATTTAAAAATTATGGTAAAAAGCTAGAGTTAAATTGTGAATGAGGGTTTATAAAAGGTAAGGGAAAGTTGAATATTTATTTATTTATATAGGTATATTATGTCATGTGTGGAGTAAATGTAGTTAATAAGTTATGTGATATATAAAACTTTATATCTTGAAAAGGTCTCAATAAGAGATGAAAGCTGGGTTGATAATTAAATAATTGTAAATATAATTAGTTGTTTGTTTCAATTTTATTTAGATTGATTATTATAATTTCATCAAATTACAAAAGCATGGCTTGATGAAAATTATAAAAGTGATAGCCATTTTTCCAGCTAAAACCTTTTATAGTACTGGAATATTTTCACAAACAACAAAATAAACTTAATCAAAATTCAACTAAATAATCTAAATTTCCAGTAGTACATAAAGAGCTTTTTTATACTTCATTTTATGTTACTTTGATATCATTCACAAAAATGTCATGGACTTTGAAAAATTTTATAAATATTTATGGAAAATAAATTCCATATAAATAATCTCTGCTAAAATGAAACAAATTGATACAACCAAAAAATTATATCAACACCCCTTTATGTATTTAGTTCCATTATCAACAACATTGATGATAGTGAACCCCTTTGCTTTAATTATATTTGACTTAGTAAAATAGTGTAATTTTAGAAAATGGTAAAATTAATCATCCAAGCAGTATTGACGTGCAACCAAAATAATATGCAAATGTTGTTGCAAACAACATACAAATTCACTGAAAAATATATCACACAAAAACTTTAATTGTGTAATGACCTCCAATTTCAACTAAATGCTGAATCAACAATTTAATTAATTACAAATGAATGATATTATATATCTCTAACTAAAATAATACTTCTTTCCCAAGTTTTAACAACATTCTAATTTCATGTGTTAAAAATGCATTTCTCACATCATATAACAGTCAAAATCAAGACAAATAAACAACATCTTAATAATATTTAATTCCAAAACTTAGAAATAATCACTAATATACTGGATAATTTACTAGGAATTGTTAATATGATTGTAAACTCTATGCATAATAATAAACTGACATCTATAGTTAATCTTACTGATAAATGGATTAAACCACAAATTTTCCTAAAAACTAAACTTATACATAATTCATCATATCACAGAATAGTCCAAATCAGTGGTGTGCAACTCATTAGTCATGACTCCTCAGGTGATTGCATAAAAATTGTTGATGTCATAAAAGTTTTAAGAAATTTTTTTAAATTTTGGACTTTTTTTTTTTTAAAGAATTTCGTTTTTAAAAATAAATAAAATTCACATGAAAATATCTTCTTGTTTTTTTGTAAATATACAATTTGTTTCAAAATTTTAATTTCAAATCATGTATGCTTAATAGTAAATATTAGAAAATATAAATCTCTATATTAATTAAAACTACTATTATTTTATTATGAATATCCTTCCATACACACACTTATAATTTGGCATGGAAAAAAATATAAAATGAGTCACATCAAATTTTCATCTAAGAAAGGAGGTGTAAGTGTAAAAAGATTACTCACCACTAGTCCAAATAAAACAATTCAAAAACTCACATCTAGGTTATATATTAGACTTTACTAAAGCAAGGACCTCTCTTTTAACTTGTTTAATTATCTGTTAATTCCATTAAGAACTATTTTATCTATTTATCTAAGCAATTTTACCTTATAATCATTTATTAATTTAATAAAAGCAAACATTATGGGTCACAAATTGTTACATTCTCTTATTGTAACTTCTTTGCAGTGATTTTAATTATATCTATGATGCACTTTTCTATTGTATTCCATTTTAAAATTTTCACGTAGTTCTACAACTGCTGTTTTATTATATTCATAAAATGCAGTTATATACATTGGTGGACATGATCTTCAATGATTTATTATTACTATTTTTTTAAGTAATCAATCTATTTCTGCAATATTTTCTCTTATCACATATACATTACGCATAATATGTAAGGATACTTAAAACTTTAGTGTCAAATGAACTACTATCAATGAGTTTAAGTTAATACCAAATGATACATATCATTATCATTATACCTTCTAATTTCTATATTAATATATCAAATTGTGTTAATAATAATTTAATATTAATTCAAATACTCCAAATAAACCATAATTTAATGACATTAAATCTATATTTAATGTTCTTTTCCAATTTTGAAATAGTGAATTATTTTTAAACCACAAATTATCAATAAAGCTAATCATTTTTTTTTTTTGCCTTAATAAAAAAAAATACTTAAGATTGGATAGAATTATTTCACACTTTTCAAAGTTAGTTAGATTTACATTGAATTATGATATAATGTTTATTATTTATTCCTCAAGGATTTATTAAAGTTTCAAATATAATAATTCTAACATTGTTTTAGCTGTCTACAAAGTGCTTAATAGACTCATGTTTTCGATTTTGATAAATACATTTCATATGATAAAATTGCTTACAAAATATTTTTATTTAAAATAGCATATATAGTTTAAAACATACCTAATTATATCAAATATTTATTAAAGTTGATATTATTATTTCATTTTTATATGCCTACTTTAATCTGTTGTATTTAGATAAAAGATACTCTATCCAAACAAACATAAAACATTATTGATAGAACTTTTTTTTTTTTTTAAATATCATTCTTAATAATCTAAATGAAGTAATTCTAATAAATTAGTTTCATCTTAAATCATGCTATAAGAAGTTATGTCTCCTAAACCATTTTTCTAGTACTGGGGACAATTATTTTTGACAAATAAACACATCACAAAATTTGTGTTTGCTAAATAAATCCTTAAGTTATTTTTGATTTTGTTAATTTAAATCATATGATACCTATATTTTAAATATATTTGAATTCATTAATCCTTAAGAATAGATCACAAAAAATATTTTCCTGTCTCATATTAATATCATGGCTCACTCTATTTTTTTTTGCTTGCTCTTAATTATATTAAATAATTCAATACATTAGATAAATAATGAAAGCTGTATCTTCAGCACTTCAATATATTTAACTCCATTTCTCTCAAAACACTTGTATAATAAACAGAAGTGTTTTAAGCCCCAGCCCTATCTTATTTAGTTAAAAATGTTGGGCTGACATTCTTTTTCAAGATTTCCCTATCGATCCAACAAGTTCACATTCTTTTCATCTTTTGCTTTAGTTTGTATCAGTGTTTGCATTATTGTGAAAATAAAACTATATTTTAATCTTTATTCATGAAATTTTTATTGTAACTATTTTAAGACACTATGGCTACTGTATCAGGGATTCTCAAAAAGCAGTGTATACAAAGTCCTCAATAATTCTGGTATATTTGTGGAAGTTATGTATTCAATTCCAAAATGCCTCAAACAGATTGGTTTATGAAGAAAATAATTTTTTCTCCACTCCAGTTAAAAGATGAAGATCAATAAAGATCTTTTCCACTTCACATTGCATGCAATACTTCTGTTGAAGATAGCAATACTAGTACCATAGAAATAGAAGGTAATGCTGTTTTCAATACTCATGTAATGACATGAAAAGAATAATAATTATGATCACTGCTTATTTTTGTATGGTCAATGTTACTGCTTACAATAAAAAACAAAAAAGGAATTAAATATCCAAAGCTCTTATAAACTATATAGCCCATGCATCATATATCTTTTCCTTTGTTTGCTAAGTTGTTTTGCTTATATGAAATATGTCTCTTCTTTGCATGCATAATTTTGTAATTAAAGAGTGAAACCTAAGAATAAAATTGGCAAATTTCTGAAAAGAAAACTTATTTTAAAAGCTGAAAAACATACTCATATCTGTAGAAGACCTTTAGAAAATTTCAGGTGCTTAATAATCCTAAATAGCATTTTGAAGCATATTCACTCTGATTTGTGATCACAAGCATGACAAATTTCTTAGAATTATTCATTTTTTCCTTTATTAAAAAGTAGCTTTCCTATATGTGTATGCAACAAGCATCATTTCCTTCTTAAATATTCTTAATTATATTGTTAATAAAACAATGTATGAATAACCCTGTAATTTTTATTTCAAGCAGAGTTAGTAATTTAAATGTGTTATTGGCACCATTAATTTAAAATATACATTTATCACTTTGATTTCACCAGTTTAAACATAGAATAAAAGCAACAAATAAACCATTTTATTGTTTATAAAGCAGCTTTTATTTATGTTTAGTATAGAAAAAAATAATCACATGTTGCAGATTTACATTTATATGTAATTCATCCAATTCAATCAACACTAGGTTATCGAAAATTTTACATAATGATGAAATAACATTTTGCAATATTCTCAATTAATCAAATATAATATGATAATAATAATAAAAAACCAATGCAGTTTTGAATTCAGCACAACAAAATTAGTAAATCTACTTATTTTAATTTTAACATTGAGAAAGTATTTATTTGCAGACTAGTGCAGACTAATGTAATCTGACCAACCAATGTTTTTGAAAATATTAATTTCTTCTAATTCCTGATTTCCAGTTTTAATTGCTTTCTTAAAAACACACAGAACAGTGGTCTGTTTTACTTTTTATCTATAGTCCATTTTCTTCTGATAACCTTCACAGTATTTCCTGAAACTCTGAAGCATTGCTTGATTAAAACAATCGCATTATCTTCAAAATCTAGAGGACTTATATAAAATTCATGTATTTTTATTCTTTTACCTTTCCATTTTATTCAATATTATATTTCTCATAAAATTATTTTAAAAAAATTATAGAGACCTAGAGTAACATTGTATACATGATTCTCAATCTTCATTATGTAATCTAAACTATATTGTTGAATTTTGATAAATATTCTGCAGAAAATGATAACCTCCTGGTCCACATTACATTAATTTGAAGTTTTAATCACTATAGATATTCTTGCAGAATCAAATATATTTTCATAATATAAAATCTGAAGCACGATAGCATTTATAAGTATTGATTATTTTTGTAAATTTTGTCAAAAATTAGATGTTATATATATATAAAATACATATTTTGCGGGTTCATCCGTGTTAAAAACTTTTAATATCAATATACTGACGTTCCAAGTCGAAACGTCAGTATACTGATATTAAAAGTTTTTAACACGGATGAACCCGCAAAATATGTATTTTATATATTTAACCCGTGCAAATCTTCGTTTTAACATATATATATATATATAACGTTCAAATGTGTTAGACAATACTATACGTAAAACTTTTAATATTTTGCGTTAATATTAGAAATACACACACTTATATAATTCGGAAAGCAAAACTATATATAAATCAAATCAAACCCAATCACTGAATGATAAACTTTGTTGATTCTTCTAACGTTTTCGAAGGTACAACCTTCATTTTCAAGAAGTACAAAAAATCTCTTCATTTTCCACGAGGTGTAAATATACAAAATAAGCAAAATATGCTAATCAGGATAAGAACGTTTAAACTTGCCATTTCTTCGATATGGTGTAAAGTGAACTGGTAGGAAGGAGATGGAGGCGTGTTACATCATATCAGATGAACACGCGATGAATAAAAGAGAATCATTTTATGCCATATCGAAGAAATAGCAAGTTTAAACGTTCTTATCCTGATTAGCATATTTTGCCTATTTTGTATATTTGCACCTCGTGGAAAATGAAGAGATTTTTTGTACTTCTTGAAAATAAAGGTTGTACCTTCGAAAACGTTAGAAGAATCAACAAAGTTTATCATTCAGTGATTGGGTTTGATTTGATTTATATATAGTTTTGCTTTCCGAATTATATAAGTGTGTGTATTTCTAATATTAACGCAAAATATTAAAAGTTTTACACACACATATATAAATATATATGTTAAATAGCTGATAATTATTTTAACTAATGATACCAATTGCATTTGAATTCTTTTCAAGAGACAATCAATGCTATTATTAAAACAGTTATCAACAATATGCATTAGAGTTTCTCATTAAAAACTCATAAGAAAATCAACTTTCATCCATGTAAATATGTAAATAAACTCTATATCCAAACTATATATAGATCAGACAACAATCACATTTAAATAAATTTAACTAAAATAAGTCAATAAAGATATCATGGGACATTTAAACACTGATTTAATAGTAGCATTCAACTATTTAGATTTTGTTATTTACATTTTCTTTAGATGGAAATTATTAGAAAGCTTACTTATATTGAAAGTAATAGTATATTATAATTTAGATATAAATGTAAATTGAAATTTAAAAAAATAAATCGCCTTTATACTTTTATCTATTGAGAAATCCCTTGTGATTCTGTATTGTAAACTATATTACTATTTCTCTTTCATGGCCATAACACCATATTTAATATTTTTAATTGTGTTGTCCTCAATAATTGTTGTATTTCACTAACAATTATTAGTATTTTCCCTTTATTGAGATATTCTTTGAAGTAACTTTCACCTGAAATTCTTATTGATACCTAGAATTAATAGAATATATGGCAAATGTTTTATAAGCAAAAGCAACTCAAAGGTTATTCATACACAATGATTGATTTTTTATTAATCTCAATGATTGAGATTATAATTGCTCTCTCACTATATACTAGAAATATTGGAATTTTAATAGTAGTGAAAATTTAAAGTATAATAAAATTAACTATCATTTTGAATATATAGCTAAATTTTATTAAATAAGGCAAAACTTTAAAAAAAAGGATAGCAAGATATATTCTGGATAATCAAATATAAAGTAATATAAGAATGAAATGTGATGGCACATACATATAATTGTTTTTTTTTTTAAAATATAGATTTATTTTAATAATGATGAACAGTAAACAATTTATTTAATTAAAATCCAGAAACACTATGAAATCTTCTAAATTAATGAGATATCTTGAAAACATGAATGATTACCCTAATTAATTAGGTGTGTATTTTGAAAGATTCTTAAAATTTTAGCATAAAAAATATATTTTAAAAAATATGTCTAAAAAATATTTAAATACACTTTATATAGTATCATATTTAATAGCTAAAGATAAAAAACATTTACAATTGATGATGGTCTTATTTTTTTTTCTATTGGAATATAAATAACAGAATTGATTCATAGAAAACAACATATAAACTCCATAAAACTCATTTGTCATAATTTCACATAAAGACTTTTGCTCAGACAAAGAGACTTTTTCATAAAAACTAATAATAAACTTAATAATACTTCTTTCCATCATTTATGAGTGAATGTTGAATGTATAGAAAATTTTAAACTTTATTTAAACTTTTCAAATACAAACAACTTGTTAGTAATAACACACAAATAGACAATACAGGTTAGTAATTACACAACATTTCGAGTAATATTATTCTCCACTCTTCTTCAGGTGTTGCTGGCCTATATGCACAGTAACAATATTCGCTTAGAAGTTGAACTCACACCTTTAGATTCTTGTATATTGAATTTAAGGCAAACGCTCTACCAACTGAGCTATTCTGTCCAAGGGCAAATAGTCGTTTTTATTCATTACAAGATCTAAAGGCAGTTCACTTCATGAATATTGTCACTGTCATATAGGCCACACCCGAAGAGTGGAAAAATCTACTCAAATGTTTTATTACTAACCTGTATTGTCTATTTGTGTGTTATTACTAACAAGTTGTTTGTATTTGAAAAGTTTAAATAAAGTTTAAAATTTTCTATACATTCAACATTCACTCATAAATGATGGAAATAGTCCAACATATCACATCTTATTAATAATACTTCATTTTAATACTTATCCAGTACACGGTTATCTGACTTCACTTTTTTCTATAACATTATTTATTTACCTTATATTCAAACTAAGTATTTTTCTAATCTTTTTTTAATTTTTTTTAATATTATCATTTATTACAGGGTATTTCACTCATTTTATTTCATACTTATTTTAAATATTGGGTATTTTCATATTCATCTTATTTTAAATTAACTTTTACATTCATGAATGTGGTATCTCATCATGGAACATCTCTAATATATATTTAACTTACAAGGTAATATTATTTTTTTAAGTAAAATTTAAAATGATAATAATACAATTTTAATTCATTAAAGTAAATAATCTTATGATAAAAAAATCATGCATGGAGTCTAATTTAAAAAAAATCTGAAATTTCAAACATAAAATATCTATACAATATAAAATAATTAATTATAAATAAAAAGTTTTTCATTATTATTAATTATAATTCAATCCATATTTAAATTTCTAATTTTTTTTCTTTATAAGTCACTAACATTAATTTTAATGTTCATCATAAATATAAAATTCTGGGCCAAGATAACATTTTTTTTTATCTACAATGGATTTTAAAAAATATTGATTCAATTAATAAACCATAATTATGTGATCTGGTTAACATTAAAATCAGAAAGTAATTTTTATTGTTTCCTTTATTTTTAAAATAGTGACATAAAATATTTAAAATAAATAATTAGTTGATGGCTGTATATTTTACATAACAAATATTTTCAAGTCAAAAATTTAAAATAATTCTTAATGTGAAGTTTTGAAGTGTTTGTAAAGATTTTGGGATATATGATGCATTATCACTCCATAATATTATTCTGTAATATAAGCTGCTTAAATATACCTATTTGTATATATTTAACAGAACAGATTTATGTAAATAAAATTCTAATTCTATAAAAAAGAAAATTCATTTTTTTAAAATCTCATATGAAAGAAAAGATTGTTTATAGTAGATATTCATCCAAAACCAAACCCAAACAAGCTACAGTGTCATTCTATCATTTTTTTATTATATGGATTGATGCAGATAAGGTGTTTTAACTATTTTTTTACAGTAACATTTTTCAAACAGTATAATGTATATTTAATGACATTCAAAAGTAATCTAATTTTATTCATTCATTGTATTATTTTTAGTAAATCTTTATTTACAAGTATCTCCTGTAGACTATATAAAATTGTCTGCAAAATAAAAATTGTTGGAATAAAAAGAGATTCAGAAAATCATTAATGTAAACAGTAAACAATTAAGGTGCAAAAACAGAATCCTGAGGAACTCCATATCTGATTACTTCAGAAATATTCAAAACATTATTAATTTTAACAAACTTGATTGTATTGCCTAAACCATTCAAGCATATTATTCCTTATATTCAAGTAATTTATGATAATTAATAATAAATCATGAGGAACATACTCAAATGCTTTTCATAAATCCAAATTTATATATCTATATTCTTGTGATCGTTTTCTAAAGATTCGGTGATAATTCAAATAATCTGGTAAATTTTTTGAGTAAAAAACCGAATTGCTCATTTGAAAACAAATTATATTTATGGAAAAACAAAACAATTCTACTTTTAATATTTGGGGATAATATTAATAAAATAGAAATTGCCTCTAGTTTTAAAAACATCCCCTTTCTCCATTTTTATAAATAGATTTTAAGTAATCTGGAAATATATCTGAATATACAGAAAAATTAAACAAAATGATCATACTGATAATAGAATGAAAATATTTTCAATCAATAGTTTGACAGAATACCATCCAAACTAATCCATTTCTTATATGTTATTTTATCCAGAGATTCTAAAATTTCAAGTTCTTCTATCTTTTTAAAAACAAAAAAATTAATAATATATTTCTCATAATCAAAACCATAATGAAATTTATAACTATTGAAAAAATTATTCATTAACAATTCCACACAACGTACAAAATGCTGATTTAAATGATTAGATGTTACTTTTTATTATTCATAACTTAATAAATACTTCATTAATTTTTAATCTAAAAAAATGTGAAAAATTTTTTTTTAAATATATTTTCTATCAACAGTCCAAAATTTTCTTAATTTGGTGGACTTTAAAGAATTAATTTAAGCAAAATAGAAAAACATTTTAGCTTTATTTATACATTTTTTCTTTGTCAAGAACTTTTAGTTGAACTCTAAATTCTTCATTAGAAAGAACCTTTTAAAAAGTTTGTATAATTTGTTTTTCTGTTTACTTTGGATATCAATTTATTGGTTATCCAATATTTTTTTTAAATCTTTATTTTTTTTATATATTATTTTATAAAAGAACAATGTTCAATAAAATCTTTAATCCTATCAACAAAAAAAGAAAAGGCATAATTTACATTATTCAACTCAAAGATTGAATTTCAGTTATATAAATTAATTAAAAATACAAATGTTCAGGAGATAATACTCTAAAATATTTTTTTTTCTAAGCAAAAAATTCTCATTAAAATTAAATGTGTCATCCATAGCATAGCATTGCAATAATGACATTTTCAAAAGAATTTTTTAGGACATCTAGCAAGAATATGATCAGTATGCCAATAAGATGAAGATTTAACATATGACATTGAATATATCCAAAAAATTAAAGCATATTTAAACAGCATTAAGCAGCAAAAGTAATTTCTCCAGAAATATCTATATCTAAGTCACTAATAATAATCATGAACTTATTATTTGACCTAGGAGGCAAATTATGAAGTTCATCATTAAAATATCAACTAAAATAAAACTTAAAGCAATTCATTCAGAAGTATTAAGATGTACAAATAACAGTCACATAAAAATCTGATTTATAATAAACTATCTGATCTCTCATTTATTAATTGGTGTATATCCTTTGAATTCATAAAATTCTTTTTCAAATTCATTAATTCAAATTTCAGACAAAATTATTATATCAAACGAATAATAATAGTAATAAATTTATAAATAGATGGGTCCCTTTTCTCAACAGTAAAATCCATTGTGTAAAGCATTAAACTCAATCATAATCTTCTGGAATAAAAATCAGCATATACAAACAAACAAAATTAGTCAAATGGTATTTTTTTAAATTTAAACGAATATGTGAGGATGGTTTTAGAACAGTCACTCAATTTGGACTTTAAATATTAAAGCAAAAAGTCTTTAAATAAAACTTTTTTCTAAAGATTTTTCAACACATTTGGATATAACAATAATATCAAGACAGGTAAATAGAAGTTATATTAGAAATATTAACAAATGATATGTTATTTTCATTGATATTTTATTTAAGTCATAATGTTTTCATGTAATTTCTTTTACTTTATCCATTTTTGTGAAATGAATTTCCATTCTTAGTTTTATTCTTATATATATATATATATATATATATATATATATATATATATATATATATATATATATATATATATATATATATATATATATATATATATATATATATATATAGACAGAACAATGTCAAAAAGTAAATTTTCAGATAAAATTTTTATTTGATGCATCCCTGAAATTAAAAATTACATCAATTTTGATCTTTTATTATGTAATTCCATAATTTTAAAATCAAAATATTGAAAAGAGGGCACAATAAAACTTCAGAAATAATTACATATTACTAATAGTAACTGTTTGATAAAACTATTTTCTCACATTTCCCTCTTCCCAATTCTTATATGCAGATAGGGAGACTCCTCAAAACTTTACCATTTTGCCACTTGTTGAAGTAAACAATATCAGTAATTGGATACATGAGTGTGTTATTAGTATAGATTTACTTTTGATGCATTTTCTATTTTATTACTTATTGAATGATAAAATTATATCATTTTTATAATCTACCTTAGCATATAAAGTCTTTATGGTTTTCTAAGATAAATGAACATATTTCAACAATGGTAGAGACCAAATCATATAATAAAGACAAAATAGATTAATGTTTTATAGCTCGATTAGCCAAGAGGCAATGAATATTATTGTATATCAATGGTTGATGATATGGTGTCTGTATGAAATATAACTTCAGTATGGCATATGACTCAGAATGATATGTATGTAAAATAAAAGCAAGTTCACAGCATACCATATAAATATAAATCATTACCATTTAGTCATAATAATCTAACTAGATAATTAACGATTCTCTTTGTCTTCATTGAAATTTGTATTTTTGATAATTTTTAGATAGTTATCATTATCATCACTAGTGTAATCTACAATTAAATACATTTATATTTCTGTTATCCTCATCATATTGTAATATTCAGGGTACATGGACTCTTACTCTATCTCTGTACATGGTGCCACCAGGCCACTTGAACCTGGAAAATTTATATAGTAGGCAGATACGTATTGGTAAGATCCAACTCTTGTAGACCATTAGCCCTTGGTACTAGCTCAAGTAATAGCTGAGATTTAATATAACTTATTTTACTTATATTCAATTATATATTTGTTTAAAGTATTATTGACAAAGATAAAATAATAATAAGTCACTGCCAGAACTAATAACACAAACATTTATTATTCACATATATAAAAACAAATTTGAGGATTAGATTATTAACATTATTTTAGATTTAAATTCTGATATTTTTTTGTAATTTGCACAGATGGAAATTTTTATACAATTTAATATTTTTTAATGTTAAGCATAGATAGATACATAGAATATGCATTTAAAGACTTTCAAAATATTTAACTTCAGGCTAAAAGTTTGCAGCTAAACAAACCCTAGCTTCCTGACATAAAGACATAACCAATGTAACATGAAAATATTAACATAAAACCATGCTGACAGGAAATGCACATCTGCAGCATGATATTATTTAAAAGAAATGATCCTAAGTACAGGAATATGCATCTGTATGGCGAAGGAATCATATATATAAAACATTGAAAAAGAAATGCTTCTTATGGAGAGAGAGTGGTCCTCACTGTCTTATAATCCCTATCCATAGATGAAAGATCAATGGTGTAGGAAGGACATCCACATCTTCTGCAATGCGATGGCTACAACTCTGGGCCATGCATTCATTTGGGATTGGTGCCCTGTATGCTAATGCACTTCATATTTCATTAATATAAATGCTGTACATCATTCCACCAGCCTCAATTCAACTACAAAACAAACAGCCTAAAATTAACCCCACATGACCCAACCCAAACTTAATGACTCTACGCAACCTTCTACACCATACTTTAAATTTTGGTAAAAGTTTACTATAACGGTCTATGGGTGTTTGCCCTCTAATGTTTAAAATTTAAACTAAATTGTTTGAGAATCTTATGTGTATGTTATTATATTAAAATTTAATCAAATGTAAAAGATAATAATAAATAAAAAAACCTTTTGAATGTTGGATTAATTATACCACATTAATTAAAAGAATTACTTTTAATTTGTTTGAAAGTTAAAAATTTAAACTGTCTACAACTTAAGAATTTAAAATAACTACATTTATAGCACATATTGTGAAAAAAAGACACCCTATGTGTTCAACGGCGCAAATTACACACACACGTGTACAGTTTTATAGTTGGAAAAAATGTCTGCTACATGCTTAGTACCTGATGGTGAAATTTTGAGTGTTGCTGCTATTCTGGTGGTATAGAGAGAGCATTAAGAAAGTGCTTCTTGACAGAAGTTGCAGACAGGACGGCTGATACACTGGAGGGGTTGATACAACAGTTCATTTTACCAGTTACGCACATTATTTCCGATGGCTGGGTTGCGTACAATAACATCAGCAGTCTCAACAATGGTGTGTATATGCATTCCCGGTTGTCGTCCATCAGGACAACTTTGTGCATCCCGAAGACCAAGACATACACACCCAGAATATTGAAAACATGTGGATGACAGCAAAACGTACACTGAAATTCCAATCTGGCACTAGCAGAGCTTTGTTTTCATTGTACCTGCATGAATTTGCTCTCCAGAGTAGATACAGCAATACTGCTTTTTTCTCCAACTTCCTAGTGTGTATAGGACATAATTGTTTAAAAAGGTAAATGTTTTTTTTATTATCTTTTACATTTGAATAAATTTTAATTTATTTGTAATATAATAACATACACATAAGATTTTCAAACAACTTAGTTTAAATTTTAAACAATAGAGGGCAAACACCCATAGACCGTTATAGTAAACCTTTACCTAAATTTTAATAATTTAGTTAACATATAAAAAAAATGGAATTGATTAAAGCAAACATTATACATAAAAAAATATATTAATCATGAATTTAAATTCTTTTGATTGTCAGATAAGAGTTCATTTAAAAGTTACAATTAGGTTACTAATTGAAAGTTTATTTAAAATATCTAAAAGTTCACATTGAATATCAGTTTATACTTCCCATAATAAGTCTTTGAGAATCTTGCAGATTTCAGCAGATTAATGGAAGTCCATCTTCGTGATCACATTTTGTAGATTGTCCTCCTTGAAAATGAAGCCACTATTTGCCATTCTGTCATGTACTGTTATTGGGAGGCCACCTCAACTGCTGTAGATAAAGGAAATGAAATCTATTGTGAGATCCCTGCATCATGGAGTCCGCAATACAGATGCAAGATGTTTTAGCTGGTCATCACCATTCAATCAATAGTCAATCTCATTTTAAATTCAATCATTTCATTTTTATAGTATCTCACCTCCTTTTTCATTAATTCTTCAGATCGATTGCTCCTGATATTGCTCCAATCTTACTGGCCATGATGTTTTCTTTTCTGGCCCATGTGCTTGTTGGTAATTGCATTGGCTAGTCTGCTCCAGAGTGGGAAACACCATAATCTTTTATTTTTATCTCTTATCTGACTTTTCAATCATTTAAGTGCTCCAAGGGCTAATTTGCTTTACATTCAAATATATTTTAACAGAACAATCATTTCCATTTTAAGATTTAGACATAATTTTTAAACTGAAACTAATTAACCTTTTTCTTTTTCATTATTTTAAATAAGAATGCTAATCTTTATTTTTAGATTTTTACTTTGACTTACTTTTAAGTAATTATTTAATAGTTTTCCATCTGTGCAATTATATATATTAATTTAAATAACTTTATTAATTTCCTTTCCTTTTTTAATATATCAATTTTATTTACCAACCTTTCCCCCCTTTTATTTTGAGTTTAAAATAATGTTACGATATATATGTATATTGTTACAATATATATATATATGAGGTTTGTTTAAACTTCTTTGTATCAATAATTTCAATTTCTGTTGTCAAGTTGCAATCTTTAATGTCTATATAAATGTATTATCCATTAATAAAGGTGGGATTCCACCTTTACTGTTAAAAGGAGGCTGCTTTGACAACAGATTGACATTGTTGATTGATATTGATATTGGGATTTTTCTAAGAATTAACTGGTTTTTAATGATTATTTACAAACCCATTTATCCTTGAGCATTACTACACTTATCATCTAAGTAATATTTTGGGTGCAATTTGAAATTTATAATTACAATTTGTAATGTTATAACTGATTATTTATTAGTCGGCATTCAGAATGTTATATTTATCTGTTTAAAAAGGTTTGTTTAAACTTCTTTGTATCAATAATTTCAATCTCTGTGGTCAAATTGCAATCTTTAGTGTCTCTATAAGAATATTAGACCATTAAGTAGGATTCCATCTTTATCGATAAAAGAAAGTTGCCTTGACAACAGTTTGAAGTAGTTGATTGTTATTGATATTGGGATTGTCTAAATGTAAATTGGTTTTTAATGGTATATATATATATATATATATATATATATAGGTCAATATAAATAGTGCATCAAATTGTGGCTATTAATAGAGTGATTGATGTAATTTGTCATCTGATTTGTAGAATGTTTTCATTATTATCATTAATGGATGACTTTTCTCATTACTGGTACCCTTTTATCAAACTTTTCTCATTTTATTCAATGATATTATATATATATATGGGTGCGTATATATAGACAACTATTAACTAAAGATGCCAAATGTTTCTTAATTACAAACACCACATTACTTAGATCGCATTAATACATGCTTAAGATTCAAATACATATATATATAATATAAAGATTATTAAAATACATTTCAAAAATGCATTAAAATATGTTTTGAAAAAAATTAAATTCAAATTAATTTAAGAATTATTTTAAAAGAAAAAATAATTACTTTTTAAATAGTTATGTAACTTTTCAAAAGTATTATTTTTTAAATAATTTTACAACATGGCTTTACATTTTAAGTAAAAGTGAGATAATATTTTAAAAGAAGCTTATTTTAATCTGAAAAGTGAAGATTCTAATTTCAAAGATTTTTTTATGTTTAAATTATTATTTTTTTTATATAAAAAATTATAATCTTTCCCGGTACCATATATAAATATTAAACCCCGTTTTTCAGAATCTATAATAAATATATATATATTTAAATAAATTATGTCATATCTACTTCATAGTTATCCGCGTGGTCTTACATATGAATAAGAGCTAGTTAACAGTACTTGTGAAGATGTAGAATAAAAGGTAGCATAGAAATTCTTTTAAATTATTAAAGAAAAAATTATATTTGATAATAAATATTTAAAAATAGTAACTTCATCAATTAGTTTTATTATTGAAATTTTAAAAAAAAAACTAAATAATATCTTATAAGAATAAAATATTATAGCTATTTTTTTATCAGATTTTAGAAAAATGAAATTAAAATTATAAGTGAAAGAATATATGGTAGAGTGTGTGTTTAAAAGCTATATTACTTCAAAAACAACGTAATTAAGATAGATTCCAATAGATATTAATAAGTTAAAAAAAAAAGTTAAGATTTAATTAAACACATCTACATTTTGGTTTATTTTATATAAAACAAGGAAGTTTAAAAAAAAGTATAAAGATTTTGTTTCGATTTTAAGGTTGCAGTTTTGTTTTTTTGTTTGTTTTTTTTTTTTTTTTGGGGGGGGGGTCATGGAGACAAAAAAAATAAGTTATAATTACGTAGTTTTAATGTAGTTTTTAGTCGATCATAAGAATTTAATTAAACAGATAATTATTATATATAAAATATTTTCTTTCAATTAAATGTAAGATAATTAATGTTATAAATAAACATATGGTTACTCAATCTCTCTCTCTCTCTCTCATCTACTCCCCCCCTCTCTGTACTACTGCTTTTTGAAACTGAATATTCGGTTTAGTGGCTAAAAAGTAGGAAAAAGCCACTGGCTGCAGAATTCTATCTTGCATTCAATGTTTGTTCCAACTTTCAATGCAACTAAAAAAAATATGATAATGAATCAACAAGTTATCTATGCAACAAATTTTCATAAACAAAATTGTAAGCTCTATAGAGACAGCCTCTTAAAATCTATTTTAAAAAAATGATTTTTGAAAAAACATGAAGCGCACAAGAAAAATATTTAAGTGCATTTTAGAAAGTGCCGTATTTAATATCTAAAACTAAAAACCATTAATACTTTCCAAAGATCTTATTTTTTTCTATGGTGGTATATGTAACAGAAATGATTCATGTCAAGCAATACAGAATTAAATATATTATGTAAATTGAGATGAATAGTAAAAGAATTTTAGAAAATATCAATGACAAGAACTAGCTACTTTCATTAAAACATTCATATTTGATACTTCATCTACATAGATTAATTGCTGACATATGTAGGCAATTATTCTATTAATTATTACATGAAAGAACATGAATTTTTTTTTTTTTTAAAGTGACTGAATTGTTCAATGAAGTTTTACAATGACATTAATTCTATTGGAATATGTGCTAATGTGTATTAAACATTCATTTTTTAAAAATGTCAGATGTGTAGCCCATATTAAAAACAAAAAAAAATGAATTTAAACTTTTAATAGTAAAAGCAATAAATAAATATTAGCCTAAAGTTAACTTGAAGCATATACATTTTTCTTTAGTAATATAATACTAAATGGGAAGGTAACTCTTTGTATCATCAAAATACTTTTAATTTCATCCATTCAGATCATATCCAAGTCACAGAGGCATGACAACAACTTAACTAATAATTGCAAATTGCCTTATCTGAATTATTATTATTAAACACATACCACAACAGGATCACTAACATACAAAAGACAATTAGAATTCTACTAGTCAACACTCCAGAATTCCTCTCCTCCTAAACATATATCATGATTAATAAGCTCAATCAAATGCAACTTGACCCAATCTCTAAATATATAGCATATCCACACATTCTCTCATTTAATATCAATCATATTACTCAAAAATCACCGCCCCTCACTCTAAACTAATCATGTTAGCAGATGAGTTACACAAAAGAAACAGTCCCAATCAAGCAAACATAATAAAGCTGACGCAGCTATATAATCAGACATGCAATAAACTAAAGCAATATCTAGCAATTAAAAAAAAAAATTTGTCTAATACAGCTGCACACATGGACCCATGGATACATTCAGTGGGCATTAGGCTATCCATCCACAAATAGAGTTCCCATGGCACTAGAATGGGATGGAAAAATTACAGTTGGACAAAATATGATACAACCCATATACCAGCACTTCATAGAAAAGTTAACAAAGCATAACCAGGTCAAATCCCCCAGAAAATTTATTTGGAAAACAAGAAACAAAGACACCATTTGAAATCACAGATTTTGCACTTATTCTAGCATCAATTCTAGGTACATGCCACCCAGGACCACCAGGAACCACACAATTTGTATTGTCACTTCTCAAATGATTTAGAAACACATAGCTGTGCCAGCTTGCAAATCAATTATCACAAGGGCTATACAATATACAAAGGCTATATCCAGTTTTAATGGTCCCCTTCATTAAAAAACAAGCACCAATTACCAGTCTCCAATCTGAGGTCAATCTCAATAGAGCCTTTTGGAATAAAAATTCTGGAAAAAGTTTTAAAAAATAAAATTGAACCATATATAATAAAACTAATATCACAACATTAGTATGCAAAAAAGGTATCATCAACAAGTCAAGCAGCACTGATATACAAAACAATCATTAACTTAGTAATTAAAAGGAAAAAATATGCCCCAATGGCCATGCAATTAGATTTTGAAAGCACATTTGCTTCAGTGCCAATCAAAATACTGTTAATTCAACTAAAAAAAAATAGAAATCTTATATACAATTGCCAACCTGCTACTAAACAGAGAGATTCACATCACATTTAATGGCAGATATTCATCATCCTTCTACCCAAGCCAACCCACAAGGATCTCCACTCTGCACACTATTATTTACATTAAAGTATAGACAAAATTAAAAAATCCAATAAATTACAATTCGAAACACCAATATATACATACCATGTATAGCTTATATGGATGGTGTCATAGTATTTTTAAAATCAAAAAAGCAATTACCTATACTGCAGGAAATCATAAAGAAATATCCAGCAAATTTTGGGCTAACAATCAACACCAATAAATCGTCTGCATGGGCAATATTTACAGGTAAATTATATCAAGGGAAACCCAATATGTTTCTGGGTTTCCCTTTCAACTCCACTTGAGCATGAATCAAATGAGAAAGTCAATACAAAACAAACTTAAAGCAAAGGCAGAGAGAATCATTGAATCACTCTCCAAATCCTATCTCTCAATCTACTCAAAAGTATCTTTATACAATCAGCTTATTATGACAAAAATCACTTACTATTTGCCAATAATAAATTTCACAAAATCATTTATTTCAGCAATTAACTCATTATGCAATAAGCTGCTATTGAAAAGAAAAGTAGTAACAATCTCAATAAAGCAACAAAACCAACCAATAAAATGGAATCACCTTGGACTGCATGCAATACAAACTTTCTACACATAAAAAACAGTAAATCTACTGGTTGCCATATTTAGACATTTCCCAAACATAGAGCAAAAACTGGAAATCACACCCACTGTTCGACCCCTCCCATGGATAATTATATATATATATATACAACTATTGGAAAGTATTGAAACATTTCTATCTCAGAACCAAAAAGATAATAATAAGCTAACAGTACTGGGAATAAATAATAGCCAACTACTTAAAAAAAATACAAAAGATGGTACCTAAAACCAAAATGTTTTGATTTTATCCTCAAATTGAATCAATGCTTTACCTACAACACATTTCATTCACTTCAGGAGATTCTACTTAAATGTTGATCCAATATGTGTTTGGTGTCACAGGAAAGAAGAAACACAACTACTGTAGAGGCTTAGAGAAAGTAAGAGAACTGATGTTGAACAATTATAGGAAAAGTGAAACCACAATAGAAAAAATGCTGAAAACATTCAAGGAAAACAAAATACTAGCAATACATGCAGCCACTTTCAACACATGTGCCTTATGGTGTGCCACATGTACATTCATCTTAGAAAACAATCCAAGAAGACATCCTAACACATATTGTAACAAGTTTGAAAAATTTAAAGAAAGAGAGAATCTTCTTGCACCACCAAATATTTTTGCTACACATGGTCTCTCTTTAAAATAAGAGCAGTTTATAAAAGATACACAAAACATAACATCAGAAAAAATGGAAAGCCAGAACAGACCAACAATAAGAACTGAAATATTAATACTATAACAATTACTAAAGACTCTAATGGTAAAGAAAAAAAAGGGTTTTCTTTCTGTGTTTAATAATGGATCCTAGTATA
Organism: Epiperipatus broadwayi; assembly: GCA_028023455.1. NCBI lineage: Eukaryota > Metazoa > Onychophora > Udeonychophora > Euonychophora > Peripatidae > Epiperipatus > Epiperipatus broadwayi. The sequence continues at coordinate 2,927,665 of JAQFVV010012533.1, forward strand.
TTATGTTTGATGCAATTACAACCTGATATGATGTAATCAATTTTTGTCTAATAAAGTTTGCTTTGAAACCTAAAATTAATATAATGAATGGAATTAATATTGAACACTCAGAACATTATAATGGCAACATTTTTTAATAAATAAGCCTTCAATTTAATATTTATTATGGTTGTGGTGTGAAACAACTGATGTAAATGACTAATGTATACGGTGTTACTTTTGAATAAAAAAAACTAACTTACATAAATATGATCATTTTGTCTTTGGATTTACTTGACATTTATCACTCCCCTGAAGTGACTTGAAAGGAAATTATTAATCATTTCTCTTTGTATGATAAACTAATCAAGAAAAGCTATACTAAGTTATGAAGGAATTTGATTGCCAATATTAACCTATCAACAAAATATTTTCATTGCTGGGAGATATCTCTATGCAAATAATGTTCTAATCATTGGAAGAAATATGTTATTACATTGATGACTACAAAAAGTTTCACTGTTGTTTTTTTTTTCAGGAAATGGACAAACTTTTTATTTATTAAAATTTAATGAAGAGAAGAACTCTTTAACATCTATACTAAAATAATATTTACATATTATTTAGAGTATTTTAACATCAAGTGTCCAAATATTTATTTCTTGAATTGTTTTTGCATAAGCCTCAAAATTAGGCAATATTTATGCCTATTTTCTCCTCTTTAATCATTAACATTCATATACATATTGTTTGTTGGAAAAGTGTAATAAAATCTAATTATTAGATATTAACTTAAATTCAATTTTCAATAGAACAATTGATGACTAATTTAAATCAACAAATTGTGATAGGTTCTACATAATAGATAATGATTATGAGTGATCAACCTTATCAACAATGAACTTCTCTGAAAGTAAAAACTTTAATCTTGCTTTAGAGGATAGGATGCTGATTAATGAAAATCTAGGTATCTGTCTGACAAAAAGACTTTTCTGTCTTCTTCTTATCCTTATTGTTTTCAGTCATATAAGACACACTATAGGATTTAATATTATTAACGTCTCATGCCATCAGTTCATACTAATTATAACAATGGGATTGTGTATTTATATAGCCACAATTACTTTCTTTAACTAAATGCATAACAACTCCATTTCTATTTTCACTTCTTTTAAGCTCAATCCCTGGAGAATTAAAAACCAATGATTAGGACACATTTAATAAACTGGCAACATTAGTTGAGTTCAATTGTAGTATAGCACTAATGAGTCGGGCTGAAACTGGATTCGGACAGAAATTTTAGCTAAACAAAATTCCCCAGTTATCATATAAATATTAAGGACTTATATAATATGATCTAAAAATAGTCTATCTAACTCAGTCTGACTAGGTTGATATGCCAATCAGATTATTCATTAAGGTGATAAAAAAAATATTATCAAAATTAATGATAAATCAAAAAGCAGTGATACTATAAAAGAAATTTTATTTTTTAAAAAAAATATAAGTATATGGAAAGTGTGAACTGTACTTGATACAAACTTTTCAAAATCTGAACAGAGAACAGGGTGTAAAATTAGTGTAAGTACTGTTAGTGAAACTCAGATTCCAAAAGAAAAAAGAGTAATAGTAAAAGTAAATGACTATAAGTTTTTCAGAAAGACAGATCAACTAATAAATGAAAGCATAATAATGATCTTTCTGTAAAGATTAATTTAATAAATTTTATTCTTGGAATTTCTTAATGTATCAAAGAAAGGCTAATAATATTAAAACTTGGCTTACACAATGGCATCTGTCTTTATCTGTGCATATGTTCTAATGTTAGATCTAGACAATTCATAGAAACAAAGCTTTTATTTTTTTGCTAAATAGCACTATTGCAGCAATGCCATTTAAATATCAAATTTTTTTTTTGTTTTTTTGGAGTCTGCAATACACATTATGAAACACATAGCAGGCTTTTGCCAAAGGAAACACATATATTCATGATCAAAACAATGGCATTTAATATATTCTAAAAAAATATAAGAGAAATTCTTAAGTCAGCTCTTACAAGTGCAAACTGTTGGACAGATCATACATTAGTATGCTCCAAACTAAAATGGTAATTGTATTTAAAATACATATCTTATATCAATCATATGCAGGAGAATATTGATGTTCATGCTTTAGAAGTATATATTATATGTAAATTTCAACAGCTATTAAGCACTAAAATCAATAATTTGGATTGTCGAGATTGTCATATTACTGAACCTAGGATTTCTCTTAAAGAATGTGTTATGAATAAAGGTGCATCTATTTTTAGGTTTTCTGATAATGATGTTATTAATAAATTAATTAAAAAGAAATGTGACATTTTCTACTTGTTAGAATAATACACTGAATGTGAAACTTAGTTCAATGACTAACAAGAAGATTTAAAAATAATTAATGGATTAAACTTACAAAGGATATTACAGCAATTCAGTGATCATAGTTACTTAATACCTGTTTTTTTGCACTGAAAGCCATGTATGGAGCTGAAAAGCAGTATTACAATATTAAATCCATCAATAGATGTCTCATATGATGACAATGATATTATATTTCAAAGAAGTAGAAAAACTATTTTAATCATCTTTCAAATAATTATATAATAATTGAGGTAATAATTTTTAATGATCAAGAATATTCAGCTTAGTAAAATCAAAATAATTCTTTGTAATCTTAAAAACAGAAAGTTTGCAAGTCTAATGAGATTCCAGTTTTAACATATAGTTGTGGTGTTTGTTTCAAAAATATTGGAATTTTTTTAAAATATTTTGACTCATAAAATTGTATTTCTTGACTCTAAGAATGTTTCCATTGAAAAAAAAAAAAAGGAAACAGACAAGATTGCAATAATTATCATGGAAAATTATCCATAACAGTCAAAGATTCTTTCAAGGATTTTATTAATTAGATTGCTTCCAGTTATAGATTGAATATTAATTAGAGATTCAATGTGGTTTAGAGAATCAAGAAACACTGAAGAAATAAGTTTTTTATGATAAAGATATTTGATTCAATGAACTGACACAAAAGAATGAATTATATATTGCTTTTACTTATATGATAAAGATATTTGATTCAATGAACTGAATAGATCTATGGGACAAATGCAAAAAAAGTGTCAGAGATAAAAAAAAAAAAAATGATTTATATGTTGCTTTTATTGATTTGGTCAAAGCATTTGACTTAATGTATGAACTTAATTGGATGGCAAACAAAGTTTATTTGTATTATACAACTTCTATATGGTAAAATTAGAGTGTCACTACTGCAAATAAAAATTTGAGATATTTAAAATGAAAATTGTATTAAACAATAATGTCAATTTGCTCTAATATTGATTTTGCTTTTTTTATAACTGATTTTTGAAACTGTTACAGGCAATTTAATGAAACAAGGATTACAATGCAACACAAGCTTTATTATAAAATTTTTGATTTGAATCAATTACAAATAAAAATAAGAACTTCACCTTCTTGGCTTTTAGATTTAAACTATCCTGATATTTGTGCTATCATCAATTAAAAAGATAATCTATAGAATATACTTAACGATTTCAATGTGACATATACATACTTTGGTTTAATAATTAATTTTCAAAAAAAAATCAAAATCTTTCTTTAATCAGTGATGGAAGACAAATCTTCAGCAATTTTTAGCTTGAATGAGTACCAACAAGAGAATACGTGTCAATTGAGATATCTTTGTAGCGTTTATCAAAAAATATGCTAGATGCTTTTAAAATTTTAAACTTGGAATATTTCATCACAGTAAAAATTATTGTAAAATAAATTAGGTACACATTGAGCTGTTATTTTGCCTAATTTATTGTACAAAATTGATATCCTAATAATATAACATTAAAACATTTTAAAAATTTCATTTAAAAATTCTCTGTAAAATTGTAAAATACAATGGCAAATACTGGGAAAAATTCAATGTACTGCTACTGCTTTTTTAAATAATCAAGTATTTTATCACAATTAAAGAACTAATACAACTAAATTAACTACATACTGAGTTGTTATTTTACCAATTTTTTTGAATGAAAATGAGATTTGGATATTATCAATGTAATATAAATATATAAGAAGGATTTTATTTTAAAATGCTCTGTAAAATTTAAAATACAAAGGAAAATCATAAGATCAATCAATATGTTCTTCAACTTTTGGATGTGATACCATAGAGTCTCTATTGTAAATTCACATCTTTGTAAGACAGAACCATATAAAACATCTTAAAACAGTATTTCATGGTAAACTTGAGCATGGGTTTCATAAGAAAAGTGGAATCCATTTATAGTATAAAGATCAACTAAAGGTCATTGTAAAGAAGTACTAAGTTGATAATTTCCATTGGTCAGAGAAGAGAAGGTATTAAAAGACATAAATGATTATGGTACTGAAGTTTGCTGTAAAAAAATTTAAAACATATCATATAATTTCAAATAAACTAAATAAAGAAAAATGTTTTATGTGCTGACATGTTTGTCATTTCACATATTATTAGTGTATTCATCTCCAATGTGCTGTTACTACTAGTACTACTACTACTACTACTACTACTATTATTATTATTATTATTATTATTATTATTATTATTATTATTATTATTATTATTATTATTATTATTATTATTATTATTATTATTATTATTATTCTGTCTTTTTATTTTTTTCTCTTGAAATTGGAATAGCCATACTAATTTGCAAGTTGCTACCACTTGTAATAATATATATTACATCAATCCACTTTACTAGTTTGCTATAAATTGATACTTATCTTCTTTTAAAAAATACACAAGTGATCATCAATCTTCATCTGTTAGTTCAAAAATTATTACATCTGTTTAAATCTTAGTTATATAATTTTAATTTTACTAAAAATCAAGTTTATATTTTTTTATTACTAAGATAAGCATAATCCTTTTGTTCTCTTATTTAAAATCCTCATTCTTTTCATTCATATGCTATATCTTATATATGCCTTAAATCACAATTTATCATTCTTATACTATGGAGTTAAATACCCACAATTATTGGATAAAAGTAGAACAGAGCAAGATCTTCAGTTAGCAGAAATCATCACACTCTTCAAAATAACTTTCACCATTGTTCTATATTTATTTAATGTATTTGTATCATGTTTATATATATATATATATATATATATATATATATGCGTGTGTGTGTGTGTTGTTAAGAGAGAATGCCTTGACAGCAGTTTGAAATTGTTGATTGTTATTAATATTGGAATTGTCTAATTGTTGACTGGTTTTTAATGATATATATATATATATAAAGATTAAAAAAATGGAAGGGAGGAGAGAAAGTGAGAAAAGAAAAAAAAAGAAGAAGAAAGACAGAGAAAAATGGGAAAGAAAAAAGGAAAATAAAAATAAGATAGATAAAAAAGGGAAGGAAGAGGAAATGAAAAAGGGAAAAAAAGGAAGAAAAAAGAGGGGAAAGAGAGGCAGAGAAAAAGAGATTAGGATATAAAGAGAAAGAATAGATAAATAAACAGACAGATAGTAAATAAATAGATGCATTTATATTCTTAATTTTTAAATCTTCCATATTATTTATTTAGATTTTCAATTATATTTATAATCCTGAGGATTTCTAGCTAGTCAATGCATTAGGAGAAAAATAATAAAACACTGGAAATAATAAAATATAACTTTGTTATCTTTAATAACAATCACTAAATAATAATATTAAGAAGAACAAACAATTTGCTAAGTTTAGGTTTTATGAATTGTAAAAATGTATTTGAAAATGTAATTGACAATTGTACTTCAATATTCTTAAAAATTCATTTATTCAAATTACTAAAAAATGTGTATTTTATTTATTTACTTTAACATTAGAAACAAGATATATCTAATAATAAGGTAATGTATCCACAACATTTTATTCTAAGAAGTGATGATAATTGTGCTTTTTATTAAGAAGTGATGATAATTGTGCTTCCTTAGTTAAAACATCAGAAAAAAAAAAAGAAACAGTACATGATAAAAATTATTTAAAGATTATTTTAATTTGTTTTTTTTTTTTTAATATACACATCATGAATGTTTGTTTTTCTTCTATTGCTTATTCGGTCATAATTAAAAGTAAATCACAGATATTTTTAATTATATTTCTTTTAAAATGAAAAACATATTTGCCTTTTATAAAAATAATGGTATTCACAAATACTTCCATCATTATAAACTTTTTTTTTTCAAATATTATTTATTTTACTAAATCGAAAACAAATAATTTACTTAAATTATCAATGTTTAAACTATTTTATATAACTATTATCAAAATATCTAATATATAAATGAACATGAAATTCATAAAAATTCCATATTACACCTAAGTAAAACTCAAAAAACAAATTACTACCTGTTTTTTATATTGAAAATAATAATCTAACTTTTTCTTCTTTTATTCTTCCAACTTAGATTTTCAAATTTAAAACAGCAAATTTTTCAATTCCTATGTATATCTTTATTATAATTTAAATAAATATTTTCAATTTTAAAATTTAAGTTGAGAGAATAGAAAAAAAAATGTTACTTTTATTGTATAAAAAATATTATATATATATAGTGAGGCATTTTAATAGTTTTCATATTTTTATGTTGTATATTTTGTGTGTACATTGACAAAAGCCTATAAATTTTCAAAATATTGGTAATTTATGTTAAAGATTAGTTCCTAAATCACTAACTTTATCATTTTCTTTATTTTGCTATAATATTTTTTACAAATACAATTTTTATACCTTGCTTCTAGTACTTTTTAGCAAAAAAAATTTTATTGTATATACACAGACAATCTGATGTGTATTTCATTTTATATTTTCTGGATTATTTTATTTTATTTGTTTTTAATTAAATTTTACCACATTTAATTTATTTTAGTTTTATTATATTTTATATTAGTCTTCTTTATTTTTTTAATTTTATTATTTACCTTTTTTTATTATATTATTAACATAGATATTTATTTTATTTGTCATTGTCTTATAGCTTTGAAAAAGGCTGTAGGATAATCGAAATATCCAATTATGTGTCTATATATACAATAAAAAAAATTGCTAAAAAGGGTTTGAATTGTATTTATATAAAATATTTGTTATAAATTCAATCAACTAGAAATTAAAAGTATGAATGAAAAAGTATTTATGAATTTAAAATATTTAATTGCAATTGGAAAGGGGGGGGGGAATAATCAATTTTGTTTTTAAAATAATGGTATATTTATTAACATTTAATAAATAGAAATAATGATAAACAAAGTATGTTGTTTTATGAAAACAATTCCTACCATTGGAAATTATTCAATAATAACAAAGATAACATTTATTAGATATAGCAAAAATAGCCAGCCATTATGCAAAGGATGCTTAATATTTTGTGAGGGGAGAAAATCCAGTTACAGTGAATTAAATTAATAATCTGTATGATTATGACACCATGATATCAGATTAGATTCTATAAAAAGTTACTAGTGAAATGTCACACTGGTAAATCACCAAATGCTTGAAAATCAATTTTATTTCTGGAATGTTCAATATCTCAGTCACACTCAAATATGTTCAACTAAACAACTTATTTAGTAAATTGCCTAAATCTTTTTAAAGTTGCAACTGCATCCAAATGAATTAACGTTTATGCCAGTATTAATGCTTGATAAAATAAAAATATTTTTTAACTTCTTATTTTAAACAGTATAAAAAAGTTGGACTGAAGAAATAAATTCACAAACAGAAATCAAATAAGTGACAAATAGAAGAATGATTATTAAAATGTAAAAAAAATAATTTAAATTTATTGATTTTTAAAACATATCACTTACACATTTATTGTTTAACAGAATTCAATCCTTTATTCATTTATTATTTAATAGCATTTAACACATTTTTCTTCATTCACTTTTTATTATTTATTTCTAGCTAATATTTTCTTATAGTTTTGGCTTATCAGCAACACCTGCTATTGGAATTACAATATTCAAACATATGACCACATAAGTAATCCCTCTTTAATACATAACTACATATAATTAAAAATATAATACATTATAAAGTACTATATATATACCTACTTACTAGATTATACATGATATAATTACATTTTAATAAGCCCAATAATATAACTACAGTATTGTTTTATTTCTATCTAAATTTTGATATAGAATATTTTATATCTCTTTTTATATGTTATATTTATATAACTTTTAACCATTTTGTTAAATTAATTTATTTTATCACTTTAACTACTCTATTTTAATTTCATAAGCATCACCTAATTATAATATAATTTCTTTTTTTTCTTCTTAACTTTCTAATTTTTACATTTTCATTTACCATTGTCAAACTCCCTCCACTCACAACTTTGACCCTATGATGCCATTTCAGATAAATACACTAATGATTATTACTAATCATTTTCGAAACTAGAGATTATCTCTAGGACAGATATAAACTTTAAACCTCAGTTAAAGATTAGTATATCTGATTTTTTAAATTTACACACACCGAGTTATTCACCTTTCTCTGTCCCCTTTCTAATTTTATAACACAATTTTTAACTGACAATTTTTTTTTAATTTTTTATTTCTTACTTTGTAGGAAAAAAAAAAATAAAGCAAAGTGCACTAAATGCTATTATATGGATATATATACAGTCAATGCATGAAGGATTAAGAACTGAAGAAAAATTATCATTTATTGTTTCTATAATTTAAGATTTTTTCAAATTTTATCATAAGTATTATGAATTTAGAAAATTTGATGAATAATATTCACTTTATGTAAATAAAAAATTAGTGCCAGCTTTGATTGTAATTAAAAAGAAATGAATTCATATATATAATTATAACCTTATGATTTCAAACCTTCTCTGTTCTTTCTATCCAAAATAAAAATATAAAGTTAATCATCATTTCTAGATGTTATATGAGCAGAATATAATCTTAATTGTGATAGCACTATGATAATCCTGATGAAGATGGATAATTAAAGATATAAAATAAACAACTCATAAACAAATTTATATATTGATTTATATTATTCAAAATTTTGTGAGTGAAATTATTTCAAAAACCTATTTTTAATCAAAATCATCAATATATCAAAGTTTCTTTGTACATTTCTTATCTTTGATATCATGATGATCACTACTATTTTGTTTTTAATGGAATGAAATTCTGGAATGTAATAATAAAAAGTTTGAGTCCTCATCATAGTTATGCTGGATAGCATTAACCACAACTATATCAATATAATTAAAATTAAAGCTGTCATTTCGGTATACTAATCTGTGCTATCAAATTATTCGTTTCATTAATTGAAGTATTATTTAGGACAGATAAAAAAAATCAGTATTCTATTAGCACAAAAATTCTCTCACATAACTGGAATCTGATCAAATTTGGCAGATAATAATAAAGTTATTAGATACTTATACACTTTTATGAATATAAATAATGTACTGTATATACATTCATCTATAGTACCTTTTAATTTAAAACAAAAAAATAATAAAATCATAAAATATTTTATAATAGACAAATGCACTAAAAATGAATAGTTGTTATTGTACTTCTGAAATTTAAAAACAAATTTGTAAAGGATAGTTTTCATTAGACAAAGTTAACAGTTTTTTAAGTAAAAAAAAACTAATAAGACTTTACTTAAAAAAGATTTTTCTTGTCAAAAGAAGATAACAGAACATCACTGATAGTTTTAAAAAATGTGCTATTCTTACAACCACTCTTTTAATGCTTCAATTAATTTTTTCACCTTTTGATAAAACAATAGAACAAATTAAACAGTTTTTTAAAAAATACAAATAAAAAAGATTTGCACTTTTAAATATATACAATTACTGTGGTATTACAATTATATATCTAACATAACTACTGCATTTCACTAAGCAGATAAATTAATTACAAAAAACAGACAGTTCATCACAAACACTATATCTACCATGACTCCCAATAACAGAAAAAATACTGACAAATAAACATAAAAAGATAACACCTCTTTTCATTTATCTGTTTTAAGATTTTTAAGTGGACTGTAATCAATACAATGTAATAATAGAAGGAAAATATTTAAATACGCCAAAAATAATATAATGGCAAGATTGATAAACTTTCAAATTAAATTGATATAATTATATTAATTATTAATGGTTTTAATGTAAATCTGCTGCATACTTCTAGACAGGCAAAGTGTATTTCAATAAAAACAGCAACTCAATAAGCATTTAAACCATACTTTTCATGGCTCCCAGTACTAGAAAGAATAATTACAAATAATTTGAAAGTTTATAAATTTTATTGTATTATTCTTGACTTACTTAAAAATGTATTCTATTATAATGAAATAATTACAAATTATTTAAAAATATTAGATAAATAAAAAGAGATAACCCCCCCCTCATTAATTTGCAATTATTCTCTGTAATACTGGTCAGTATAGCAGGGATTGTTTAAATTTATATTGATCTACTGTTTATATATATATATATATATATATATAAGTGTGTGTGTGTGTGTGTTTAATAAAGAGCTATTATAAAGATTAATAAAAAAATCTGTTTAGTCTCAGGACTGTTAATTAGTAATTGATGATTTCCTCACAAGATCAAAAGTTAACATTATATCTTTTTTACATACTTATAATCTCTTAGTTTCCATTTTTTATCAAATCAAAAGTCTATGAAAATATTTAATTCAACATATACAACTCAGAGAAAATTAATGATTATTTGGCATTCTCATATCTATAAAAAAAATAGCTTTGTTTAAATGAGTATAAAGACTTAGATTTGAAATAGAAGAGGACTTCCCTTTCCTTTATTTAAACCCAAGACAAAAAAAAATATTATATAGGTTAACAGAGAAAACTTGTTTCTAGTAACATCCAACAGATAAAATTATCTCTGTGTACATTAATATAATTTCTTAATTTTTATTCTTTATAAAATTTAAAATCCAAGAAAATATTTAACATATATATATTGTAACACAGGGGTCCCAACCTTTTTGCACTTAAGAGCACATTCTATAATACCGGCCAGGTGGCGGGCACCATTTATTTTTTCAATGTAAATTTATAGTTGGATATTGTTAATAATGCACTTGGTGGACTGAGAGATAGACTCTTTTATGCTGTAAAAGTATAGTATGCCCTACAATTTGATTACAATATAATACAATAATTTATAAGAAATTTTAAAAATTAAATTTATTTGTATCAGATAAATAATTTTTTATCGTGTTCAGATAGCGGCGGGCACACGTAAAATGGTCTGCGGGCGCCATGGTGCCCACAGGCATAGGGTTGGGGACCCCTGCTGTAACAGTATGCACCCTCTCAATGAGATAAGTTAAGACAGTTGCATCTCACTATAGTCAGATTTAAGGTATTCATATAGGATGCCACAAATGATGTGATTTAATTTTGATATAAAACTATATCTGTTCCAAATAAATAATTTATTATTAATAAATTATTATATCTAAATCACATCAAATCAATTTTCACCTTAATTGACTTAAACGTTATGCTCAGATTTCGAACTCAGGGAAATTTAACAATTGACTCTCTTCAGAAGTTCCTATCAATATACTAGAAAAATAATAATAATAAATCTTACTAACTCTTCAAAATGGATTTCATGAAGTTAATACAATAATCAATAAAGATTACTATATTAAATGTTTGTTCTTATCTTATAAAATCAAATAAATAAATAAAATAAATTGAAGACTTCATTTAGTTTAATATAAAACATAATAATTATTTATTTAACAAATAAATAGCTTAAACTTGATAATATGTAAGAATTATTTATATATCTACTACCTAAATTAAAAATATAAATATATTCTATTTACCCATGGTAGATATATTTTTTAACTTAGAACACTACATGATTTTATAATTTATATAAAATATAAGTATCTAAATATTAAGACTACTATATTAACACTATTATATAATAATTAGATTATACAAATAATAATCCAATCATTTGTATATAATGTTTTCATTCATTGTAATGATAGTATGTAATTTATGTTTATTAATATAAAAAATATATATTTCATATCAATGTTAGTCATTTATCCACTTATCATACATAATGGTTATTAGACTATTTAAATTAGTACAAACAAAGTAGGGTCATGTCATAAAAAATAATAGGGTAATCATTTGAAATCCAGGCATGACCGCTTGGTGGCATTGATGCTATACAAAATCAATCAAATGTAACGTTACCGGGCCGCAACTTTTTTTTATATAACATGATTTTTTTTTAACAAATTTTTATATATAGCATGATTTCTTTTTTATTAAACATTTTTTTATATTCATTTTCATTGTTTCTTTTACCCTGACATTTTTCTTTATTCAACAAATTTTGGTAATTTAACTTTGTGTTTATTTTTCTGATTTTAAAACTTTTGACTGTTTCATAATGAAAAAACTTGCTTTAACCCTGCCAAAAAAATATAATATACTTATTTGGGACTTGTTTCGACTTTGTTCTACCTTTTTTTTGTTTGACTAAATTGTTTTTCTTCTTATTAAATCAAAAGTAACTTTTGTGTTCTTGGGGAATAAAATTGTTTTGAAACTCCCACTCTCAGATAAATAATTGTAACAAAGTCAATAATTTTTTTTAAACAACTTTTTTTTCACTTTTTATTTTTATTTATATTTAGTTTGAATTAGCCTTTTTTTTTAGCTTCTACAATAAACAGCTTTTTTGGCGAGGGATGGGAGTTTATACTTTGTAATTATTAACAAAAAGTAAAAAAAAATAGTAATTTATTTTAACTCCACTGAAAAAAGATAATCTAAATACTTGTCAATACTTGTCATGTAAAGTGGCCTAGCAATAAGTAATACAATATAAATATTGTATTAGCCATAAGGCCAGCTGCTGAAATGGCATTTTAATGTGTTTTGACACATAAGCAATGCCATCAAGTGGTCATGCCCGGATTTCAGATGATTACCAATAATAGTATGTGAATTAAAAAATAATTTAATTTCTTACCTCTAAGTTCATTCTATCCTTTTATACTTTTATATGCCTTTCCCATGTTAATATTTCTTAACCTATATCTAATTTTTTATTAATTATAAATAAAAACAAAAATATTTTAAATTATTAATTCTCTCTTCTTATTCATTTCTTTAATGAAATGAATTCAATAATAAAGGAAATATTTACCAATTATAATTTTTAAAAATTAAATGGTATTTATAAAAGTTAATGCAATAGTCCTAGATGTTCCTGGAATTTGCAAATGAAAATCCTTCAAAGATACAATTCTTAATTCCTTAGTTGTTATGCATTGAAGAAGATAATATGAGATCTCAAGTTGACATTTAGTTTCCTCCTTGCATGTAGATAGCATCTTCTTTTATACCTAGTTCTTTTATTAACAATTATAATTCCATTTTGAAGATATAGCTTCTATATAATTTTAAAGGCATTTGGCAAAAGTTATTATTCACATATATATATATATTTGACTAGACAAGCACATTTTATATATCCTACAATAAAATTGGTGTTTTACTCATTTTGCATTTTTCTTATAATGTAAAGTCATTAATTTAATTTAGTTGAAGTTTTTTATAAAAATCTTCTTTTTAAAACAATTTTTACATTTAGAATTCCAACTAGAATGATCTTTATAGAATACGAAAATATTTTCAAATTAAGTAATTTAGAAATTATTTTTCTTTAAGAATATTAGAAATTTCTTCTAATAAATATTAACTAGTTCAAAATATAGGTTTTATCCTATCCACTGTTCTTTTAAATCAAACACAGTATAAGTCTTTGTGAGGACATAGCTGAAAAAATAGAATCTTTTTAATCTTCTCAAAAAAAATTTGATTTTTTTTATATATAGTTGCATGAGCTTGCTGAAGCATATCATATTATATATTGTCACATTACAATTCGATATTAAATCATTAAGTTAATTTCATTCCCTTTAATTCAATGAACTGCATGTGAACTTAGAGGTCATCACCATGTCAATTGTCTTTTCTCACCAATTGTTTTTCATTTTAAAGAATGAAAAATACTAATTTACTAAATTACATATTTATTTTTATAAATATAATAGAATACAAATATAATGTATACATATTGATTATATGTATGTGTGAGTATATATATACTCCTACAATATATATAATCAGATGAAATAAATATAATTAATAAAAAAAATTTGAAATAAGCTTTATAATATTTAAAATATCAATAAATACAATAAATAATAACTATAACCAGTTTACAGCATGTATATCATCCTGAGAAGCATTTAACAGTTAAAATTTTAAAAAAAACTTATTGAAGTCACACAATAATAACTGGCCAACTATATTGTATATGTAATAAATTGTAATATTTATAAAATACATCTTTTTAACATAATTAGCTTGTTTATTTTCAAGAAAGCATATTTTATAAATATGACAATCAATTTACTAAATAAGCAATATAACTGTCTTAACATACATAAATTTCTGACAGTTGGTCATTCATATAGAAACATTAATAGTGCATGACTTTAATGTGATTATTTTTTTTTACATTTTAATTGTTAAATGTTATTCAGGATGGTATACATGCCATAATGTGGCTATATCTACTATGTATTTATTTCATGTATTGGTATATTACAAATAAATAAAAAAGTAAATGCAAAGTGACAATCAGACTTGAGATTATGAAAATTGATTGGTTAGGTTTATATTTACTGCTGATTTTTGTTAACTTATAAAATGAGACTTCAATTTGGCTGTTTCAGACACTTATTATTCCAATCTGTCTCTTCAAATTCTCTATGACTTCTCTAAATATTCTGTAATGTTGATTGTTGCAAATGAACAGAACTTTGGTATTAAAGAAATCTATGTAATGACCAATGTATAATATACAGAGAGCAATTACTAAAGAAGATGAGTAATATTTTTTCTGCATTACCATGCTTATCCTTTCTAGTGCTGATGTGATAGTTACTCATTGCTATACATAAGATCAAGTATACTTTACATGGAATTCTAGAGATTCCTTAAACCTCAAGAGGGATTGTATCATTAGGTGCAAACAAAGAAAAACAACATAAAAAGAACAAATGAAATACTTTCATTAAGCTATGTATTTCATATATAAAGGATATCATCCATACAATTATATATATATATATATATATTCTAACCTCCCCCTGCGCATCCTCACCCCAAAAATATACTGTTTATTACGAATATTATGGGTTCTAGCTCAGTTAACAAATAAATAAATGAAATATTCAGCATTAATTAAAATGATTACTAGCTCTAATTTTAAAATACAAATACGGTTCAATTTTAAAATGAATTAACAAATATTTACTATTTTCATGAGACATGGAGTGACAATACGGGGAACGAGATAGACTACATTGAGACATTATCCACACGATACTACCTCAATGGCATAAGAACACTATTCCCCCTTTTTTTACTATACCAAATAACTAACTCATAGTATTCTTACGACTTTCTAAGCTCTATTCACTACGATTAAAATAATAATCATATCTTAATCTTCTTTATAACAAGAATCTAGCTCAATTAAATAAAATGAAGTAAAATAAAATAAAATCTCAGGTTCATAAATTGTATTCTAACTGATTTAAAATTACGGTAGTAAAATATGAAAAGGGAATTTTATGTCATAATCTACTACACAGCAACTAACAATAATAAAAATAATAATAACAATAATAATATAATATAATCTTATTTCTTCCTAAATGAAATAAATAAATACGTACGTGGTAGTATTTTAATAATCTGACAACAGAATACGTGTGGCAACATTAGCATATAATTTAATGTAATATTGTGGCAACCGACTTATGACCAATAAATAATATAAAATTATGATCTTTTAATTTTAACATACCAATAAATTCTCAAAATTATTATAACACTTTTATGTTTACCTTTTGTGCAAAATTTATATGTCTGTTTCAATTATAAATGTATCGTGATTTCATGCATCCATGTGGAGAAATAACAACTCGGACACAAAAACTTTAAAACAAATTTAAAACAAAGTTTATTAACAACATAAATAAATTAACAATATTTTTACACTATATACATTGGATATCCCTTACTTTCATATCTCAACTTAATTTATTAGTTTATAAAATGAAATCAAAATAATATTTACTTTTCCTAGTTAAATCTTATTTTTTTAAAACACTTAAGAAAATACAGTATTATTACTTGATTTATTATTATGGTTAGCTTATTACAAAATGCATTTCTTATATGATTATCACTAACACTTTGCATCCCTAATATTATTAAAATTATATTTTTTTACAAAATTTACATTCGTAGTAAAATTCTACAAAATAACAAATTTTAGTTTTATATTGGTTGTATGGAATCTTACAAAGTCAAAACATTGTTCTACATTCGGTATTAGGTTTTTTATTGTTCATTATCCGATGTTTATTAATCCTAATATTCTCATTCAAGCCTTACTTCGGATGATATAATTACAACTATTAATATACCATGCACAAGTATATGTTTATTATACATTATTGAACTATTTTCTTAATAAATATGCAATACTTATTTTCTAAATATTATTTAAAAAAATTCATTCAAATTTTATTATCACTTTTAAAATAAAACAAACTTGGTTTAGATTTCTTTTCAAAAAATCTTATATTCATTTCTGAATTAATTTTACAATGTATTATATGATTCTTTCTCTCTTTATGATATTTTGGACTTTCAATTTTAAAGTTACACAATTCTATACATTCCAGCAAATAAACTATTCTTACATAAACGATAACATATCTTCAGTTCTATTTTATTCATTATTTCTTTGAAAATATCTTTCTGACCGATGCAGATTCACAAAATAAGGATAGCGAAGATAGATGCATAGGATCAAAATACAACTAGAATATTACTCGTCATATATCTTGACAATCATGGCACAGTGAATTAAAAGACACTATAGAGGAGTGACCTTTACCTGTCTACCAACCTCTATTATAGGAACGATGTTAAAGCTATTTCTTCAGCTTTATTATAACATCAAAAGTTTAAAGATATGCAAAAACACTGTCCAAACTATATGTGTTCAGTCATAGGGCTTAGTTAACTATACTGAAATCACACAAAACTAAATATGATCCAAATCCTTTATTTTTCCTATTTCTTAAAAAAAAAACATCATCTTGGTTTCCTCTCCACTAGTACTTCCAAGTCACTATCCGATCTTATTTCTCAAGATTTTTTCTATACTGTACATCGACAAATACATATCTGCATTACTAACAATAATAAAATTCATTTATTTTAAAACTATTCCACTGTTCTATAAGAAAATCTTTTTACTACTTTCCTCCGTATATTTAATCATATACAAACTATTTGAATATCTGAATACTTTATCACATGAAAGTTCAAAAGAATCACACAATTGTTCTGTTAAATTATATTATTAATATACTTTAAATAAATTATTGCATGCATATTCCGAATTACTCCTATCTCATTATATGTTAAAAATGTTGTATAAAATGTGTACATATAATTTAAACTTTCACACTTCATTCTTAGGTCAATAGATGATCTAAAAAAAATACATTATGCATTATAAACAACTATTAAAATTACCAAAACGACCTTTATCTCCTCGATCGCGTTCCGTAGGCTTCACCATCCATTTGATCCTTGTAGATATAAGATTCACATCCATACACTTTATTTTTAAACAATATTTCTATAATTTTATCAAGCTATTATATTTAAATTTTAATATTACTAAATTTATGTTTATATGTTTTCCCTAATCTCACATAACATTTTATATTTTAAAATAAATTAGTAAAAAATATTTAAACTATATTTACTGTACTTCTTTATCAAACTTTCTTGAAAACCGTTCATATTAAAGCTAAAAAAAAAATGTTTATTATTTCTTCTTCAGTCACTTAATGTTCTTCTCCCTGCTTGTTCAATTTTAAGGCAAAACAATTATTGCTCTGTTTAATAAATATTCATAGATGACAATCCTTGGTTTTTTATAATATTTAATACAATTATTAATTATGATATCAATTAATCCCGTAAAGAAAACGTCTACATATTCTCTTCTAATATTTTCTGCTAATATTTTCCCGCGCGACTTTTATGATGCATCTTCTAGGTACTTTGATTTAAATATTCAGTAAATTTTTCTGTCTCCATGGATCCATTTTCATTAAGTAATTTAAATTTCCATTTTCCTAATCTCTATCTTTATTAAGCGCTTTTATAATGAACACTTTATAATATTTTTAATTCTTCTTAGATAAAGTTTTTTCTTTCCTTTTTTTTTTAAAAAAAATAATGACTCTTTCCTATCATTATTCGGTAATTTTTCCTTTCTTTTAAAGTTCTGGTAACTATATACTTTGTAATGTTTCCTTTAAAAAGGACAAACATTCTTTCTCTGTTATAACTTTTACATAATTTTTTCTTTATGATATACGTATCTTAATTTTTCCATAGAGAAGAATAAAATAACTTCAGAGTAGCCTTATAAATTTGTGCGTCATAATTTTTCCTGACGGCAAATAACTTCTCTTTTAAGTTTTCCGTATAGCGTCCAAATTATATTCCTCTGAGTTACAATAATAAGTTTCTGGTTGAGCATAAATAAAGCTGTATCAAGGCACTTTACAAATATTTTTCCTTTATCATAACTTCTATATACTGTTTTCTGTAGTATTTCCATTTTTACTGTAAGGTTTTGGCTAAACTTGAATAAAATATTCTGGTAAGAAAACTTTTAAAATTAGCCCTCCATGTAAAGGTAGTTCAAAATATTATATTTTAAAAAAACTTTTAAAACAAATACAAAATTTTAAAATTATATTACTTTTCTAGCTTACGATATTATACAGCTAAAAAATATGTTACTCCCTCCTTCACTTACACATTACTTTCTCCCGCTCCGTCTAATTCTTATATTTTGTCTGCTAAAATACCTCCGTTGATTGGTTAATGACTTTTTTAGCGCGAACAAATTTACACATTTTAGTTTTATAATAGATTAAACCTTTTTAAAATAAAGAATTTATGACGTCATGTCTTAAAATATTACTTAGAATAGTATTTTTAAACTCAATTATAGTTTTATCAAAATCATTTAAACTTTAAAACAATTATTAAAATAACATTTAATATCTATTTTAATATTAATATTTAATTTATCTTGTTTTTATTTAAATAAAATATTTAATTTTTTTATTAACTGTATTCAACTTTTAAACACTACTTAAATATTACATCATTTAAACATTTAAAATAACTATTTAATATTTCAACATTCATTTCAACGATAGACAGCAATTACATTTAGTTCCATAATTCACAAACTTTATTATTATATTCTAACAAGCGTGTGTGTGAAGGTATATAATATACAGTCACATGATTACTAACTTTATCAGATGATTTTTTAATTTACGTCTCGGTCTAAATTACCAAAACTGATATATTTTATAAAAATTTGGAAAATAATTTAAAAATGTAGAACTAAATATAATTCTCACCATCCTAAAGTTTATTTTAAAATATACTCTATTAATTTTGACTATTAAATATAATTATAACACTACATATAGCATTTATTTAATTTATTAGTTTTAAAATATCATACTCGAATTATTAATATATTTTTAACTATTTATAGCTGTATTATTTTATATGGCCAGCTTTTACAACCATAAGCAAGGATATAATTAAGCTTTATTTAACTGTTTTCTTTTAAAATAATCCATTACACTTTTATATACCAGGTATTTTCAGCCTTAAATTGTACTATAAGATCTAATCGATCATACAATTATCAATATATTACACAAACGTATTTTAAAATTTAAAATTTTTTAGCAATTGACCATTCTACCTTATTATGACCTATAGATAAGGGCACAATATATATATATATATATATATATATATATATATATATATATATATATATATATATATATATATATATATATATATATATATCACCCCCATCATCATCATCAACCATTATCAATCCACTGCAGGATGAAGGTCTCTCCAAGTTCAATCCATCCTTTCCTATCTTTAGCTTCTCTTCTCCACATCACCCCTGCACACTTTCTTATTTCATCCATCCATCTCACATGTGGTCTCTTTCTGGGTCTTTTACAATCTCTTGGAATCCAGTTTAAAATTTCAATTGTCCATCTATTATCATCTCTTCTAACAATATGTCCAGCCCAACTCCACTTCAGTCTTTTAATTTTTTCAATGAGGTCAGTAACACCTGTTTGTTCTCTTACCCATACATTGCATTTTCGATCCCTTCTTGTTACTCCCAACATGCATCTCTCCATACTTCTTTGAGTGGTCTGAAGTCTCTGTATTGCTCTTCTATTAAGTGTCCAAGTCTCAGATCCATAAGTAAGAACTGGCAAAACACATTTATTAAAAACCTTCCTTTTCAAACACATAGGCATATTTCCTTTTAGTATCAAGTTATTTCTACCAAAAGCACTCCAACCAAGTTTAATTCTATGATTAATTTCATCCATTATGTTTCCATCTGTATTAATAATCTGACCAAGGTATTTGTAACTGTTAACTTCTTCTAACTCATCATAATCAATCTTTATTTTCATATTTTGAGAAAATCTATTAAACATTACTTTAGTCTTTTTAACATTTATCTTTAGTCCTACTTTCCTACTTTCATCTGATAACTCCTGCAACATTTCCTGTAGCTCTAAAGCATTATTTGCAAAAACAACTACATCATCTGCAAAATCTAAATGACTTAAATAATCTCCATTTACTTTCACTCCTTTAGCTTCCCATTTTAATCCACAAAATACTTCTTGCAGCACTGCTGTAAAAAGTTTTGGAGATATGGAGTCACCCTGTCTTACACCCTTTTCAATGTTGATTTTCCTACTATCATTATGTAATCTAATTGTTGCTGTTGCATTTTTATAAATATTCTTCAAAATATGACAATATCCTGGATCTACACCTTGATGATCCAATGCTTTAATCACTGAAGAAATGTTTATAGAATCAAATGCCTTTTCATAGTCTACAAATCCTAAGCATAATGGCAACTCATATTCATTTGTCCTTTCTATAATTTCTCTCAATACCTGGATATGATCTACTGTACTAAAACCACTTTTAAATCCAGCTTGTTCTCTTGGTTGGTGGAAATCCAGTGTTTTCTGTAGATGAGTTGTAATTATCTTAGTAAAAATTTTGTATAAAACTGATAAAAGACTGATAGGTCTGTAATTTCTAATATCTTCTTTATCACCTTTTTTAAATATTAATATTAATACTGCATTCTTCCAATCATCTGGTACATCTTTATCATTTAGACATTTGGTATATAACTTTGCTAAAAAAATTTCTATTTCTTCACCTGCTTCTTTTAATATATCAATTATAATTCCATCATTACCTGGAGCCTTCCCTTTCTTCATAAATTTAATTGCATGTCTCACTTCCTCATTCAAAATTCTGGGCAATTCGGAAGATATAATAGGTATAGGAGGCACTTGTTCTTTATTACTATATAATTCTTGATAGAAGTCTTCTACACATTTTATGATGTCATCTCTCTTTTTAGTAATAATGCCATCTTTTTTTCTTATTGCAGATATAAATTTCCTACCAATACCAAAATGTTGTTTTACACTCTTTAGACTTTTATTCTCTTCTACAGCTTTCCTTGCTAGTTCACAATTATACTTTCTTATATCATTTTCAACTCTTTTCCGCACCATTTTACAAAATTTGAGATATTCAATCTTTTTTAATGCATCATTGTTGTATATCCTCATATTCCTTCTTTTCTTCATAAATTCTCTAGTCTCAGTAGAAATTTTATTGGTCAATTGCTGCTTTTTTCTACCAGCTATCTTTGTTGCAGTTTTTAAAAGTGTATCAGTTATTTTCCTATTAATGTCATTCAAATCTGAATCATGTTCAAAATCTACTAATACTTGAAACCGATTTGTAAGTTCTAATTTAAATTCATTAGAATGTTTCTGAAGATTAGGAATATCAACTGTAAATATTGTTTTTCTTAATAATTTTTGTCTCTCTAGTTTTGCATTAACATGTATCTTACATCTTACTAATCGATGATCACTTCCTGTGTTAAATTTATTAAGAACATTACAATCTTGAAATATGTATTTTCTGTTAGTCAAAATATAATCCAATTCTGCTGTACCTTCATTTGGATGCTTCCATGTCCATTTCCTTTTAACATTTTTCTCAAAAAAAGAATTCATAATATAAAGTTTTTCTTTTTCTGCAAACTCCACAAGTCTATGTCCTCTCTCATTTCTATTACCATAACCAAAATTACCTACAGCATTTTCATCTTTCATTTGTTTACCAATTCTAGCATTAAAGTCTCCCATAACAATTTTAAAATGTTGTTTACTCTGATCAAAAGCCTTTTGTACATCCATATAAAAATCTTCTATAACTTCATCACTATGAGAACTTGTTGGGGCATAAACCTGAATTATCTGCATTTGGTATCTGCTATTAAGTTGTAAAACTAATCTTGCCACTCTGTCTGATACACCATCAATCTCCACAATGTTATTCTTCCATTTTTTATTTATAATGAATCCTACTCCACTTGTATTTCCAATATTTGTGCCTTTATAGTAGAATATATGTCCACTTTTTAAATCAATTGTTTCTTCACCTTTTCTTCTAACTTCACAAAGTCCAATAATGTCCCATTTAATATAAGACAGTTCTTCTAACTCTTGCAATCTTCCTTCACTTGAAAGTGATCTGCAGTTGTAAGTAACTAAATAAAAAATCATCATCAAATGGCAGCCTGGGTCCGCAATCAGGGAATTCTTAGCACCCTCCACCTTCGGCCACCAACCGCTGCCTTTGGTTGGTGACTTTACAGCCTCCTGGGAATACACATATATAGGGATAAATAATCATTGCATCAATATTAGAAATGATGAGCATCATAATACATTCAAAAATCACTCATCACTTTCAGCATATGCTTTTCACAGCTTAAAAACTAACTATTGCATAACCTAAATCCTATCCAAATCACCGAGGGTATTTAGATAAATCGAGAAATTTTTAAAAGACTTAATAGTATTAATAATTCTGATGAAATGAAAAATATCTACATATACGAAAAAGTTTCATTAAATAGGTTAAAAGCATAATAATAGTTTTAAAGCTAACCACTCAGTTTTTACAGCCTCAAGAATTCAAATATATAATCCTTTTACATGGTCTTCTATGTTTCACGAATGTTTGGTTTAAATTAATATTTTATTCTTGTATGTGCAAAATAATAAAATAACTACCCAATATTTTCCTAATATTTTAGTTGAATAATCCAGAAAATTAAAATGGGTTATTCTACATATATCTGTGGTGTATACATTTTTTCAACTAATAAAAGTGATAAAAATTGATGATAAAATGGAAAGAATACAATCTAAATAATAATATGATAAAAATTTTAAAAAAAATATGAGCTTATGTTTGAATAGAAGATTACTTTTAGCAACAATATTAAATGCATAAATTTTGAAAGAAAATGTATTATATAATAATAAATCTTTAAATGTATTAACTATGAATATTTATAACAATTTTGGAATAAAATAATTTTAAAATATTAAAAGTTGATATTTTTAAATTTTATATATATATGCCACAAACAGTAAAAGATCAATATGAAAAACAATTTATAAATTTAATACAACTTAAAAAAAATATTAATATAATTACTTATTTTAAGAAGAGTAATTACGTAAAAGGCAGCAGGATAAATTACAAACTACAATAAATTTACAAATTAGGTTTCACAAATTAAAAACACTAATTAGTTACTATACTGTGAATGATCAATATAAATTGTATAATTAATATAGATTAACCCTAGTTGATTTCATTTTTCAAAGAAAAAAATTATGGATATTACCAGTGGATTTCAACCATACTAATATGATTAAGTCTAAAATGAATCTGCTGATTAGAAAATTATTTTATTTTTAAATATGAAAAAGCAAAAGTAAAAACAAATCAATATAAGATATACAACTTTTATCAACCATTTAATGGATTACAAGATATAATTTGAATAAAAAAAATTTTTTTTCTAAAAAACAAAATCTTATTTAGTAAAGGCTTACTTATACCATTACATTTATTTACAAAAAAAAAATTATTAATAAAAATATTTTACTAATTAATAATAAAAAATTGTAGTCAACTGGGATTTTTTATGAGCCAAAAGGATTTCTTTAATATAATCATCACCATCATTTTTAATCATTATCAAACTATTGTAAATAATCTCACCAATTTTAAATTAGTTTCTCTGATCTAGAATTTCATTTTTTATTTCATCTATGTACTCCACATGAAATCTCTTTCTAAATCTATTGCAATGTATTTAAATCAAATTATAGACAGTTATCTGTTTAGTACCATCTCCTTTAGCAAACAATTTCATTCAAAAATTATTTTGTCACAAAATTTTTCTCCAAAAATATTAGTTAAACATGTTTTTTTTCTCTTTTTAATGTTTCTTTGTTAATCCTAACATACAAGGAGATACCCAAAAATAATTAAAATCATCTTCTAAAGAGTGAGCACATTTTAGTATATGCTCCTCCCACTAGATGCCTCTTGCAGAACCCTCTAAACCAGCCTGCCAACTTTCATCACCAAGAAAAGTTGTGTTGCAGAATAATAAATGTTTTTGTTAAGTGGATCTCACACATTTGTCAATTTTTGTAATGACTGAAAAGTTGGAACAACATGAAATTATGTTTCCTGTTAAGGAAATCAGTAAAGAAAAAGTTATAATGCATGACTCAGTTTACACGAAAACTGTTCTGGATAAAATACAAGTTTAGGAGTGGTTTAATGGAAGTATCAAAATCATCTTGTCCCCCAAAAAACATGAGATGTGAAGTTCAACATCAAGATAATGCTGATTTTTTTTGAGGGGATATACAAATGGCAGTGTTAACTCAGAATTCTTTTGTAATGATTTATCTGAAGTTCTGAAAAGATTGCATGATGGAATAATATGAAAAGCTCCCCAATTGTGACAAAGTGTGGAGCACAATTTTGAAGGTGACAGCAAACAAATCCTTGAGTGTTGTACAATTTTTAAGTAAAAACAGCATGATCCAGCTTATCCATAAACTATATTCATCTGATATCCCTTTGTTCAACTCCTTTTTATTTCCCTGAATGAAAAATTGACTCAAAATAAAAAGTTTTTCAGATTAGGAAATAGAGAGGAAGAAAATAACAGAGATGTTAAAAGGCATCACTTAACTGATGTTTTATTTAAAACTAAGTTATTTCTACTGGAAACACTGTAGAAGTTTAATTCTATAACAAATTTCATCATTATGTTTCCATCTTTATTATGCAGATGGAATAAATAATCCAACTTAGATAAAGAGCAATGAAAAGAATTGAAAAAAAAGTAATTAGTGTAAACAGATATTAATACTAGTGAAGATAAATTATGCATCTTAATAAATATTATCTCATTATGTCCAGTGCCATTTTTGAAAAAATCACAGAATTGTAATATATTCATCATTATACAATGAAAATGCAAATACATGTTTCTATAAATAATAATAGTCTTTTTTTTAATAAAACTTTTTTTAATTCAAAACTGTACAAATTTAAAATTACAAAATTTAATTATTTTTCAAAATGAAATTAAGTTTTTATAACTAAACCACAACATTTCGCAATCCACTTTTTACTTCTTAAATCTTATTTTATTTCACTGAATGCACATATTTAAATAAATAAATAATTTATTTTGCTATGTTTAACCATTTTCATACAGTCATTGTTAAGATAATCTAAAATACATTAAATTAAAAAAATTTATATATACAACATATATATTTATACAAAAATTTAAAAAAATCAAATACTTATTTTTCTATATTAAACAATAAAAGATTCTTATATTTTTTCTGTTCATTTAATGTACTTTTAATTTTAATATATCTAATTTTCCATTTCTATTTATAAATAATAATAAAAAATAAGCATTAAATTAATTAACATTATCTACAAATGTAAGTTTATTAAATATCTATTAAAATAATCTATTAATCATTTCCTTTCCATTTATTTTAACAGGTATATTTTTTTCAAAATACAAGACTTTATTAATCATTCTTTCAAGATATCATTTAATATTTTTAATCATTCTAATATCCATCCTAATGTCATAAATAAAATGTTTATAAATTATTTAAAATGATCAAATATTAGAATTCTCATTTTATAAATGTTGTTCCAGTCTATTTTTTTTCTTGTCTTGTTTTCTGTGGTCTTAATATAAGTTACATTTTCATTGTTATCTCTATAATCTAGATATTATATTTTTAGTTAAATACAATTAGAGGGGACTGGAACCCAGAATTTCAAACCCCCTTTAGTCATCAAATCCATCTTATACAACTGATACAACCACATACATGCGAAAAAGATAAATCTACAATATACATATTTAATGCTGAACCAGCACTCATCAATTGGTCCAGATTATCATCTCCCACACATTTATATTTTTCTAAATTTCTTTCATTTTAGCCGAATTACTTAATTTATTGTTTTCATTTAACATTAGTTTATATGTTTTTACTAATATATACATAAAATTAAAAGCAGGCTAATAATTTCTAAACAAGCCTTTTTTAAATTTTTTTATGATAAATGCTACTACAAGAGAAGGCATTCAAATCATCTTTATCTAGGATTGTCCCCATTCCCAGATCGGGTTTGAAAAATCATATGGGTCTGAACTTAATTCAGATACTCCATATAATTAATAGGCTTAACCATTTAATTTAGCCAAATCTCAACAGCAAAATAATAATAGTATTAATATAAAATCATATCTCACATGACACGTATATAGCTTGCATTTACAAATATATAAAATTAAGAGCATGCTAATAAGCTCTAATCAAGCTTTTTTGTATTTTTTATGATAAATGCTACTACAAAAAAAGACATTCAAATCATCTTTAACTAGGATTGTCAATATATAGAATATCTGAATTAAGTTCAAGCCCATATGATTTTTTCAGCTGGAGAGCTGACTTTAAAGACATGTAGATGTCTAAATATGTCAAATCTTCTTTTTGACAGTTAACTATTAGATAAATGCTTAGCTTGAGTTGTCTTTTTTGAAGCTACTGTCCTAGTACCTGACTGAAGAGACCATAGCTCGAAACCAGTCTGGGAATGGGGACAATCCTAGATAAAGATGATTTAAATGCCTTCTCTTGTAGTAGTATTTATCATTAAAAAAAATAAAAAAAAGCTTGTTTAGAGCTTATTAGCATGCTCTTAATTTTACATATTTGTAAATGCAAGCTATATATATATATATATATATATATATATATATATACATAACTATATATATATATATATATATAAGTTATGTGCCATCTGACTATATTATTATTATATATAAGTATAGTAATGCTCAAGGTTAGATACATTTTTATAAGTTAATTCATAGAAATCAGTCAACATTTAGATGATCCCAATATCCACATTTCTTGTTAAATGGAGGTTGCTTTGACAACAGATTGAGTTTCTTCATTGTTATTAATATTGGGATTATCTAAGTGGTGACTGATTTCTATGAATTTATATATATATTTAATTTTATTAAATCAATTTTCATTTATTCTAAAATCTCCATATTTTCCCTGTTTCATTTTATCTTCACTCATTTATTTACTTTTATTTAATTTTTTTTAAATTTATTTATGTGTTTTAATCATTTATTTACTAATTCCTTTTGACAATATATTCTGCTTCCTTTTTTATAATATTAGTTTCACATTGTAATATGAATTACTATCTATTGCCCTTGTTATTTTATTATTTCTAGTTGTTTTTCTTATCACCTATATCTACATTATAAAATATTTTTCATCTTGCAAGTCAATTATTTCCCCAGAAAATGAATAAGATGGTAAGTTATACATGTAACAGCATCTAACATTTCAATTGATAATCTATTAAAGTCATTGAAGTACCTTCTTTTAAAACAAGTATGTTGTATAATTATAATTCATTATGATATTTTTTGTGTTTTTTACAGATACTATATTAAGTTGTCAATCAACAATGAAACAAAATATTTGTTTCCAATACTTCTTAATTCTTGAGGGTGTTTATCTTGGTAGATACTACAATTGGAGTGATTTTCACTTAAGTCTATGAATAATACTGGTATTCTGTGATTATTATTTGTGGTGCAATTCTGGAAAGTGAGCAAATGGAAGATATAATTATTAAACTGACTGAAAAAAGACATCACTTTAGTAAACCATTTTACATAATTAATATGATATATATATATTTTAAAGTTCATTCACCTAATATTTAGGATGGCAATTTTTTAATATAGACATAAGAAACAAAATTACTACATTCTAGAACATTTATTTCTTTATTTCACTTTGAACTTTGTTGTATCCATAAATTCATTAAAATAAGATGGTCTGTACATTTGCAAAGCAAAGTAGAAATGTCCAAATTAAAAAAGGTGGGGTACCTTTAGGCTAATTATTAAGCTCTATATTGTAAGTAACCTGTAATTTTCTGGAATACAATAAGTGGATTACTATATCTTCCAATTGAGAATCTAATAAAGAGTGTCAAAAAAAGTACTTCGATCTTACAACTATATTGTAGTAGAGATGATGGAATTAACTTTATTACATTTGAGAGATTTACTTTTGAAGCTTTGAGCCCTAAATACAAGGAAAGTAATAAAAATCTGTGTTGGTATATTTGGTAAACTTTCATCTGTTATGTAATCTTTTCTAAAAATTTTAGCTTAAACATCTAAGAATTAGAAATTTTAAAAGATATATTTGGCATTTCTCTATTCTTACTTTGATGATTTCTGTATTCTCTATATTTTTCTATAGATTATATTCATCAATTACAACGGGTAAAGAATCATCCCAAAACTTTTAAAGTTAAGTCCTTTATCAAATAACAAATTTTGAGTTTGTGTATTTTTTGACATACAAAATTATTTGTAATATAAAGAAACATAAAACTTCAGTAGTCAAGAAATGAGTGTGGATAATATAAAATTATTATCTTCAATTTATTCTACTCAACTTATTATAGAGGATTCAGATGTATATTCTGTTTCAAAAAGATTTCTGTTGACTTTTTTAAAAGTTTACAAAGATTTGTAAAAATTTAAGAAATAGAGTAAATATCATTATGATTTAGAGCAACATTGGCATTAAACTTTCTTATCTCTAATTGTTCATTGATATACCAATATTCCTTGTAATAGAAAAACACTCTCACTTTATAACTATAACAACCTAACTGTTGAGACTGTGATTTAATTTCTTTATTCTCAAAATCATGGCTTCAAATTCATGACATTGAAAGCTGATACCAAGCCAAAATGTAATTCTCAACTTCTTATCATACATTGCATGTTATTTAAATGTAAATTGTGTTTAGGATAGTTTGAAAAGTTTGTTGTTTTTTTGTTTTTTCTTGTTAGTAATTTTATAAGTCTTTAGATAAATTTATTTTGATATCTGGTAATATAGCTTTCATTGACTGTATCTCAGTACTTGAAATGCTATCTTTAAATTTTCTTAATATAATCTGTGTTAGAGTTTTATCAGACATAACATTGTTAGCAATTTTTCTCATAAGATAAATGCTTATTTTCTTACTAGTTATTATTTTTTCTAATGCTTCTTTAGTATCATTTAAGTGTGTCTTAGAATTTTAAAAAAGTGTTATTTCTTGATTATACAGTTGTGAAATATTTCTAATATTTAAAGTGCTTTTATTAATTATTTTCATAATAAGAACTGATAGAGTGACAAATCACTAAAGTGTTATTGCTAATAGTTTTATGCCTTTATGATTACTAATACTTTTTTATATTGTTAATAACTATGTTCACTGATAAAAATTTATTAATAATTTATTGATAATTCAGAAAAATTCTCTTTGGTGAAAAATAGAGTGAATTAGATTGAAGCCATTTTAAATTATTAGTATTGATAATTTTTTGCATGTTATATTAATTTAAAAATTGTAATAATTCTATCTTATCCAACTTAGAAAATATGAATAGGCCAAATTATTTATATCTAAGAGTATTATTCATTGTACTTATCATTATTACAAAAGGCTAATACCCTTCACAATACTTGAAAAAAATAAACAATCAGTCATAAGTTCACAAAATTATAGAATGACGTTTTTAAAAATCTCTTCAGCTGTTTCAGTGTCATCAACTTTATTTTACAAATTAATGAATCTTGCCCTACATAAATAAAATTTTGATAATTTTTGAATAACAGTTGATAATGAAGAAGAAAAAAAAAATTCTGAAACTGAAAACTATAGCTCTGTGTGCCTATGTTTTATTCATTATTTTATTCAGAAATTGACAATTGTAGATTATCTAATAAATCAGTCTATATTTAACTGAAGAAAAGACACTTCAGTAATATCTATCATATATATATATATATATATATGACTATAGATCATGTGTACATTGTAAAATATATAAATTCATAAACAAAATAACTATTGAGTTAAAAAATTGTATTTTCTGAAAATTATTGCTATAAATGTTGTATGTAGAGGCTGGATTAAGTTTTTAACTATATTTTTTTAAAAAGTGAATAGTTATATTATACTTAATATTAATTATATTTTTATTTTCAAACCCACACTAGAATCAGGGAAGAGAAAAATCAAAATTATTCAAAAATGAATTAGAAAATGTTTAATTTGAAATTTTTTAAATCAATACTAACTTCATTGTAATTTGAATAAATTTATCAATTTAAATATAAACACATCTGTCTTTTATTGTTTCAAAAATATAATTTGCAGTATGGTTTCACTTATTATCATAAATTTTAAAAATTGAAAAATATAATAACTAAAATCTTATGAAAATCATAAATTTTCAATAATAAATGTCTGTTTTATTACAATAAAGCTTATCATTTTTTATTCAAATTGTAACATATTGAAAGCAGATCAAATATTAACTTTTATTTATACTTAAAAAAAATATTCCCAATACAAAAAGACCAAAGTTATCACTCCACATGTGTAATAAACAATTAATCTGTGATGAGCCATCTATGGTATTTTCTATTTTATTCTATGCATTACCAAACGATGCAAAAATCTATTAATGCCTATATGACACATGTTACATATTAATTGTCCTAGATGCTTAAAATTTACTGTTTGCACTTTGATAAATTTTTGCATACTATGAAATAGAATACAAAATATTGTAGATGATATAATGATGGTTAAATATCACTTCAATTTAACTAATTTTATATATGTATAAGTTATTATTAATGTTTTGGAGATTTTTCCCCAGGATTTAATGTACATATTTCAATTCATTATTTAACATTCAAAGGCAAATGTTTTCAAAATTATTGAAATTACAAAATTGTTTTGGCATTTTAAATTAAAAATAGAATAAAACTACTTAAATTTATTTTTAAGAACACTAATTATCTTTACTGCATTTTCTATCATTAAATTAAATTAATACTATCCTTTTTTAAAAATATATTTAAAATTAAAAAAAGCAAAAAGTCTTGAGAACATGTAATCTATTTCCTCTTTAATCAATTTACCAATTTCTGAATTCTAAAATTTTTCTTTACAGAGCGAAATAAAGCAAACTAGTTATAAAGAAAATAAAACTGATCATTTACTTATTCATTAGTTCTAATTATAGTTCTGTTTAGACTAGTAATATTTCAAAAATATTCGCAATTATTTTAATAAGCAAACTGACATTGATATGATTCAGAAATATTAAATGTTGACTAATAAATTTTATAATATATTCACTTCTTTTTTCTATAACAAGTGCAAGGTACTATATTGGGTATATATATATTTAAAAATTATTTTATCTCCATGTTTCATTCAGCATGACACTATCTTATGTCTCTAAAGCTGTCTATTGAATTATTTCTTGGAATGTTCAAATTTGCCACAGTGATGTAATGGCAAGCTGAAGAATTAATGTCTCCTGGAATGATACTCTTCTCAGAAAAAAAACACAATTGAGATCAACTTGAAACTTCACCTGCTATCCAGATAATTATTTATTTTTAATGATTGGAAGATGAATAAATTTATTTATTAATCATTAGCATAAGTGTAAATTAATGTAATTCTTTTAGGTTTGAAGTGTGTATGATAAATACTGTGTATATTATGCTTCTAAAATGAAAGCTGTTTGGATTTACTATGAATGTGCCTATTTAAAAATTTGTGTATAAAAGAAATAATAAAAGTCAAAAATCTGTGCATAGAAGAAATGACAAAAGTCACTGTAGTGATCAAGATTGTTTCCAAAAGACCTTCATATTAGTATCAACAGATAATGATTTGCATTCTGCATGTTATCACATTCATGTTAGGTTGAATATTTTGGCATTTGTGGTTTTTGCAATTTCTGTCTGTCTATGAGAAATTACCATTAGATTTGATATTTCAGTTTTCCTATAAGAGTTGATATTTGAAAAACATGTCATCAATATGTGATTATTTTAACAACATTGTTCAATATCATTTAAACATTGCCCAGTTGTGACATGCTAAATAATAATGACAATTTTCATAACATCAGATTACAGTAATGACAAAATATACATTGTTTTTTGTTTAAAAAATATTGATTTTTTTTTATACATGGATTTACTGGTGCTGTTTATTTTCAATATATATATATATATATATATATATATATAAATAAATCATATTTTATTATACTGTAATATATATATATATATATATATATATATATTACAGTATAATAAAAGATGATTTTTTTATTTTCATTATAGATGTTTAAAAATTATGAGAACATTTTCTAATCTCAAATGCAGTGAGATTTTTTTGATTTCATAGAATTCATGTTGTCATTCAAACCCAATCTATTTTCATTTAAGATATTATGTTGAAAATAGTTTGAATTCTTATTGGATTAGCACTTATTGGCATCAAGCATATGAAAAAGTTTATAAACAAATATTTTATTGAGTATTAATTATTATACACAGAAAATTATTATCTTGAAGCACAAATTTTGATCTGCCTCTAATTGCATTATTTGATAACTTATGAAAGTTTTATCATGAACAATTTTAAATAGAGAAGTGGGTATTACATCAATCAAGATATAAGTTATATGTGTAATTACTAGGATTAAAGTCTAACCAGATAAACCTGGAAAATTTTCAGGTCACAAGCATGCTTGGGTTTATTTTATAATAACTAACTAGTCCATATCCAATTCAGATTACTTTTAAGTACTGATCAGTAAATAAGTAAATTGTTAATATTAGCAACAGGATAAATATCCAACATTAATCTGAGTTGGATAAATAAATGTTCCTTTATGACTGGTCAGAGACCTATCATATTTCTTCAAGTATTGAAACCAAAATTAATTTTTGTCTTATAAAAATATATAAAATTATTTATACAGGAAGAGATATGGATTTATCAAGATAAATAAATATTTCTTAGATTTTTCAATAGTTAAAACATAAGAGCATTCTATAATAAAGCAAAAAATTATTTTCTTCTGTAAAAAAAATATATTTTTCAAGCAATAATGAACTTTGTGGAATATATTTTCTAATTATTTAAGCCACTATTACATCTGCCTATGTGTATATATTATACTATCTTGAATTATATTTAAATAGGCATAAATTTGTCATGATTTTATATATCAATAAATATTTAATGTTGTAAAGCAATGTTTTATCCTAATTTTGAAATTATTATAAATACACCCAAAATACACAGCAATCCACAATTTGTTTAAAATCTTTTAAAAATAGTTTGTGATCAATTTTATTTTTGTAAAATAAAATCATAATATTCACTGTATTAAACTTAATACCTCATTACAAAGTTATTAATAAATATAAAGACATATTTTAGTAAATGATAGTAATGTTTTATTTATTCAGACATTTAAAGACAATAGGTTTAGGTAAATAAATTGAATTCTCATATGTGTGAATATATGCTTATGTATATATTTCAAATTGTGAGTGCTTAAAGTTATATTTGTTATTGAAAATATATTATTATTATAATTATTTGTAATAGTATTTTGAAACACACAAATGTATTTTATTTTTAAAAAAGAGATTTACAATTATTTTGTTTTTATTTTATTTTAAAATATTCTTCTATTGAAATTAAAAAGACATATTGTTACAGATACTGGTTTTATTCAAATGAACTGTAATTAAAATACAATTGTATGAAGTACTAAATTTTGAGTTTATCATTAATAGCAATATCTAGCAATTATATCAATAAATGAAGGATATATTATTTTTCCTTATATACATATATATGATGTGCATCAATCACTTCAGTTAACACTGCTTTTTGCAGTCAAGATTTTTTTTTAAAAAAAGTGACATATACTTTTTAAAAATGCTTTCCATAAACAGCAATATAAGATCTAAAATAGAAAAATTGTCATTTGCTTTCAAGACTACTAGTCTTTGAGAGGAACCTGAAATAACAACTAAAATAGAATCTGTTTTAGAAGCATTCTGGAAAAGAAGTTTTTTAAATGCTTATTTAAAACCATGTTAATTAATATATTACATCTATATATGTCCATCAATTAATTAATAATTTACCAAGATTAAAATATAATAATAGTAATTTACCAAAAGGAATCTAAATAAATACTTAATCATTTTTAAAAGAATAAATAAATGTTATTTAACATTAAAGTACAGTGTAAAATTCTGCCATGATGTGTTAAGAATTATTTTGCTAAAAAAATTAAGGATAGATTTAAAAAAACACTTTTGGGAATTGCTCTGTTTTAAAAATATTATTTCATGGAGTTTGCTTGTGAATTTTCTTTATGGGAAATAATTTAAAGGTAATAGAACTGTTGTGTATAGAAGTTAATTAGTATCATACAATTTGATTAAATAGAATGTATAATTCATTTATAATTATTATTTATATTATTGTGACTATTTTAAAATTCATATATATATATGTGTGTGTGTGTGTGTGTGTGTGTGTGTGTGTGTGTGTGTGTGTGTGTGTGAAAGTGAACATACAAAATATATAAATATATAACTAACCAGTAGAAAGTCTTAACTCTAAATTTATATTTAAATAATCATAATAAATTTTATTGAATAATTTGTTTTGTTTGGTAATCAAAGCTCAGTAGGCAAACTGTAATAAATTAATATTATATATATATATATATATATATATTGGATATGAATATTTGTGTGGTTTGAGAAAGTGTCTAATGCCTTATACTATCTTATCCTTTAAACCGATATAATATTCTATGAAACATTAATTTAAATTATCACAGCATATTTGTTGTCTTATTATTAATTTTGTGAATAAAATTATTATTTATTAAACTGAAGTTGAGTCTTATTCAAATTAATCAATATATGATATAGTAATCATAATTTAAAATCTTAATGAGAACATAAACCTATAAAATCTAATTTGCAAATAATATAAATTTTATTACTGTACTACAGTTCAGTAATTATTAAAGTGATTCTAATGTTTTTATGAACATCCATTGTTATAACAGCTAGTTAATAATTTTTTTATAACAAATTTCATATAATCATTAAGCTGAAAGAATTTCATTCACTTTTAATATAGTATAAATTTAGCATAAAGAAATAATAGTTATTTAAAAATGAATATCATTATAAACTATGAATTGATATATCTATCATAATTTTCAAATACATTATTTTATATTGTGTTGGTGACTAATTGGATTGACATTTATCTAGTATATAATTATTATTCATAAATTTTAAACATTATTCCAATATACATTTTGGATTATTTTATTTAAAGGCTTGCTTAACCTTTGCTCATTTTATTCCATTAGATTTGTTTTACTTAATTTTTATAACACTATTCATTTTAGCTAATCTATTTACATTATTATAGATTTAGTATTTACAATTAATAATATTATAGATTTTAACTTTATACATTTCATAAGGTATATAAAAGTAAACAATCCCATATGATCAATTTATTAATTATAGATTTTAATATTCATATGTGTTGGTATTTTATTATAATAAATAGATTAATTAAATCTTCCTCATTTTGTACTGTTATAGATTAGCTTGCCTAAAGAATTGGGACATTAATAAAAGAAATTCTCTTGTTCTCATTTTTATACCATTACAATTTTGGTGTTCAGAATTAGGGCCTATAAATACTTTCTTATATCTTGTTCAATTTTTTTCCCATTACAGATTTGATACCTTGGTTTGTGGGGTATAACAAAGCTTCTCTCATTACTCTCATTTTTAAACTATTACAATAAATGAAAGAATAAGAAGTATATGACAAATGTAAAATAATTATTTGAAAAAAGCCATTAATGATAAAAACAAATATATCTGGCAACACATTGAAAGACAAATATGTAATGATATGGCATAATCAATAAAAATGATAGGTTAACATATTACAGATAGAATGATTATGTAATTAATAATGTGAATTATATATAGTAAATTACTATAAGTGATTTATCAGATGACACAGTTGATTAGCAGACATGTATCAATATAAATATGAACTATGTATGTATAAAATATGTGCAGCTTGAACTACACAAAAATAAATGGGCTGATTATAATTATTTATTTTAGTGGCTAATTTATAGAAAATACTAAAATGGGTTGTTCTATAAATAAAACTCTTTATTAAATATATAATTCACTACTATATTTTAAGTTTATTTATAACCATCACAAATATTCTTTGTCAATCAATTCAATTATGGATGTGGATTTTTTTTGACTCTCGGTAATATCACAGATTTATTATGTTAATGATTATAAATGAATGCAATCTACATAATTCTCAGAAATAACTATATAGAATCCACACACACAAATGTCATCCATTGTTATTTCCAGATATATAGTTTCACATTAAACAAAAGACACAAGAAATATTGATAAAATATATGAATAAGCTATTAATGAA
The DNA here is from genome assembly GCA_028023455.1 of Epiperipatus broadwayi. Lineage (NCBI taxonomy): Eukaryota > Metazoa > Onychophora > Udeonychophora > Euonychophora > Peripatidae > Epiperipatus > Epiperipatus broadwayi. Next base: position 2,964,966 of record JAQFVV010012533.1, read on the forward strand.
ACAAACAACAGCTTTATTTCATTCTACACTAAATTATTTATTGAGTTTAAATAAAAAATTTAACCACTAATCCTTATATTAGAATCATACTAAATAATCTATTTCTAAAGCCCAAATATTTTCTTATATTCAAAGTAATTGATATTTATTTTCTTATGAACTTCCAAATTTTAAGTCCTTTAGTTTTTACAAACTAATTTGTATAATTTAGCTATTTGTGTGACATTTTATTTTTTCTTAATAGCACAAATATATTGTAAATACATACTTAACCACTTTTCTCTTAAGTGTGTGGGTCACATTTCTATTACCTATTTCTATATATATATATATATATTGTAACGTTTATTTATATACGTTACAAATATATTGGCATTGGGTAAAAAAAAAACTAAAAGATAAAAGTGTATTTAAAATTTTGTTGAGTAATTTTTTTTTAAAAAAAAAAAAAAAAACGTACAATGAGGGTTGAATTATTCTTCTTATTTTTTTTTATGTGATTAGTAATAACAGTAATTGGAGAGAACAAAAGAATTCCAAAAGCAAGAAAAAAAAGATAAGCTGAAAGTAGAAATACTCAAATTAATTAAAGATGGCCAAAAACTTGAAGAAAATAAAGACTTTATTACATAAAATTTATAAAGACTGGATAAGATTAAAAAGGCATGGTACTAGCATGCGCAGAAGTCCTGAAAACTGGATATAAAAAGGAGGGATCCGGTTGAAGGAGGGTCTTGTTCGTTTTGTTTCTCTAGTTGGTCTTGGATAACATTGATATATCCAAGATCGCTCTTCGCTGAAGGAATTCGGCATGTCGCAGTGAACCGGAGCCTCTGAAGACATCGGACCTAATGATGTACACCAGGAAAAGCCTTCGTGACCGACTGGGGAAATGGACCACAAGATCAAGCAATAACCAAAAGGCCGAGCTCAATATAACCAAAAAACTATGCATAGTTATCTACTACTGAATTCATGAAACTTACCGGTAAGAATAATTATCCTGATTGTGACAAAGTTAACTATTTAAAACTACTCGTAAAAATATACGTATAAAAGAATCCCGATAGTGACTTTAATTTTTCTATATGAGAGACTCTTATTTAACCAAGAACTTTTTGTTTATTTTAACTGATATTTATATTTTCTGGATATTTCCCACCTGAATTAAATGTGTCTCTCCAAGGTATTAATTAGCTACTTAACATGAAGTATTTTAGTTTGTCAAAATTAAAAATATTTCTAATATCAATTCTCATTTGTGCATTATTAATAATAGTTATTATTTTTTATTATTAAATTTATTTTTAGTGTAATAAGATTTAAACGTAAGTTACCTTTGCCAATATGTTCAATATGCCCAGGACTAATAATCGTAAAAATCATTAATTCTCATTACGGTAGAATTACAGCCTTAAAAAAAAAAATATAATAAAAATCTTTTTTTTTTTTTGTTTTACAACTTGTGAGAGGTACTGACGATATTCCAGCGGATTCTTAGGAATTCTGGCACCATATTAAAATAAAATTAAAAGTTGATTTTGTCAATAGCACAATTCATAACAATTAATAGGCTGAAGTTGATCAGGAAAATAGCTGTGTTTTTTAGAATAGAAATACAACTTTCTTCTTTTTTGACATAGTTTGATCAACTCACGCTGCAGTTTATATTAGCGTGTAAAGCTACTAGCAAAACCAAAACGTTACAATGACTACCCAACTCGGGCTTCATTTAACAACTACAACCTGAGATGAGTTGTAATGATAAAGAACATTGCAATGATGACTCAAAGGAAACTCACAGCTGGAAAATAAATTATGATTTTTTTGAAAAAAGAAAAAAATTATAAAAAAAAAAAACTAACTAATTAAACCCTGATTATTAAAATATGAAAGAAGATATTTTTTTTAATATGACTTCCAGAAAGAAAAAATATATATGTATTTTTTTTTATATATGTCTAAAAACATGATCGTGGCTGATGTAGACATAAGTCACAAGTATTTGACCGGGTAGGCGGTTACTGAAGAGGGGAATAACATAGCCCCGAGTCCTTATCCGCAGTATATGAACATAAGACCATCTTTAAATGCTCATCAGACTATTTCTATAGAGATCCCAATAAAGGGGAAGGTGGATCAAGTTGGACCAAGTTGCCACGAGCCTGTAAGACTCAGAACGATGAGCAATGCTCGCTGTTGTGCTTATAACTTGGGCTTCTTATCGTTAATATTACACTAAAGCGGATAGGACACAGATGAATGTTGAAATATTTTCCATTCCCACCGTGTTAGACCTAAAAGGGGGCGTTAGAAGCTCTAACGTCGCTTGTGAATGAGTCTACACAAGATATCAGCACGCTACTTACAGAAAAAAAAATACTAATATGAATTTAAAAACTTAAGAATAAAATTAGTGTAAACCCCTATTTTATTCTCATCTCCTGGCACTGGTGGTATTGTAACGTTTATTTATATACGTTACAAATATATTGGCATTGGGTAAAAAAAAAACTAAAAGATAAAAGTGGATTTAAAATTTTGTTGAGTAATTTTTTTTTTAAAAAAAAAAAACGTACAATGAGGGTTGAATTATTCTTCTTATTTTTTTTTATGTGATTAGTAATAACAGTAATTGGAGAGAACAAAAGAATCTCCAAAAGCAAGAAAAAAAGATAAGCTGAAAGTAGAAATACTCAAATTAATTAAAGATGGCCTAAAACTTGAAGAAAATAAAGACTTTATTACATAAAATTTATAAAGACTGGATAAAATTAAAAAGGCATGGTACTAGCATGCGCAGAAGTCCTGAAAACTGGATATAAAAAGGAGGGATCTGGTTGAAGGAGGGTCTTGTTCGTTTTGTTTCTCTAGTTGGTCTTGGATAACATTGATATATCCAAGATCGCTCTTCGCTGAAGGAATTCGGCATGTCGCAGTGAACCGGAGCCTCTGAAGACATCGGACCTAATGATGTACACCAGGAAAAGCCTTCGTGACCGACTGGGGAAATGGACCACAAGATCAAGCAATAACCAAAAGGCTGAGCTCATTATAACCAAAAAACTATGCATAGTTATCTACTACTGAATTCATGAAACTTACCAGGTAAGAATAATTATCCTGATTGTGACAAAGTTAACTATTTAAAACTACTCGTAAAATATACGTATAAAAGAATCCCGATAGTGACTTTAATTTTTCTATATGAGAGACTCTTATTTAACCAAGAACTTTTTGTTTATTTTAACTGATATTTATATTTTCTGGATATTTCCACCTGAATTAAATGTGTTCTCTCCAAGGTATTAATTAGCTACTTAACATGAAGTATTTTAGTTTGTCAAAATTAAAAATATTTCTAATATCAATTCTCATTTGTGCGTTATTAATAATAGTTATTATTTTTTATTATTAAATTTATTTTTAGTGTAATAAGATTTAAACGTAAGTTACCTTTTCCAATATGTTTCAATATGCCCAGGACTAATAATCGTAAAAATCATTAATTCTCATTACGGTAGAATTACCGCCCCTTAAAAAAAAAATATAATAAAAATCTTTTTATTTTTTTTTATTTTACAACTTGCGAGAGGTGCTGGCGACATATTTCAGCGGATTCTTAGGAATTCTGGCGCCCATATTAAATAAAATTAAAAGTTGATTTTGTCAATAGCACAATTCGTAACAATTAATAGGCTGAAGTTGATCAGGAAAAATAGCTGTGTTTTTAGAATAGAAATACAACTTTCTTCTTTTTTGACATAGCTTGATCAACTCACGTGCAGTTTATATTAGCGTGTAAAGGCCTAGCAAAACGAAAAACGTTACAATATATATATATATATATTACAAGATTATAAAGTGCTTATAAGATTCATTAAAGTAAGGAAGAACTTAACAATTAATTAGATAGATGTTTTAGAACAAATCTATAATAAGAAAGATATACGTTTACTTTCAGAATAATTTCAATAAATTTGAATTAGAATTTGCAATCAAAGATGCATTTTTGAATGAGATCAATAAAGGGATAACTACTCTATTAAGAATGGATTACTGATTTAACAATTCACTGGGAAATTTTCAATGGTACTTTACAAAAAAAAATGAATATAGAAATATATGAAAATGAACCATTATAAAAAAGAAATCTTTGTGATTCTGTAAAATGGTATAGAAAATGCATAGTGATAACATTAAATATAACTATGAAATCACAAAAATAGCTATTGATGAAAACAAGTTTAAAATCATAGAATAACTTGATAATGGAAAAAAAATTAACAATAAAAAAAAAAAAGCAATGATAGTTTTATTAAAAACAGGAATGGCATAAATTTTATATATATATATTTAAAATAATTCCTATATTTACAGTAATATTATGAAATTTTGAACACTTTATTTGAATGACATCAATGTGTAATTAAATTTATAAAGAATAGAAAACTAGTGGAAATGATAAAATTATGTTTTTAAAAATCAGATAAAGAAAGATTGAAGTTATTAGAAAAACTTAATATTAAATATTTATATGATAAAAATATATCAGATGCAGTAGTAATATTAAGAAAAATGAAAAGAATATACAGTATTAGAAATTACACACATATCAATCTTGAGGCAGTTTGCATCAGATCTTTAATAAGATAAATACGATTCATTTATAGAGAATTTTGGATTCAGACTAACCAAAAAAAAAAAAAAACAAATGAACTGTATATAAACACAATTATAGTACAGTAGATTACATTCGAAGTACCAATAAATATAATTATGATTTTACATTAAATTTTTGTAATTCTGAAATATAGTAAGAAAAATATTTAATGAGGACATAAAGTAATACAACTGTGAATGGCAAAGATAATTATAAAAGATAACAAAGCTATTAAACATACAAAACAATATATTGGTATGAGAGAAAAATCTACTTAAAAATAAAATGAAACTATAATACTTTTCTCTTAAAAATTAATAACATTCTGGAAAGTGTGGAACAATATATATATATATAAAACTAATTCCTATAATTATATTAATATGGAGAAATTACGTGTTGGATAAATTCATGTTATATCTGCAATTTTCTTACAATCCAAGAACTTATGCCAATGACAAGTTTGTAGATATAAACAATACCCCATTGGGATTCATTTTGATGGTCTGACAGAAATAAGCTTCTGTGAGAAAAGATTGGAGAGACTCTTAATATACTTATAAAGTATTTCATATCACAAATTTTCTAATATTATATATTTACTAAGATATTAAGCATTCATCAAGATTATTGAAATAAATACTTAATGATTATACCTTGATAATATATATACAAATTAAAATTAACATTTAGATAATTAAAAAAAACATTTAATTTTGATTTTATAATTACTTTTACTGTGATTAAAGCTTAAAAATATCAAAATATAATAGCAGTACTTAAATTAACATGGTGAAGAGATAAATATATTCAAGAGTATTTGATAGTATGATTTAATATTTCTAGTATATTTTACAACAGTTGTAGGGAAAATATTTTATGGATTAAAATAACAAGCTAAAAGAATAAAAATAAATGTGGATTATTGAAATCATTTAAAGTTTGCAGATAATGTTTTTTGAAAATAATATTTCAAACTTCATGAAATGTTACAGAGGTTATCAAATAAAACCAAAAGAGTAGGACTAAAAATAAATCTTAAAAAATCTTAAATAACATTCAATAGCTTTTCAAAAAAAATAATTTAAATAATTAATTAAAAGAAATTACCACTTATAAATACATTGAACAGATTATTAACATACTGTAAATATAATGGAAATAATTAATCAGAGAATTATACTTTGATGGAGTGCTTTTGATAAAAATAATATTGAAAGTGAATAAATCTGTGCTTAAATAAATAGTTTTTAATATATATATTTTACTATTATTTATTTATATGTCTGAAATACACATATTTAATGAAAAATCTATACAAAAACTCCAGATCCCAAACAAAATATGTAAAAATTTATGGTGAAAATACCAAAAAGAAATTGAAAGCAAAGTATTTTGATAAAAAAAAACAGATAATGGGAACACTATTTAATATTATTATTAAAAGGCTGCAATGAAGAAGGGCTGGATGTATCACTATAGAAGATAAATAGACATTTGAAGGATTTAAAACTGAATCCTAGAATATAGAAAAAAAATTAAAAATAGATTCTAAAGGAGAATAATGTATGATATAAGGAAGTTTTCTGGCAAGATATGAATAAGTAATGAATTTGAGAAACTGAATTAAATGTTTAAAACATTCATTTTAAATAATTGGTATAATTGTTTAAAATTATATATATATAATTTTTTTTAAAAAAAAAAAAAAAAAAAAATTATTTAAAAAAAAAAATTAATAAATTTTTTAAAAAAAAATTTATTTTTTAAAAATTTTTTAATTTTTTTAAATAAAATTAAATAATAAAAAAAAAATTTTTTATTAAAATTTAAATTTTTTTTTTTTTTTTTTTTTTTATTTTAATTTTTTAATTTTTTAACTTTGAAAGATGGTAGTCCCAATAGTAATTTTTTTTTATAAATATGTGGGGTGGTGGTGTGTTGGTTTTTTTGTTTTTTGTTTTCCCTTTTGGTCCAGGGGGTTTTGCTGATTTCTTCTTTGGTTGTATTTTGAGGTGTGTCGGTTCCCTTGCCCTTGGCACATTTCTTTATTCATTGGGGTTGTGGCTGATTAAAATTTAATCAAACCCAAAACCAACAAAAACCACCAAAGGACTCCCTCACCCGGACCCCCCTTTTTTCTTTCAGTTTTAGGGGTTCTTTCCTGGCCCCCCCCCCCCTTTTTATCTTCTATCAATTTTTTAAAAATTTTGATATAAAAATCTTTCTATTTTCTTAAAATTTTTTTTCGAATTTTTATTTAGTGAAAAATATTTTTTTATGCTTATCTTTTTTATTTTTTTTAGAATTTTTTTTTTTCTCTCTATTCTCTTTAATTATAATAAAAAAAAAAATCAAAAAAAATAAAATTATCTATATCCCATTTTACCAAAATATATAATAATAAAAAAAAACGAAATTTACTTTTTTAGCTTTTACAAAATGCCAATATATTTGTAACATATATAAATAAATGTTACAATAATAAATAAAGTTTGATATCTGTATTCGTTTCACAATATATGTAATATACAAATCAATATATATATATATCAAAATACAGTACAATTTACATAAATTATATTCTTTTAGAAGTACTTTCGACTATACACTTTGTAGTCTTTATCAACTATATAACATTGAATAATCAAAACGAGACAACCTTTAGTAATACCCATAGTTCAATTCAGATTTCCCACAATTTTGTTATCTTAACATTTGATTATAAAAATATGAAAATTATTCAAATTGAACGTTGTCATAATAAACATAAAATAAAAGAGGCTATGTTGATTTCAAGAAATTGCCAAATGTTAATGAATTGCCAGTCATCAAATGTTAAGATAACAGAATTGTGGAAAATCTGAATTGAACTGTGGGTATTATTAAAGGTTGTCTTGTTTTGATTATTCAATGTTATATAGTTGATAAAGACTACGAAGTGTATAGTCGAAAGTACTTCTAAAAGAATATAATTTATGTAAATTGTACTGTATTTTGATATATATATTGATTTGTATATTACATATATATATATATATATATATATATATATATATATACACAAATTTATAAATAAATATTTGAAAATACAGTACTTAATAGTTTATAAAAAATATATGTATAACCGTCACTTAGAAGCGCTTTCAACTAACTTGTAGCTTTGTCAACTATCACTTTTAAAAAATGTCAGCTTTCCCATAATTCCACGATGTCAATCTTGCCATAATTCTGTGATCTTAATGTTTGCTGCTTGCCTGCCTATTAATTAAATCTTGCTTATATTTATAAATTAACATTGCCTCTTTAATTTTCCTTTTATTATTATTTCTTTCAGTTTCCAATATTTTTACGTTGTTATAATTAAAATCAAAACCATATACACATGATTTATTATGGTCATAAAAACAGAAGCTGATAAAGTATCATTATTTTTTTAATTTTTGTCTTGTATTTTGAACCCTTTTAAATAATAATATGTGCTCTTTTGTTCTTTTTTCCAATGTGCACCTCGATTCACCTATATATTTACTCTTACACCTACATGTTCATTTGTAAATTATACAATTTTTATTTATCAATAGAGTTTTATCTTTTGAATTGTTTATTAATTTATTTAATGTAGGTGGTGCATAAAATACAATATCACATATTTCTTTATAAATTTACTTAATGAAACTTGCCTGTTGATTCGAAATATATGGTATTGATATCCATAGTTTTTTATCAGAAGAATTAACATTATTATTAATATTTTTATATTTAGAAGTAAAATTTTTAATAGTATAATAAACACAATTATAATTGTATCCAACATGCAAAACTTCATGTATATGATCTAAAGCTATCTTGATTAGACCTAACAAATACATTTTAAAAATGTTGTTCTTCTCTATTTCCTTGGTATTGAGTCTGACTGAAAACTTTTCCATTAAAAAGCATGTTGGTACCAAAATAGTTTTATAGAAAACATTAAATTAAAAAAGTTGCTAACATTTCTGTGTAATTCCGAATGCACTTTCTTCAGAGCTCTTTAATTACTGACATATTTACGATGACATAATAAAACAAGGTTTAATAATTCATTAATAAATGAAAGGCGTCATTGACAAAATTAGTAATGTTTTTTATATAAAAAAAAACAATATCAAGTAGTTTATACTACTATTTAAAAAAAATGTTATCAATTTCCAAAGAGAAAATTTCTTTACAATGCTACTGTGTTTCTGAAATGCCATTTAATCTATTCATTTTAAAATATATCAAATAGTTTAATCATAGAATTAACAAAAAAAGATAACATATTTAACTATTAGAAAAGAATTTAGTTCATCATCCACTTATTCATATATTAAATTAACAAAAGCATGATATCAATTTTAATAAAACATAAATTTTGAAAATAATTGACCAACATGAATGAGAATATTAAAAGAAAATAAAAGAAATGTTTAAAAGGTTCCACAACATGAATGGGAGTTTTCATTAAATATATTAATGCTTTATGGAAAACATTATTAGAGAAAAGGTTATGATTTGAAACTTCTTTGAAAATGAAAAAATAAAAATGAAAAATTTGAAAAATATATATATAAATTCTTATAATTTAAGAAAACTTAAAAGAGTATTTGTGATTGTACAAAAATACTAGTTACTTTTTAATTTTTTTTATAAAATTATATGATTTGACTAGAAATATGTATTTTAATAGTAAAGTTTTTAGCTAGGCTCACAAAGCATAGCAAAGGAATTGATCATGCTGGCATTTGTTTTCAGAAATTCAAGATAATTTTAAACCATACATGTAGATGTTCCTGTCACAAACAATCATATACATATATAATAGAAAATTTAGTAATGGTGTTAATGTTAATTCCAATTGCCTTTTTTTATTAAATCAATCAACTATTTCACAATAAGTCATGATCCAACTACATCTCGTGGATGAAAATGATCATTTTAATCTGCTTCTTAAATTCTTATAAACATGGAAAATATAGACAAGGATGTTTTCAAGCTTAATTAACAGAGAATAAGGTATTCATTTTAATACTATTTATATTAGAGACACAGGCATTAAAGAACTTATCTGTTAAGTAATGTTGAAGCTTGCAACTGTCATTGTTTATATCATATTTATTAAATACAGAGGGGGCTGATTCCATTTTCGTCTGCTAAAAATGATGATCTACTATAAGATAGTTGACTAATGTAATAAACTAAAATGGCTCTAGGATTTGCCATCAGCTTCTAGATATTATATATAATATCATTTTTACACAACTATATATGTGCTTTTAGATTATAAAGAACCTAATATAATTTGTAGTTAGTGATGTGAAAGAGCTTGGCATTGATGATAAATGTTGTTTTGAAATTGTTCTTGTAAAACTGTATTTACAACTTAGATTATAGGTACATAATATTAATAATTATATACACAATATTCTATTTTACAAGAACTTTAATTTTCTAATTCATACATTATATTTTACAGCTCTTTAATTTTAATAACATATTTAACTGGTTATTTTAATAGAAATGTATTAAAAATCTACTTAATATATAGCTTTAAAATATTATATATAATGAAAATATATTTTTAATATATTTTTATTAAGAATACAAAAAAAAAAAAACATTACACTTTATATTAAGCAGTAAGATTTCTTTTTTGTCGCATTTTGATTATATCTTTTAATATATTATTTTTAATAAGAATTTTAAAAAACATCACACTTTACATTAGAGAATTATATTACCTATTGCAAAGTACACGTTTCTCTAATTAAAGTAATGAGAATCAGAAAAAAAGTGCAGGATAGTATTTCACTATTTTTTAAATGGAAATAATTAATGCAACTTCTTTTTTATAATTATAACTAAATGATGAGAAATGTAATTAATAACTGTAGTTCTTATTTATTATGAAAAGTAGAAAATATTTTAGATGTTTTATTTATATACATGTATTAATATTTACATAATTAGAAAAACACACTGTTCACTCACATGTATATATTCAAATTTGTATATGTTTGCTCATCAGCGTAATGTAATGATAGAATAGAAAAAGCATAAATAACGCCTCTAATTGTAAATGGTTTACTCCTATTTTATAATCCAACCTATTTTTATTTCTTTGGATTGCTAGGTCTCTAAACTGTGTGTGTTATTTTCATGTTCGATAGGCCATGTTAAGATTGATCCCTTCGCCAGTAATTTCCGCATCTCGGGAGCATATATATATATAGTAAAATTTCAATCTGATACTGCAAAGAATTAAACAAATACACACAAATGATAATTCAAAAAACCCATTAAGAACTAAGATTTAAAAAAAAAAACATTTTTCACTAAAATATGTATAAAATAAAATCCAGATTGTATAATTCAAAACAAAATGAATTGGTATCTATTATATATATGTGTGTGTGTGTTTCAATAGTGTATAAAAGATGCAAATTTTAAAAGATGTATTCATTTTATTTAATTTAGATTAGAGCAAAGATAATAATCAGTTTAGAGAAGTCAAAACAATTCTTTATAATCTTAAAAATGGAAAGGTTGCAGGTTCAATGAAATACCCAAAGAAGTTTTCATTTAAATATGGTGACGATATGTCACCTTCAAAAGTAGTGAAAATTTTTAGAAATACATGGACCCATGAAGTTGGGCTACCTGATGTTAGGGATATTTTTTCCTTCCAATTTTTAAAAACAAGAGGAATAGAACAGTATTGAGTAATTATTATGAAATATCATTATTATCCATCATAGCAAAGATATTTTCAAGAATTTTGTTGAACAGACTGCTTTCAGTTATAGGTGAATGGTTTTCCAGAAAATGATTGTGGTTTTAAAAACTAAGAAGCACTACAGACATGGTTTTTGTTTACAGGTAAATGCAAGAAAAATGTCAGAAGTGAAGAAGTGATTTATATATTGCTTTTAGTGATTTGATTAAGTCAGTTAATAGGATAGGTCTATAGCATTGTTTGAAAGCAGTTGATTGTAGAGGAGATATTATTACTACAAGTGGAAAATCTGAAGCATTTGAAATAAAAACTGATATTAAACAAAGATATGAACCTGCTCCAACATCATTTTCACTTTTAACAATAGAAGTCTTTGGAACTGTTTATATATTGTTTAATCAATCACAGTGGAATTTTTATTTTGAATCAGTTAAAAGTGAAAACAAGAACTTTTTAGATTCTTGATTTACAGTATAGTGACAATTGTGCTATTTTTGCCATTTCGAAAGTTGATTTACATAATATTCTTAAGATTTTGAATTTGTTTATTAATTAACATTTAAAATATTTAAATTTTTATCATTCAGTGACCGCAAAAAAAAAAACTCGGCAACTTTTAACTTGGATGGTTACCATCTTGAGAATGTAAACCAGTTTAAATGTCTTGGTAGTTTTATAAGTAAAAAAAATAGTCTTAGATGTTGAGGTACAACATAGATTCCTATGTGCTGTTGCTGATTTTAACAAATTAAAAAATATTTCATTACAAGAAAACAACTGCAGCAGCTAATTTAGCTATATATAGAACTGTTATTTTAACTAAATAGTATTATTGAAATGAAACACCCTATTAACACAATATAAAAGCATTAGAAAAGTTTCATTAAAACTGCAATAAAGTTATAATTAGACATGGTGTTAAAGTATTTTAAAAAAATGTTTTATGTTAAGGAAAATAAGATATTATAAAATATCAATATGTTCTATATATCAAAATATTTGTTTCACAGGTTGGTTTGTACAGTCATACAAAATTATTATCTAGAATAGTTCCATACTTGTTTAAAAATGGCTGTTTATTAATATAAATTTAATACAGTAATTATATATACACCTGGGTCTTGTTTTATGCGGATTTTTTTTAATGCATTTTTGAAGTAATGTGATTCATGATTCTTCTTAATATCTTTTTATGTGGATTTTCTTTTATGTGATAAAGAAGTTCATATTTCACTATATTTATTAGATATCAAGAAATTTAAATTATTAATAACTTATTTTGACTTGAAATACTTTTTTTTCAAAAGTATAACGTTATATTAGCAGCTAACATGAATATGGCCTGAAGCTGTATTTAGAATCTTAGCTTCTATGTAAATAACCTACTTATACTTATGAGTAAATAATAATAATAGATTTATACTTACGAGTATAAAAATATTGCAATAAATATTCAAAAATTTTAAACTTTTAAAACATATTTTGTTAGATATAACAGAAATAAATATTCTTTTAGATTTTTAAAATAAATAACGAAGTTTTGTAAACTGAAAATAATCTTTCTACCAATAATGTATAATCTTTTTGTTTTGATTGCGATCTCATTTTTTTAATATAGAAACAAAATGTGAACATTTAAAATTTATTTCAGTAGTAAACACAAATATCTATCAAATGAAGACAAATTTATTATTTTCTGATAAGTATTAATCATTTAATCATAGATTTTACATTGATGTGTGAGACAAAGAAAAACATCAGAAAATGCTGAAATCTGAGTTTGCTGCAATGAACAACCTCTTAAATTCCAATGAGAGCTAAATTAGTTATATGTCTGGATATTGTGAGCTTTATAAACAATTAGTAAAATCATCATCTCAAAGTTTAATCACCAATTACATTGTCAACAGAAAACCATTAACACAGCACAAGACTGAAAGTGGCACTAGTTGTACTTCCTCTTGTGACGAATCTGATTTCTTACCAGTTTACAAACAAACCACATATTGTCAAATAGCAGTAATGATTAAAATACATATGAAAAAATGTAAAATTAAATACTGTAGTTAATAAATAAAAGTAAAAAAAGTTGGTCTTGTATAATTTTTTTTCCAAATATTTGATATTTTTTATTAGTCATACTTTATTTTCTTATTTTTTTAATGTGAATTTTAAAGTAATTTTTCCTTGTTGCTTTGCTTTTATGTGATTTCTGAAAATTACAGATCCTATCCCCCATTTTTCAAGATAAGTTAAGTCTATTTTTCTGCAATTTTTTTTAATGCAGGTTTTCTGTGGAACCTATCTACTGCATAAAATGAGACCCAGATATACAGTGCCACATGAGTATTTAAATTTATTATAGATAGTACTTAAAAAATTTATTCTAATTTATATCAATAGAAATTGCATAGATTTAAAAATCAGGGTTAATATTAATTATGATCATTAAAATAACACATGATATTTTTTGTAACAAACTTGCTTTATTTTTATTTAATTTTACAATTAAAACAAAATTTATATCTCTTACTGATACTTGCTTCAAAGTTTTGAATTTAGTTTACTTGAAGTCAATGAAAGAATCTTGGCAATTTTTGACACAATTCTAAGTAAGTCAAAAAAAATGAAAAGGGATTAGGAATGGATCTGTTTCTGAGAATAATATAGAAGTTAATTTTTGAAAAAATATAAGTAAACTTCAAATAACTCGTTTTTGACAATAATATTTTTTTATTATTTCTAAGTGTTATTGTAAATGTAAAGAAAATTTGAAAGGGCTTTATTACCAATAAAATTTAAAAATTTTATTTTAAAAATTGTAAAATTATATTCTATATATTTTCATTATTGTTTATAATTAGAATTTCTAAAAATTTAATTACAGTAACACTGTTCAGCAGTGACTAACTTAACATAATATTTATGTATATAAATGAATCTTAATATATAATAGTAATTTTCTTATACAAAATCTAGTTAAAACGTTACCTTCAGAATCAGTTATCAAATAATTAAAATTGGTAATGAAAGCTAAAAATCACATTATCTAGTAATAATAAAAGTACTTCTCTTACTTATTTTAAGCTAAAAGTGAATCACTTTTTAAATGTTTTTACATTGGCTTGCCCTGGATGTTTCTGATGTGATGTCCACATTTTTCAATTATTAACAATGAAAAAAATCTGCTTCCCTTTGCAACTTGAAGTCCCACCTTTATCCTCCCTAAAAAAATTTCTTAACAACTGATACAATGAAAATATTATATTTGTAGAGTAAAATATTGTTAATACTGATTTACATAATTAATTAAAATTAGTTATTTTCTACCAAAATCTAAATAATTCTTTTGAAATAATTAATATTATACAAATATTTTGAGAAAAGAAATAATAAATGTGTAAGAAAAGATTAGAAAATTATGTTTTTTTTTAATTTCCAAAATCAAAACCAAAGAATATAACTGTCAAAAGTGTTGATAGGAAATGCTCTCATGTAAAGAAAACAAGAAAGATAAAAAATACAATTAGACTGTTGAAGAAAATTATTTTATTTAAATTGAAATTATATGTATTATCTATAACTAAAAAGTAAAAAAATAAAATATTAAAAAAAGATTTTTTAAATATTGCTTTTATGTAAACAGCTGATTAAAAACTAAAAAGAATAAAGTAATCTGACTAAAATATGTGTCATTTCATAAAAACATTTGAGGCTATAAAAATGGAACTGGCAATCAAAAAGACTAAATGCTTTTATGAAATGACACAACATATTTTTAGTTGGATTACTTTATTTTTTTTACTTTTTAGTTGGCTGTTTATAAAAGCATTATTTTAAAAAAATCTTTTTGTAATATTATTTTTATTATAAGAGTAATAAATCAGAAATGGATGCTTTATGTGCAAAAATTTAAACCAAAATTATTCTGAAATTTCATAAGTAACTAAGCATCATCGTCCACAAAGTATTTTGTATATAAATTTAAAAATAATCATGGAACAATAAACAAGGACATTAAAATATGAGAACTTTGCAATAATTTGAATCAAGATTTTGTGAGAGATATTTGGTTAGTTGTAAAAAATCAGGGAAGTTTTTATTCTTCAAGTTTTCTACATGCATAGGGTATTTGTAATTAATTTATACTTTTCTAATAGCTAGATTATTAAACTAAAAGTGTTTTTTTTTTGTTTAATATAAACTTAATGAATATTACTGTTATACGAGATTGTGTGATTTTATCTTGCAGTTCCAGTTTTAATTAGTTATTGACACATCATAGCTAAAACTTCATGTAATTATTAAATGACATTATCTCATCAATGTTTATATCTAAAAATCTATGAAAATTTTTTCAATTAATATGTTCAATTCTTGATGGAAATGCTTAAATACTCATGATCATTTAGAGAAGTTATTATACTCTAAATTTTCATACACATAATGTAGCTATGACTAATTTGCTACTTTTATAATAGCTAGAGTTTATTTAAAGGTTGGATTCTATTGTTATTATTACATCACATGTTTTTAGTTATATTACCAGTTTAAATTGATTGTTACCTGGTTATATCATATCTAAAACTGTCTCTAAATTATATATATATATATATATAAGGTATTATCTAATTTATTTGTATTATCTTTATATATATATATCATATAAATTAGATAATAAATTATATATATATATATATATAAGGTATTATCTAATTTATTTGTCAAAAATAAAATTCATAATCATGAATGTATTATTTCCCTTTTATACAATTCTCAAATGCATACACAAATAATTTTTAATTAGATAAAAACTTAATTTCATTTTGTATAAAATCCATCAATTAAAACAAATAGGCCAAAATATTATATATTTTATTATATAATGAAGAGCAATAATTTAAAATGTACAATTTAAAGCAATAATGTAAGTTTTAGTAACTTATTAAAAATAAGATTTTATTTAATATAACATCAAATTTTTGTTTGAATAATAAACTATAGCAATACAAGCTTTGCAGAATGTATTTAAATGGAATCCTTTCATCAACTCACAAGTCACAGTCGATTCTACAAACTCATTCTATTTAAACAAAATTTATTTGTTTTATTAGAAATTGGTAACACCCACAACTATTATATAGACGTTTTTTATAGACAGAAAAATACATGGACAATTACATTCTGGTCAAATGAAAATTCCTACATTACAATACATTTTAGGCTGTGGATCTAATTTCATTTATATTATGGAGATCCCATTTACTAATTAATTTACATTTATCTATATTAACATAAAAATATTACATTTATATATATTGTAATTTAATTTTAGTGGGTGTAATCGATGGAAATATTTTAATACTGTGAATAAAAGTATAAAAGAAAATTTCCATATATATATATGAAAATGAATAATAAATTTTACAATTCCTATTTGCATACATGCATATTAATTATTAAAAATATTAACATACATACATATACACAAGAAATTGTTTATAAAATATGGAATTGATTATAATTATATCTTTTTAGCTTTTAAAAAACCTAAATTAATAACTGTTTTTTTTATCTTTCACTCTTTCATACAAAGCAAATAAAATCTACTTAATATAAAATAAGATTGTAGACTACTATTACAACGCGCAAAAGCTTAGCTTAACTGAGAAAGGTGGTTTACTTAAAACTAATCTTGCAAATCATGTATTGTCATAACTTAGAATTTGAAATTTGACTACTATCAACATCATCTAATATTTTATTTTAAAATTAAATGAAAATAGGGTATTTTAAAGTTCTGATTCATCAATTATATACTAAATCCTTTTAATGAATAATAACTTGTAATGATTCAAAAAAATTTAAAATATTTAACAATAGAATAGGTTTGAATTTGTAATAAAGAAATTTACTTAAAGCTGGGTGCTTTCAATACTTAGTACCATTATCATAGCATCATTATGTGACTAAAAGAAGTTGAGAGCTAGATTTAAAGTTACTTTTGAATATTAAATAATAAGTTATCATAAAATTGAATTTTCAGCAGTAGATTTATATCCTAATAATAAAAATGGTCACTACAAGAGCCATTTTTTAGAAAGATGGGTGCTAGAGTCCTTTTTATTGATGGCATGATGATCTTTAGCTATTGACCATGCATCCTTCACTTTTCTTTTTCTGTCATTTCTCTTGGAAAAAATGGTGTTATCCATAGAGAGAACAAAGTTATGGCCTGACTGCTCTTTGTGATCAACTAAAGAATATTCATTGCTTTTCTTGGCTTAGTTGTAAAGATAATTATTCTCAGAAACTCTTGTAGAGAAGTTAGCTCAGATTTCACCATAGTAAGACTTCAAGCAATTAGATTCTTTGCAATTAATTTTGTACACAATTTGATGTAAAACTTCTCTAGGTATTTTGTCTTTTGAATTATTTAATCATTTATTTAAAGATGGAGGCAAGAGAAAACTGATATTGTATTTATTGGTACAAATGTTTTTTAATTTGTGTGTGAGTATAACTGATTGCTATGTGCACATTGAATTCAATAGATCATGTTTGCATAAAATGGAATGGATAAAGATACTGGTGACCAGAATTTGTCTATGTTCTTATTACATGAAAAATGATAGTAATATCACATGCAACACATTAATGATGATAAATTTTATATGCCAATTTTAAATAAATTTAAATAACAATTTCTTCATATATATATATATCATAGTAAAATTTATAAATATGGAATCGATTATGATTTCTTTCTGGACAGAATATAATTGTACATATGTTTTTTTTATTATAAAAAGCATACCATTTCATATGTGTGACTACCTCATTATTTACATCTTTAAATAAATAAAATCTACTTTATATAAAATAGGATTCTGGCTTATTCTGATTTATGGTTAGATAGTAAAAAAATTCATAGTTGATGAATAAAGCTTCTTTAAATCAGTGCTGCGAGCCTTGTATATTATTGACAACAGATTGAGATTGTTACTTGTTATTGACTTTAATATATATATATATATATTACAAATCAATGTCTGTATTTTTTCAAAATAATATACGTAAATTTATAAATAAATATTTAAAAATACAGTATTTAAAGTTTATAAAATATATATATATATAACTGTCACTTAGAAGTTCTTTTAACTAACTTGTTGCTTTGTCAACTATCACTTTTAAAATGTCAGCTTTTCCATAATTCCATGATGTCAACTTTCTCATAATTCTGTAATTTTAACGTTTGCTGCTTGCTTATATTTAAATATTAACATCGCCTCTTTAATTTTCCTTTTATTATTATTTCTTTCAGTTTCCAATATTTTTACATTGTTATAATTAAAATCAAAACTATATATACATGATTTATTATGGTCATAAAAGACAGAAGCTGATAAATTATCATTATTTTTAAAATTTTGTTTGTATTTTGAACCCTTTTAAATAATAATAAGTGCTCTTTTGTTCTTTTTTGTCTAATGTGCACCTCGATTCACTTATATATCCACTGCCACATCTACATGTCCATTTGTAAATGATACAATTTTTATTTGTCAATAGAGTTTTATCTTTTGAATTGTTTATTAATTTATTTAATGTATTTTTAAATATTTATTTATAAATTTATGTATATATATTTATAAATGAAAGTAAATTTACGTCATTTAGATTTATCAGATGATGTAGTTGTTTTTGCAAATAATGCTTCAGAGCTGCAGGAAATGTTGCAGGAGTTAGCAGATGAAAGTAGAAAAGTAGGACTAAAGATAAATGTTAAAAAGACTAAAGTAATGTTTAATCGATTTGCTCAAAATATGAAAATAAAGATTGATTCTGAAGAATTAGAAGAAGTTAAGAGTTACAAATACCTTGATCAAATTATTAATACAGATGGAAACATAATGGAGGAAATTAATCATAGAATTAAACTTGGTTGGAGTGCTTTTGGTAGAAATAACTTGATACTAAAAGGAAATATGCCTATGTGTTTGAAAAGAATGGTTTTTAACAAATGTGTTATACCAGTTCTTACTTATGGATCTGAGACTTGGACACTTAATAGAAGAGCAATACAAAGACTTCAGACCACTCAAAGGAGTATGGAGAGATGTATGTTGGAAGTAACAAGAAGAGATCGAAAACGCAATGTATGGTTAAGACAACAAACAGGTGTTACTGACCTTATTGAAAAAATTAAAAGATTGAAATGGAGTTGGGCTGGACATATTGCTAGAAGAAATGATAATAGATGGACAATTGAAATTTTAAACTGGATTCCAAGAGATTATAAAAGACCCAGAAAGAGACCACATGTGAGATGGATGGATGAAATAAGAAAATGTGCAGGGGTGTTGTGGAAAAAAGAAGCTAAAGATCGGAGAAGATGGATTAAACTTGGAGAGACCTTCATCCTGCAGTGGATTGATAATGGTTGATGATATATATATATATATATATATATATATATATATATATATTGTAGATATATATACAGTATTCAATTATTTAAAAAAATTTTTTTTTTCTTTTATACATACAGAGATTTATATGTATAGATTTATTATTATGAATAAGCAGTTTTGTGATTTATTATATAATTTTTTTTTATTAAATAATATCTGTTAAATTTATTTAACTTTCATTTTGTTAAAATAGAGTAAATCAGAAAAGTGTAAAATAAGGCAATTAAGATTGTTAGATTAGGAGATAAAAAATGTACACGTGTGAAAGAATGAATACATCTGTACAAACACAAAGATGCTTTTACACGTATTCCTGATGGCTATAGATTCCAGGTTTGTTGTTATCTGTGTCTTAAGATTATTTTTACAAAAGAGGTGCTTTGATGTAGATAATGATAGCGATCAATTTTAAGTCTTTATTGATTGTGACCGACGTCAAACTTGTGAAGCTTTGATTTTTTTTAAGATAAAGATTTCCAGATGTTTTTTTTTCTTTGGTTGAAATTCGCGATATAAATGATTGAAACAATTTTTTTAATCAGTTAGTCTTAAATTTCTTTAGAGAGATGATGAGTTAGTCATTAATTTTTTTAGAGTGAGAGTCACTCAAATTATTATTATTATTTTGAGACTCAACTCAGTCGGTCCTTCCTTGTTATTATTCTTAAGCAGAAATGTAAGCTCTGATTTTTTTTTTTAAAAGAGAGTGAACGCTTTAATTTTTTTTTCTCACTCTTTGAAAGTTGAAAAAAGAGCAAATGAAATGTGCGTTTACATAAAGCAATTTCCAGCAATATTAAAGAAGAGGAGAGAAATGGAACAAAATTGAATTTATTAGAAGTTAGTAATAATGATATAAAAATGATATTAACATATTTGGTTATGCATAATACTATGCCTCTGCATTGCTAAACCATTTTTTTCTGCTTCCTGGTTAATACAGAATGAGTCAAAATCGCTGATGTATCCAGTAATAACCAACAAAATGATAGATTTTGAAGCCAACCACACAAGCTATATGGAATGCTTTGTTTCTAGTTCCTGGCTTATTAAAAGCTCATTACCTTCGAATGAATGGAGAAGAGGAAATAGGAGGAAAAGAAAATTTATAAAAGCCATGTAGAACCAAGTTTGAAGCCATGAATCAAATTTTTGTTAGTTTACCTCAATCATCTAAAGTGTCAACAGCAATTTTTTTTAAAGGAGAGAGACAAGCAAATCCACCGATACCTACTTATTCAAAGTACTTATAATAATTTTTTTTAAATGGTAGAAGGAAGCCAATCAACAGTGAATAATAATGGAATTGAAGAAACAAGCAAGTCAATTGATTCAGCATTATCTTAAAAGTATCTGCAATAACTTTCTTTTTTGTTGTTGTTGTTGTTGGTGAGCAAAGAAAAGCAGTCTGAAAATTCAAACTCAGGACATTAATAAGAAGTAAAAAGTAGACGGGTAAATATGAACTTTCTTTAACCGATTTTATTCTTTTACTTATTAAAAGTAAACCTTAATTTACTGGTCAAAGCAATTTTCTTTTTTGATACAGAAACATTAAAGACTTGTTTATCTATAGTTATTTGCAATATCTCACAACATAGCACAAACATAGTTTAAATCTTTAAACTTAAATTTTTCATTATTTTTTTTTTGTTTTTTTTTTATTATATATTGTAATGTTGAAATGTTTTTTTTTAATTGTTCTTCAGTTGTTAATGATAATGAGCAACCTATAGATATATGCATTTATAATGTTTTTTATTTTTATTTTATCTTGTTGCATATTAAAAATTAATATATGTATTTTATTTTCTTTCGCTATAAGGTTGCAAAAGAAAAAGATATTTTTATATCTGTAATTTATGGGTATACATTTTAAACATATATGTTAACATTACCGAATGCGTGAATGTGTAACTGCTTATCCAAACACATCAAAGAATAGGTTATATATGATTAGTTTAAAATGGTAAATTGAAAAGTAGGGCATTACATTTGAATGGAAATGAAATAACATATACAAGTTTCACCTGAAATTTATTTTATGATATGATGAGTAAGAAAAGTCTTAAATAAGCATTTATAGAATATGTATTTTTTTTTCTAATATTGATTTAAGTCAGCTTATTTTGAGATATCAAGAAAAATGACAAACCTATATATTAAGTTTATTTGCTTATACTTATATAAATTTTTATATTAATAAGCCATTTATTTAATTGTCGATTTGACTTTAAAGAAGGAAAGAAAGAGTAGTAGTGTTAATAAAATATAATTATATATCTTAATTGGTTTCCGAGTTATTATTAAGAATATTGTGTTTTTTTTTTGTCTTAATTCTATCATTTTAATTCATCATCATTGCTCGCAGTTATTAAGTATTACCATTCATATATATTGAGCAATCACTTGCAAATATTAAGCGTCCGCAAAATAATAGGTAAACTAGAATGTTGATATTTAAGTATTTAAGGATTATGCTTGAGAATAACCAAATTTTGATAATTATAGTTCAACATAGAAAGCTAAAATTGTGTTGTGTCCATGAATTTAGATCATCCTCATCAAAGATGGATATCATGTTATTAGTTAAAAATGTTTCAAATAATACTATATAAAAGTTATGATCGCCATCAATCATCATTAATAAATTATAATCATTAAATTTAATGTTTAGCGTAATGAATATATTTTAGTAAATAGGGGTTTATAGAAAATTGAATATTATGCAAAGAGATTCATGATGATCAATCATCACCATTAGTATTATTAAATCCCAGTATGAAATAGGATAATTTTAATAGATGCCTATAAGTTTATAAAGATGAATTTATTGTTGTGAGTTTATTGATAAGCCATGGCTGGTATCATCATCACTATTATAATCATTATTATGATATCACTATTATTATCATTATTATGATATTATTATCATCATCATCATTATTACCTTTATTGTGATAAATAATCTAGTTAAATGGCCATCAATATCAATAATGGTCTTCACATGCTTGTTTGGAAGCCATTAATAGGATTATACATGTCTGTTCATCAATATACGCTAATGAGCTAGCAATGTCTATAAGAATCTTTGATCTATAGTATAAACTTTGGTAATATTGGGATCTTGTAATTTTATCAATATAGATAAAATGTAAGAATGTCATTTTTGTTCAATAGTCATCCAAGTCATGTGTAATAAATATGTACTGAATGAGTTTGAACTCAAGTACACTATAAATAGATACTTATCTAGATTGAAAACAATCTAGTGGCGCTCATGGGAAAACACATGTACTTAGCTAAACTGAATAAAGAGTGATATCATCCCTTTCCAACTTCATAATATTAGTTTTATAAAATATATTTTTTTATAAGTTGTCATGAATAGCACCCGTGTGTGCATATGACCATGAATGGTCTTATATATTTGGAAAGAAGAATAGGAAGGATTCTTTGTTAGAAGAACCTAGTATTGGAGATAAGCATAAGGCACTCCAGGAATCTCACAGTGGGTACTTTTATTCAGTTGCTATATTTAATATTATTTTTATTAGATGACAATGGCCAGTATGTTTTATTGTTCAAATGACTGCCCCAATATATAAATAAATACCAAGAATCTTTAATGCTGATATTTTCAAGTGGCACAGTGATTCTATAATTTCTTTATCTATGCTATGATGAATTAATATAGTTACAAATGGTACAGATTGGATAGGCATATATCTAATAATTAATAATTTCCCCTATCTAAATATTTATTATGGTTACAAATGTGACATATTAAAATAGTTACAAATTATAGTTACAAATACATATCTTTTATATTAATTTAATAATTACAAATACATATTATATTAATTTATAAATATTGTTACAATATATATATATATATATATGTATATATATTTATAAATTTATATATATATATATATAGTCAGACTAAACATGCCTTGATTACTTATATTTATCTCAAATTACAAGGGTGCCACCTGATTTTAAATATCAGGATATAGACTAAAGCATATATATATATTGTACCTTTGTCGAATTTTTAAAGAGACTCTCTAGCTTACACTTAGAAAAACCTTCCATACTACACTCTCAACTACTACACTTCAAATTTATGACCAACTTATTGAAATATGATACTCATTTAAACAATGATACTTTGTCCAGCTCAGAATATATTTCTAACATAGTATATCTTATAAAATTAATATTTAAAATAATTTATCTTATTTAAATAATAAACTAAGATAAAAACACATAAATTTAAATATAATGGTTCAAATTGAATTCCCAGCTAATTTATTATACTAACAATTTAAATTACAACTAACTCATTATTTACTACTAACAAATATGGTTTAATTAAAAAACTAACAAAATTATGACACTTTTGCATGAGACATTTAGCAAGATACACTGTTGGTTTAACATTGAGGATATATACCAAAAGATATACTCTCAATGACATAAGAATATTAACCCTATTTAATTTATAAAAGAAAACTACCTTGCAATACCCTTATGACTCACAACACACACAAAATAAATTCTAATTGAATAATTCATAAAATTTATAAACAATAAATCAATTACTGTTATCCTTTCATAAAAATAATATTTAAGTTTAATATTAACTAAAATTCCTATTCATTATCACTTTATCTAACTTCTATAATTATTTAACATCTCAGGTTCATGTCCTAATAATAATAATAAACAAATAAATACCATGTAGCCAAATATAATGAGAGATTTTGTATATATTCAACTACTCTACCAAATTAACAACAAAGAATTTGAATATTTTCATGATTCTTAAAATCATACATCTATTTAACTACTACTCTACAATAAAGGTAAATAAAATTAAAAATTCTTATAAAAAACATCATCTATAATAGTTTAATAAATTATAAAACATTTCCTATCATATTATGCTATAAAAATCTTTTATTTCTTATGTGGTACTTAGAGAGAATATTATATTCTTAATATAATTGCAATATTAAATAATTTAAAATTGGCATTATATAATTTTCATAATCATCAATAATAAGATCTTCTGTAATAATAATAATTAGAATAATATATTTTTGTTAATCATGTGCAACAATATAATGATTCAAATAATTTTTATAAATCATGTGTGTGCATACGAAGATTCAAAAAAACATTCAGACACATCAACAAATAAAACTCTGGAGACTATGAATTCCAAAAACATTAACAATTTTATTATTATTTAACAATA
This sequence comes from Epiperipatus broadwayi, assembly GCA_028023455.1. Lineage (NCBI taxonomy): Eukaryota > Metazoa > Onychophora > Udeonychophora > Euonychophora > Peripatidae > Epiperipatus > Epiperipatus broadwayi. The sequence goes on from JAQFVV010012533.1 coordinate 2,990,129, forward strand.
TACTATATTTACAACAATATAAATCTATAAATTTTAAAATATTTACAAAAAATAACAAAAGAAAATTAATTAGATTAAAATATTTACATAAGAAAAACCCAATAAAAATAAATAAACATTAAATAGCCTTTATTCTGACTATTTGATGTGTAAAATAGAAGATATGATACATTATAATAGTAATACTATTTTCTACAAATTACAATATTCCATTGTTATTAGCATAATAAAACAATAACAATAAATAAATACAATTTATTTAACTAGTAGTAGGCTTCACTTTTTGGGAAAATAATTATAATTATAGTACTATAAAAATTAAGTTAAATTTAGCAATTATTCAAAATTTAACATATAACATTACATTGGAAAGATTAGACACATCATTTATATACCAGTAAAGCATTTATCTTTACCTTTCAGGTATATTTTAACATTTCAATGTAAATTTAAATAAAGAAAAATATAGTTACTGAAATAACTTTAATCATCACTTTATAAAACTATTTACTTTTAAAATATTTTAAACAATCCTATAACTTTACTTCTCTATAAGTTCACTTTTCTTATAAAAAATTCAAATTATATTAAACAATTATATTGCTTGAAATGCTATATTTGTTCATTTTATAATCTATTACCATAATAGCATTCAGATATTATGTTTCATCATTCTTTCTCACAATGAAATAAAATATGCATTAAATATTTGAGTTTAATAATCTCTATTATTCATATATCTCTAAGAATATCAAATCATTCCTTTTCTACTTTCTCTATAAACAGTAAATAATTAAACATCATTTGTGATAGAATTTTTCTCTCCTCCTGCATTCACAAATATTGATAACTTTCAATAGTCTAGTTATTATTCTAACCAATTTTAAAACTACCATTTACGATATAATATCCAGTGGCAATTAATAGTGATTATAGTGAGGGACATGAATACCATAATAACTCAAACAAATATGAAATATCATGGTTACAATTAAGGGTCACATATTTATCATGTACCTTAAATTCTGGTCATGGCTTCTACCTGAGCTCTTACTGAATTATGGAAAGAATGTAACTGCTCATGTACTAAATAGAAACCTTTGTTACCTATATTTAAATCTTAACTCACAACAATATTATATAATATTCCTCTTTAATATCCCTAGCACCCAGAATTTCATTTTACAACTACTTTCCCAGATCACTATTCTTCATCTTCCACATTCTGAATACTTCTCCTAAAATCACAAAGAAATTCTAACTATGTTACATAAAATAATCTCCAAACACATTTCTTCAAACCAATTTCCAAAATAAATATCTAATATTAAATTTCAGAAGGTTCAAAACATTGTATACACAAATGATTTCAATAAAATATTCATTATTATCCTATATTCATTCACTTATATTATAATACTAGATAATTTAGAGATCAATATTTTCATTTTATTGTATCTAAACAGATATAGTCTATAATGATATATTAGAAACTCATAATCATATTTCAAAAATATGCATACTTAAGCATTCATAAAAATTACTTAAATACCTTTAGATAACTCACAAGGCATTTTTACTTTTACACTCATAAAACAATTAATATATTCATAATCATATAAATATGATTCATCTGTTTTAATACTCAAGCAATATGATAAATGAAACAAAATATAAATTAAAATATTATTAAAATGCATAATAATTTACCTTTAATTCCAACAATTATTGGAATTAAATATGGTGATTCCTTCTCTCCTTGATCATCCAAACATAAAATAAGTTATAGGTATTTTATTTTTACCTTTCAGAAAATTAAATTTTCTGATACCTATTATTTTTCTTTATTTTTTAAAATAAATTATTTCAATATTAAAACTAAGAATATTTCTAATAATAAAGATATTAACTAATAATAATAATAATAATAATAATAATAATAATAATAATAATAATAATAATAATATAAATATTAATATTATATAATATTTATTTAAAAAATAGAAAAGTAATAAAATTCAAAGCTACTAAAGTTCTTGTTTGCTTTCATTTTTCCAGTTCTGACAACAAAAAAACCAATAGGAGAGCTTGCACTATTGCTATGGATTACAAAAAGTTTGAACAAAACTGTTTTTTGCCCACTGCACTGAACAAAACTCCACAATGCACAAAATTAAATCTTTTAAAATCTTTATGAAATTTTGTCCATCCACACTGGATAAATAGTCTAAGTCCATTCTTAGTATTTCCAAAAAGGTGAATATTTCAAAAGAAAAACATTCATTAATATAATTTTCATATTAGGTAATAACCTTTCATGTACATACATTTTCCTTATATTTTCTGGTCCAGACTTATTGGCAAAATATAATAAAATTAATATTTCTTCATCAGAAAACATTTATAAAACATTTTGAAGAATAAGATTATTTATCAGTTAATATTTTTCAGCAAATAACTTTTATTCAGATTTTTCTCTAAAATGTGCATGCTCATATTTAAATGACAATAATTTATCACAGGATGTTTCTTAAAAATTCAAGATTTTACCTTTTCAAATACACATAAATTAACTAAATAATTTCTTGCACTTTTGTTACAGTCTCTTCATTCAGGTAATACTTTGTAGAAGACATAACGATAATCTAAAAATAATATCAAAATTCATCTTTCTTTTAATAAGGAAAATCTTTTAAAAGTCCAAGACATTTTCTCTTAATCTTGATATGCACAATTTTAAAAATATATAATGTTCTTTCAGACTATTTTCTTATAAACAAACTATAATAATATTTTTACATACACATTTTCTGATATAAAAGTCTTTACAATTATCAAGTTCCATTATATGTTTTTAATTTACTTGCACAATATCACTTTCATTCTTTTTCTGTTCCTTTTAAAGTATATATAGTTTATTTAATAGTTTTCAACAAATATCTTCAACACAATAATAAGATGTAAATTTCTCGACAGTTTATATTTATAAGAATTTATCAAAATTGTTAAATATAAATGTTCTTTCACTTCACACATACTAAAAATATTAAATATAAAATTCTTAAAAATCCTAAAGTTTTCTTCAGTTATATGGTTAAAATTCTCATGGCTTCTGTTAGACATTAGGCCAATAATTTGATGACAACTATTGGTCTCCATAAAATTATCCTGGTTTCATTAAGCTTCGATGTGAAAATTTTACTGAGAGGGAATGAATTTGTTTACCCAAAAATTGAAGTCATTAAAATAATTATTTAAAATTGTACTTTCAACTTTAATTTTAAGAAAATATTTTATAAAAAATTAAAACTTCTAAAGACATGACCAGATTAAACAAACAAAACAAGGCAAAATTAAACAAGAACTAGAACAGAACTGTCTAGATTGACTGAACACCTATATTTATACCTATTTTATCCAGTGATTTTATTGGTTGATCCAATTTCTTCTCAAATCCTAATTTACATATAAATTACTTTTGTTTGTTACAAAATAATTTTCTAAAACAATATGACTCATTATTTTAATATTATATAAAATTTATTTAATATTTTTATAACATAAAATACCTTTATTTAAATAATTAAAATATTTTTAATAATTTTAATACTAATTTTAAAATAGAAAATATTATTTATACAATACAATAAAAATTGTTACTTTTAAATAAATTTTTAATATATTTTGTAACATATTACTGTGTCTAATTTTTACTAACAAGAAACTAAAAATTAATATTTTTGCCTAAAAACATGGAAGCTCAAAGACAAACACTTTAAAGACATGTGACACTTTTAAAACATTTTAGAATAATTTAATTAATAATTATTTTAAATAATAACTTAAATGAATAAAATTATTTAAACTATATTAGAAATATTATATAATATTTAATACTGTAATTAGTCTATTGTTTTAACATTATATCTTTTAAATATAATAAATATTAATTTTTATCTTTGAAATAACATATATTACTTTTATCATTTAAATTATATTAAAACAGCTTTAAAATACTTTAAATAACTTTAAAAACTTTCTATCTAACAAGTTTAAACTTATTTTACTCATAAAAATAATATAAAATAGTATAGACTAATAAAAATTTAAATTTTTTTTAAACTAGCTACTTTTAAATTCTACTTAAAATGACTGTGACAAATGGCATGTGCACAATATATGTATTTAAACATTTTCTTTAATAGGATGATGATTACCATTATACAGTCTCTATTTGCAATATCTGCTAGATCATGAAGAACATAAGTCACTGTTAATGACTGGACATGGAATAAATATTTAGACCAGACAATATGCATATAAAGGGTTAATGTTATAACAACAGTAGTTCAATTGCAAATATAATTGTCAGTCAAGATATAACTTTCTTTTTTTATAAAACCATTTCTAGAAACTAGTTGCTTTAGTCCACATGCACAGAGGAAAACAACAATTACTTATAAAGTGTCCAAAGTTTTTTTAATTTTAAACATTAATCTTCATCATGAATACATTTGCTGTAGAAGTCAACCCTCGATCTCTAATATTCTTAAAACACAATTCTACATATAGCCAATCTCACATATATTAGACATTTATTTAACTCAAAAATTTCCTCTAATAGATAGGGGATAATTATAATTGCTACTTTTTTTTCAATAATAACCCTAAAAAATCCTGATTCAATAAAACTCTGTTGTCTACAAAGATGGTTCATTTTAAGACTGATCCCTAAATCAATAAAACAAAATGTCGAATGACATCTCCTACAAATACAGATATATTTTAATGATTTGATAGATAACTGCATATATAAACTTGCCTACACAAATCTAATCCTCAGCAATCAAAAGAAAGGCTACCTACAAACAAATGAATGTGACTAACACAATTAAATCATTAACTTAAAACTACTTATAATTACCAATTTTTATTTAACACCTGGACACTTTATTTTTACTTTTTTCTTCTATATGAATATTTCCATTTAACGAATATTACACCTTTCATTATTTTTTTTTGTTTTAATTGACAATTCCAAAACAGAAAAAAAAACTTATTTTTTAAAAAAAAAATTTTAGTTAACATTTATATTAAAGAAAATAAAATGAATTTTTATTTTAAAATGTACCTAAAATATTTAATTACAAATGCTGATTTTTTTTAAATAAAATATTCACTTCACAGAGTTTGTTTGGATTAATATACTAAAATAAACTTAAAATGGTTAGGATAGAGTTAAATACTTTAAAAAAACTTTCAAAGCTCCAACTTCCATAGATATATTTTTTTAAGATGGCAAGAATTAATCAATTTATTATTAAGTGACATACTGTCAGATTTCAGAAGTTTATAACAGATTAGCAGCTGACAGCTTTTTCTCTTTTACTCACTCAGCATAATGAAGGAGCTATATTGCTTGAATAAAATTAGAACCCAGAATGACTGCTTTAAGAAAATTTCACTTTTTGTAAGTTTTACCTCTTCCTGATTTTGAACACCCCAATCAAATTTTCCAATATATTTGATCTTATTTTAATTTTTATCACTTCTCCATTTTAATTACAAAACCATCAAAAACATATTAATTAGTTAATTTTCAAAACACTTTAACTGTTCCTTTTTTTCTTATTTTTGAATCGCTTACCTGCACAGGCTTCATCTTTTTTTAATCTAATTTTGAATTGAGTTGTTTGGCAATTCATTCTTTGATAAGAGAAAGTTTTAATATATTTTACCAGTTTCTCTTAAATTTACATTTTTTATAACAACTATTAGAGCTTTTACATTATTTAATAAGATAATTAATAATTTATTTTAACATACATTTAGTACTTTATTTTAAACAATTTGTTCTACTTTATTGATAGTATATTATACAATAACCAATTTGTTTAACTTTTTAGCATTATATTTAGTGGCATCCTCTCAACTAAATCATCTCTCAACCATGTAAAAGACTACATGGTTGATACTGAAATGAATAAGACATTATTCATTTCAATATATATTCATATATATCCAACAGTTAGTTTTATTTAGCACATCTTTCACTTTTGCTCAATCTTCTCACAACCAGCCATCAGCCCAGAAGTCAGACCAACTTCTCTAAACTCACTTGATGAATTTTTTTTAATTACCCAGTTTACTTCTTTTTTTTCAGCAGAATGACACATATAGTCATATTGTAATTTTTTTAAAGAACATATACATTCTATTTTTTTTTAGATATACTTAACTTCATATATATATATATTCTATTATTCTCATGGATAAATGATGAATTCATAGTATTATTTCTGGGAGTAATAAAAATAAAATAATTAAATAGCTGACATTTCAGTAAAATAAGTACTTTTCTCAGAACTTCTTTTCATATAAGAATGTGTGTAGTGAGATGTAAAATCATTATTTTTTTTCTTTTGTTATTTCCTCCTCGTTTTCAAATTCTATTGGTTGAGAAGTTTTTAAAAAATATTTTATCCTCCTATAGCTTTTTTCAAATATTGTTAATTTTATTTAATTCACATTTTTCATTTATGGTCTTGGGCCTTTTAAAAATCTCTATAACTTTTCTTAGCAATCTCTGGTCATATTGTTCAATTTTTTTCAGAATATGGGTTTTATTAAAATTTATGTCATTGTTAGTTAATTTAATGTGTGAATAAATTGGCCAAAATTTGTTCTTTCTTTCCTATGTTTATTCTAAGATTGCTCTGTTCAATGTAAGTATGTAAACAAACTCCACATGGATTTTTATATATACTATGACACTCCAAAGAAATTTTATCTTTAGGGCATGAAAATAATTCATTAATTTTTTTTTAATGCAGTATAAATAATGTTGATATTATTTCTTTTTAAAACATTACCAATTTTATCAGTTACACCCTTTCTATATGACAGAACAGTCTTAATTTTTGAAATATCAAAATATTTTTTCTTATTATATAAAAAAAAGCCCTATTAATAATTATGTGATCAAAACCATTATGAAAAACCATTTTTTTAGTGGCATAGATATCTTAGTGAAAATGGCTGTCATCAGAAAGTCTCTTAGTTCTATCTAACAATGTCTTTACCACTGAAAATAATTATGTTGGATGGTGATGAGAATAGAAATGTAGATATCTCCCAGTGTGTGTTTGCTTTCTATATATACGATGGCATAAAGAACTATCCTTTCTTTCAATTCAAACATCTAAGAATGGAAGTTGGTTATTATTTTTTACTTCCACAGTAAATTTGATGTTGTAAAAGGAATTTAAGAAAATTAAAAATTCATCAAGAAAATGCTTACCATGAGGTCAAATAATAAAAGTATCATCAACATACCTCAATCATACAGGTGTTGGTTTTAACTGCTGACATCAAAATTTTCTTTTCCAATTTCTCGATAAAAATAGAAGTCAATGCTGAAGAAATTGATGAACAGCTAAACCTGATTTTTGTTTATACATCTGACCATCAAAAACAAAAAAAAATGTATTTAATAAGCAGTGTTCAATCAAATTCACAACAAAATCAGACAATTGAATATTTTTCAAAATTTCAATAGCTTCCTTTATAGATACACTAGTAAAAAGTGAAACAATATCAAAACTTACCAAAATATAATTTTTACTTAATTTAATATCTCGAATAAGCTCAAGAAAATGATTTACATTCTTAACATAAGTTGACATTTCAGGTAAATGAGAATGTCTGTGTTGGCAAACCAACTGTATTTATAATCGGTTTCAATGGAATATCTGGTTTTTGGATTATTGGAAAACGATATAACTTTGGATAAAAAGATTTTTCTCTAGATGTAAGAAAGATCTTAGTTTTTAAATGTAAATCAGAAGCATAAATTAATGCGTTCGTTTTCTTTTCAAGGTATATCATACGATCTCTGTAATTTTGTTTATAAATGTTATTTAATAAATTACTGATTTATGCATTAATTTATGCTGATTTAGATTTAAAAACTAAGATCTTTCTTGCACCTATCCAAAGTTATACAGTTTGAAAATCCACAAACCAGATCCCAATGAAACCGATTGTAAGTGCACCAACACAGACACTAGCTCATTTTCTATTTTTTTTTTCTACAACCACATTTAACAGAAATGACGTTATGTGTTAAAGATGAAAATCATTTTCTTGAGCTTATCCTAGATATTAAATTAACTAAAAATGATATTTTGGTAAGTTCTAATATAGTTTCACTTTAATAGTGTACCTGTAAAGGAAGCTATTGAAGTTTTGAATAATATTCAATTGCCTGATTTTGTTGTGAGTTTGATTGAACACAGCTTATTAAATACATTTTTTTTTGTTTTTGATAATCAGATATATAAACGAACTTCAGTTTTAACTATGAGCTCACCAATTTTTTCAACATTTGCTTCTATTTTTATGGAGAACTTGAAAAAATTTTTTTTGATATGAGCATTAAAAAATCATCTGTATGCCTGAGGTACATTGATATCTTCATTATTTGGCTTCATGGAAAACTTGTTTTGGATGAATTTTTAATTTTTTTAAATTCTTTTCACAACCAGATAAAATTTACTATGGAAGTAGAAAATAATAATCAATTTCCATTCTTACATGTTTTAATTGAAAAAAAAAAAGGATGTTTTTTTATTTCATGGTATATATAAAAAAGCAACCATACACTGGGAGATATTTACATTTTTCTTCTCATCACCATCCAGCACAAGACATTGTTAGATAGAACGAAAAGACTTTCTGATGAAAGGCATCTTCATCAAGATATCTATGCTATTAAAAAAAATGCTTTTTATAATGGTTATGATCACAATATTAATAGGATTTTTTTACATAATAAAAAAAAAGATTTTGATACTTCAATATTTAACACCGTTCTGCCATATATAAATGATGTAACTAATAAAATTGATAATGTTTTAAAGAAAAATAATATCCACACAATTTATACTACATTTTAAAAAAATAATAAAATATTTCCATGCCCTAAAGATAAAATTTCTTTGGAGCGTCATGGTATATATAAAATTCCATGTGGAATTTGTTTACATTCGTACATTGAACTGATATAATGTTTAATAGATTTTCTCAGAATAAAGACTGATAATGAGTTAAGAGTTAATAAGTACAAATACCTTGACTCGGAGTATTAATAAAGATAGAAGTGTAATGCATAAAATTACTCATAGAATTAAATATGGGGTGCTTTTGATAGAAATAACCTAATATTAAAAAGACATATATCTAACTACATAGATAACTAAAGTGCCAGAAAAGCATAAAACAGCAGTAAGCAGCAATTCATATTTTCAGTTTATTATTATTACTGTTTTGTGTAAAAATATGTAAGTATAGAGTCCATTACTACGTAGTATTTGACATTACAGAAATGTGTGGCATTTATTTTTGCACATGTACCTGTATTTATTATTCTCTGTATTGTTGAGAATAATTGTCATGCATGTGTTTGTCTTACATATAACTGTGTCAAATGGCCTACCTAAACATTTTAAAAACTATCTGCTTATAGATGTGTGGCATATATAAAACATTATCAATTTATGATTTGCTAATGGTATAATTGTAGTTGCGGAAAGTGAAATTGAATTCTAGATGATGAATACGATTCTTTCAGTATTTAATAAATTTAGAGAGATAATAAACGCATCAAACTAACGCTGTTAAATAGATAGAAAGATTTAAAAAATAAGAAGCTTGTGTGAGCAAAGTATATGCCTTTGAAAATGTTCAGGCAATTAGTAAAATGGTTATAGAGAAACTCCTAAAGATATTAAAATGAGACCTGAAATGGCCACTAGGCTTTCAATTTAAAAAAAAAAAAAGATATTTTTTGAAACATTGATTTTTTTTTTTTTAAGAAAAAAAAGGGGGAAATATTTTTATAGAGCAAAAACTTAAATTAATAAGAAGAGAAAAAAAACTGAAAGCAATCTGAAATGTAAATTTAGATAAAGATGGAAAAATTAAGTATAAAAAAAAAAAAAAAGAATTTAATTAGGTGTGTTAACTGAAATGAGATGTTATGATATGCTGCAGAGAGTCTTATAAGATGAAAAAAATAACAATAATTGATGGTATGGGAATAGTTATGAGAATCTTAAGTACACTTCAAAAAAAAGAAAATGCTCTTAAATAAGGGGAAACGTGTGCATATATATGTTAATGACTTGCAGTTATGTTGAGATAACGATAACGTGCTATTAAACCCAGCAATAATAAGTAATCATAGTTTATGTTAATCGTTGATTGTTTTTGATGGCTACCTTATGTATATATATATGTGATTTTTTTTTTATTTGTTTGTTTTTTAGCGATAAAATAGTTATGAAATAAAAACCATTATATAAAATTGCAGTTGCTATAAAATTGTATTATGGGGAAACAACAAAACAAATAAATAATAACAATAATTAAATGGAACAGCAATTTAAAAATATTAATTGGAAAAATAATTTTTATTTAATCATTAAATATATATATATATATATATTCTAAATAAAATACAATATTTTATGAAAGCTTAGTGGCATTGTTATCTAAAAGCACAATCCAACAAACAAATACGATTTAAAGACTTAATCAGAATAAAGATTTTAAAATTACAGCATTTAAATTTCAAAGTAATAGTGTTTACAGATTTATTTATTTTTTCTATAAATGATATATAATAAGCCTGTATCTCAATCATTAAATAATTTTTTTAAAAACACAGGAGAAAAGTGAGCTATCTACTTATAGAGAGCATAAATGTTGGCAGTTAATTCTCCTCGCAATTATTACAGTGACACAAATTTTGACGAGAGAAAACAAACTAAGAAAAAAAAAGTAAATAAAAGTATATTAATAAAAAAATATGTTTTTGTTACTAAATTATCAATAAATAGGCTTCGTTGGATCAAATGTAATTTTTGTTTGATATTTTATATCAGTTTTCTTAATGGATGAAATATGTCCCCACTCAATTTATTCATTGAAATAACGCTTTATATGTTTTATTAAAATGAGGAGCCCTGTGTGGTTTGGAGCAGTAGATACAGCATCTGTACTTATTCCAGGATTAACTGTAGCACTCATAGGTCTGGTACTCTAACTTCTTATGAACTCCTGAGCAAGAGAGTTATATACCTTTTAGTTGTGATGAGGATATCACAGTTTCAATGTAAAGGCGTGTATTAAGTTCTCCATTTGCTTCATATTTAAATACTTTCAGAATTTTAAATCTTTTTAGATCATATTACTCATTTGTGAGCATCCATTTTTGCTAAATGAAATGGCTATTTCTGAGATAAAGAAATACAACTACTAATTCTGCCTAGTCCAGTTTACTGACATTTATTTAGAAAGACAATTTCTGTAAATGAATTAAAACATTTTATTATTTCTATAGCAGATATTGAAGTGCTAATTATCATTTTCCCTCTGTTTTGATATGATTTTAATTGTAAGCATTGTGATAAATTTGTTTTATTTGATCTTTAGTGTCATTTTTAAATGACATCACTTAATTCTCCATTTTCATCTATAGAGAAAATATGAATGATATTTTATAGAGTATCTGTTTTTGTCCACTTTTGATTTACACATGTCACAAGTGCATTCTAAATAATTTATATGCTCATAAAATATTATTTTTAATACTTGATGAACTGAGGTGAGAAGTATTAATCTTATGCAACATTGCTGCTTTGTTTCATGCAAATTAGTAGCAATAGTTTGAGGCAGATTTCTACTTTTAGAATTTGTTGAGTTTCAACTTTCTGGAATAGAATAAAAAGTTTGGTGCATTGATGTATCTGTATTTTTTCATCATCAATAAAAGTGATAATAATATGAGTTCTTGCAATGCAGAAAAAACACTATAGTGAAATATTGCTAAACAAAGAAAGGGACTAAGTGTCTGCTGCTGTAATATTGATATGGCCAGAGATCAAACTTTCTTGAAAATAATAATGTTTGTAAAAGCTGAAACTGTGACTCATTTCTCTATGAGATCATTATATTTTTTACAGTAATTTTGGTATTTGGTTGTAAAATTCACATAGCAGTTTTTAATTTGACTTATCAATCTGATTGATCTATTCAGATTTCTGCAGCATATAATATTTTCAATTAAAAAATTCATGGGTTTCTTTTTTCAAAAATCTGTATAACATGGTGAAATATTAGTGTGGTCTAAAATTTTATAAATTACCCTACAACCAATATTTTCTTTGTTAAGCACATATTGAATTCATCTATAGAAAACTTTATAACTGAAATAATTGAAAATATCTTTAATAAAGTGGAAAAAAAAATTTAACTGGCAAAAGTATTGTTGTATTGAATTTAGAAAATACATCTATACATTCTTGAGCTTTAATATATTTGAAATTATCACAACTAATATCATACATTGAAGTAATACATTTTCTTGACCATAATTTATGTTAAAAAATACAGCAATATTTTTTTAAGTAAGGCAATTTTTTGCCATTTTCATTTCAGAATTTTTTTTTTCAATACCCTAGTTTAAAAAATTTTAACATTTACCAATAATTGAATAGAAGTGCAGATATTCTGAAGCCAGTTTTTGATTCTGTCACTAAAATTAACCACTGTTCTAAATTTAGCTAGAAAACAATTGTAAAATTTTTAGAACTTGAATTTACAGATATTTTAAGTTTTAAAAATATTAATTATATATTAATAATTATAGCAGCTCTCAAAAGAACTAACTTTAAAATAGAGACTTTGCTCTAGAAGTTTCAACTACTTGGAAAAAAAACTGAAGTTTCAGATCAAGTTGTCAGTCATGCAGATTAATTGTAAAAATAAAATTCTAGCAATATGTGTGTGTGCTAAATATAAATGGCTTCTGTTAAATGAAATCATAAGTTTCTCAATAAATTACTTTCAATAAAGAATTTATTTTAACCAACTTTCAAAAAAGACAAGCATTATTTTTCAGCATAATCTATCTAATTTTCAATACACTTTATCCATCTCTCAACAAGTTTTTATATTGCCTCATTAAAAATGTTTTGGACTGAATTGCAAGCCTTGAATACTCCACTGCCTTCACTTTTTATAGACATAAATCTTCATTGGCAAAGAGTTTTTTTTTCATGACAGCAAACAGATGATAGTCCAAAGGGACAAGGAAAAAACCTTAAAATGAAGATTTTGAAGAGTGTCAACAGTATGAAAAATAGTAAACAAATGTATATTATCATGAAACAATGCAATGCCCTTAGATAACAGTCTTCTAAGTTTTGTCTGAAATTTAGGCTTTAGTTCTTCAATGAGCATCTCACTGTAATAAGCACTGTTGATTGTTGAATTTTTTTCCTGATAATGTTCCAATACTGGTTCTTGAGAATTCCAATTATCCAACTAGTAATTGACTTTTGGGATTTTTTCTTGTTGGCAATTGAGGGTGCTTCCATTCCATATTCTGCCACTCATTTTCAGACTCATAGTAATGAATCTATGTCTCATCAGCAATAAAGATTCTTTTTAAGAAATTTTTGCTTTCTTTAGAGTATTAGTCCAAATTTGTTTGCAGACTCTTCTGTGAATTATTTTTAATTACCATCTCACATACATTTTTTGAAACCCAAGACTGTCATAGATTATTGCATAGGCAAAGTCATAACTGACTTGAAAATGATTTGCCACACAATTTACTGAATTACATGTATACTCAATGTTGTCATCAATCAGGAACATAGATGGATATCCAACTCCTTCTTCATAGTATTAATAACACATATCTTCATAGAAAAATACTTTATTCATACTGTACACACAATCTTCAATAAATATCAACACTAGACACATCCTCAGACAACAATAAAAATTCAAGTCATTGCATGAAGCTCTTTTTGTGGAGAAACCATTGTTTCTGATATCACAATCATATTTAAACTGATGCAACATGTTCAAACCTCTACAGTAATGACTGAGGATTCAGCAACCTTTATTAGATGCACTGATAAGACAGTGTGGCCAACAGAAATTTTAATATAACCAGAATGTAGATAATTTTTAACTCACCCTCAAATATCACAAGTAATTTTTCTTCTTATTCATTATTCCAAATCATTCGAGAAGCATTTACTTATTATTTCCTTTTATCACATTTTAATATTCTTTCTTCATATTTCCCATTCTTATTACAAATATCTAAATTTATTTACTTTTTTCTTTTATCACATTTTAATATTCTTTCTTCATATTCCCCATTCTTATTACAAATATCTAAATTGAAAAGTATTTTTATGTTTTTCCCATTCACCAAATAATTTATCTTCATCTTCTTGTAACATTCTTCATTCAAACACAAAATTCACATTTATATTTCAAATTCTTATCTAATTTTTGAGACTTTTCTCTAGAATCTGAAGTTATTTTCTGTACTATAATGGTCGGAGATTGATGAAGAAGTTTCCAGTCTTACCGTATCAGCCGAACAGGGCGCCATCTAGGCCGATTTGAACCTAGAAAATTTATAAAGTCAACAGATACACGCTGTTAAGACTGCGACTGCCAGCCCAAGTCACTAGCTCAAGTAGATGCAGAAACTTAATATATTTATTAAAATATATTTTTAATAAATATTAGAAAAAAAAATCACTAGATCACTGCCAGTACTATTAACACACAAAAAAGATTTTATTTACGGATATAATTAATAACGCACAAACTTTAAAAAAAAAAAAATTTATAACAAAAGAAGAAAGTTGTTTTATTCTGTTTCATTAGTCATTATTTTATTTGTTTTTAACTCTAATTTTAAACCTTTAGAATGTTGAGTATAAATGAGCTACCTAGACGCACTCACAAATTTTCAAATCACTTGACTCCAGACTAAAAATTCGCAGCCACACCAATACTTGCTTCCAGATATATATCAGCAACCAATGCAATGTGAACATGTTAGCATAGAATCATGCTGACAGGAATGTGCATCTGAACAGTGTGATATTATTGGAGAAAACATGGCCTTCGTCCAGCAGGAATGTGCATCTGTCAGGCAAAAGAAACATGCATATAGAATAATAAAGAGAAACGCTATGTATGGATGGGAGAGCGGTCTTATCTTGCTGGCTTATCATCCAAAATCCATAGAGCTGGAAGGGGTCAATGGTGCAGGAAATACGTCTGCATCCATTTCAATGATATGACTACCTCTTTGGGGTCATGCATTCAGTTGGGCTCATCGCCCTAGGTGCTAACACACTTCACATTTCATTGATATAAATGTCCATATACCTCTCCACCAGCATTGACACAACTACGAAACAAATAGTCCGAAATCAAAGCCTCTTTAAACTAACATATATTTAAACTAGTCTAGCAGCCATCCATACTCAACTAACATTTAAATCATTTTATTAATTTAATAAAAAAAAATATTTAGTTTACAGTATTTAACCTATTTTAAAATTATATTGCATTCAACTTATTTTTTTCTTGTTTACACAAATAATATTTTTGACATATTTTTAAAATCTCATAATGCACAAATAATGATGCGTATATCTTTCAATTTTATGTTTACAATCGCAAAACCCTACCCTATTACAAACAGACCTTATACTAAGCTGAATAAAAAAAATTATAACATATTTTAAGAGATTACGTTTTAACTTTAGATCAGAGTTTTAAAATTGCAAAGTTTATAAAAGATACAGAAAGTTCAGGTTTATTCAGGAAAGAAAGTTTATAGTTCTTTTTTTTTAAGACACAAATAAAATCCGAAAGAATTTAAGCTTAAGAGAGTTTATATTTAAGTTGATCATTTATAAATTTATACCTCTTTTTATCCATGCTCGTTCCTTCGCAACGAAGATCTGAGTTTATGCAAGGGTCATTTCTTGTGGACGATGATGATTTTATGAAGATTTCCGAAAGACTTACTAGTGGTTCTATGCTGGGATCCATCGAGATGAAAGCTGCCTTCAGCCGACTGGTCCGAGGGAAGCGCGATTAATACAGATTACATTTTTGGTAACGACAATATTTATTTTAACTTTTCAGCAACAGATGAAAGAATTTAAATTTTTAATTTTTCTAATCTCCAACTCCTTATTTCTTTTGAATTCTTCCTTTTATAGTCCTCGGGCACCTTATCTCAAGAATGCACGGATCGATCAAACATATTTCATGTCTGTATTCTATTGGTTTATTGAGTTTGTGACCAAGTAGATTTTGGGTTTTCCACTGAGGTCTGTGTCTATATCTTTGGGTGGGAACTCTTATCTATTTTGTAATCATCTTTTCAATGGTCATTTTGCCCTAAAGATCTGTTTGTAATTTTTATTTTTAAAATCAAAAACTCTTCGCTATTATTAAAAATGTTTTTTTTAATATATATATTATTTATAGATTAGAATCTTTGTTTCAATTTTATAATTTATTTATTTTTTAAAAGCTCATTTTAATATTTAAATCAAACATTAATAAATTAATAATTCGTTATTTGTGCATTTTGAACGTTTGTGATTTTAATTCAGTATTAGATATTTATAAAAACATTAAGCATTAGAATTTAAATGTAACGCATATATATATCCCGTTACATATCACCGAACTTATTTTTAAAAAATGATAAAAAAAAAGATTTTAGTTAGAGTTTGTACTAATTAATAATAGTAATGCGTTAAAGTTCTTTTTTTTTTTTTTGCACAATATTCAAACTATAAGTTTATGTTAATACAAAAATATACATACTCATTTCAAAAAAAATATTACTGGCTTTATTTTCAAGGCATTCATGAGTTTATTAAACATTGGACTATAACTTTACGTTAATACAAAAAAATATTTACTCATTTCAGAAAAAATATTACTGGCTTAATTTTCAAAGTATTCGTATTTTTTAAGTTATTAAATCATTCCTTTTTTTTTTCAAATATTAAAGTTATTTGACAATCATATTTATACCTGACAGTCACATCTTATCCTAACCTATTCTTACTATAACTATTCTGATATTCAGGGTGCTATTCACACTATCTCCTAAACTATTTTATTTAATCAGGGTATTCATGGTTAATGAATATCATGTCACACGCTGGGCAGCCATTTATAAGGGTCGGGAATTGATGAAGAAGTTTCCAGTCTTACCGTATCAGCCAAACAGGGTGCCATCTAGGCCGATTTAAACCTAGAAAATTTATAAAGTTGACAGATACATGCTGTTAAGACCGACGAGCCCAAGCACTAGCTCAAGTAGATGCAAAAACTTAATATATTTATTAAAATATATTTTTAATAAAGATTAGAAAAAAAAATCACTAGATCACTGCCAGTACTATTAACACACAAAAAAGATTTTATTTACGGATATAATTAATAATGCACAAACTTTAAAAAAAAAAATAATTTTTATAACAAAAGAAGAAAGTTGTTTTATTCTGTTTCATTAGTTATTATTTTATTTGTTTTTAACTCTAATTTTAAACCTTTAGAATGTTGAGTATAAATGAGCTACCTAGACGCACTCACAAATTTTCAAATCATTTGACTCCAGACTAAAAATCCGCAGCCACACCAATACTCGCTTCCAGATATATATCAGCAACCAATGCAATGTGAACATGTTAGCATAGAATCACACTGACAGGAATGTGCATCTGAACAGCATGATATTATTGGAGAAAACATGGCCTTCGTCCAGCAGGAATGTGCATCTTTCGGGCGAAGGAAACATGCATATAAAATAATAAAGAGAAATGCTACATATGGATGGGAGAGCGGTCTTATCTTGCCGGCTTATCATCCAAAATCCATAGAGCTGGAAGGGGTCAATGGTGCAGGAAATACGTCTGCGTCCATTTCAACGATATGACTACCTCTTTGGGGTCATGCATTCAGTTGGGCTCATCACCCTAGGTGCTAACACACTTCACATTTCATTGATATAAACGTCCATATACCTCTCCACCAGCATTGACACAACTATGAAACAAATAGTCCAAAATCAAAGCCTCTTTAAACTAACATATATTTAAACTAGTCTAGCAGCCATCTATACTCAACTAACATTTAAATCATTTTATTAATTTAATAAAAAAAAATATTTAGTTTACAGTATTTAACCTATTTTAAAATTATATTGCATTCAACTTATTTTTTTCTTGTTTACACAAATAATATTTTTGACATATTTTTAAAATCTCGTAATGCACAAATAATGATGTGTATATCTTTCAATTTTATGTTTACAATCGCAAAACCCTACCCTATTACAAACAGACCTTATACTAAGCTGAATAAAAAAAATTATAACATATTTTAAGAGATTACATTTTAACTTTAGATCAGAGTTTTAAAATTGCAAAGTTTATAAAAGATACAGAAAGTTCAGGTTTATTCAGGAAAGAAAGTTTATAGTTCATTTTTTTTTTAGACACAAATAAAATCCGAAAGATTTTAAGCTTAAGAGAGTTTATATTTTAGTTGATCATTTATAAATTTATACCTCTTTTTAACCATGCTCGTTCCTTCATGACGAAGATCTGAGTTTACACAAGGGCCATTTCTTGTGGACGATGATGATTTTATGAAGATTTCTGAAAGACATTACTAGTGGTTCTATGCTGGGATCCATGGAGATGAAAGCTGCCTTCGGCCGGCCGGTCCGAGGGAAGCGCGATTAATACAGATTACATTTTTGGTAACAATGACAATATTTATTTTATCTTTTCAGAAACAGATGAAAGAATTTAAATTTTTAATTTTTCTAATCTCCCTCCTTATTTCTTTTGAATTCTTCCTTTTATAGTCCTCGGGCACCTTATCTCAAGAATGCACGGATCGATCGAACATATTTCATGTCTGTATTTTATTGGTTTATTGGGTTTATGTCCAAGTAGATTTTGGGTTTTCCACTGAGGTCTGTGTCTATATCTTTGGGCGGGAACTCTTATCTATTTCGTAATCATCTTTTCAATGGTCATTTTGCCCTAAGGATCTGCTTGTAATTTTTATTTTTAAAATCAAAAACTCTTCGCTATTATTAAAAAGGTTTATATATATATATTATTTATAGATTAGAATCTTTGTTTCGATTCTATAATTTATTTATTTTTTTAAAGCTCATTTTAATATTTAAATCAAACATTAATAAATTAATAATTCGTTATTTGTGCATTTTGAACGTTTGTGATTTTAATTCAGTATTAGATATTTATAAAAACATTAAGCATTAGAATTTAAAAGTAACGTATATATATATGTATCCTGTTACAGTACCAAACAACAATAAACTCCTTCTAGCATTATTATAAATACTCTCATGATATTTTTTTATTATTATTTTTGTACAGCTTTAAATTTTATTTGTATATATATATATTCAGTTTTGCATCTCTACTTCTTTTTCATTAGCCACCCTATCTATTTTCTTTTCCCATTACTCATAATATTATTTCATAATACATTTTACACATCTTTTTTTTATATAAAAAATAAATTCCTTGTTGTAACTTCGTGTATTGTAAAATCTTTCTAACAATATGTTTATTATTCTCTTAGTAATTCTAATATAATAATATTTTTACTAATCTATTTTATTCACAAATTGTAACCTTTCATATTATAAATTCTTTTAATTTTCCTCGTTAAAAAAGTACACTGTATTTACCATTGCATAGTCTTACTTGCTGACCATGATTCATCATCTCAAACATATTCATTTACTTATTATTGAATTCTAAAAATTTCTGTAGCCTGGAAAATACAAAATACTTTTTTTCATTTTCAAATATTAAAGCAAATATTATCACTTATTTTTAAATAATTCTATATACCTCTTCCTAATTGACTTTATAATTTTCCCCCATTTATAACAAAATACTTAATGCATTTTCCATCCTTTAGTTTTTCTAGATGAATTTAATTTTCATATTTCTTATCATCTCTGCATACTTTTCTAATAGCAGTTCCAGTCATTAACAGAATTTTTCCAGAAGTGGTACACATTTAATAAATGTGGTAGCCATATATCCTATTATAATTATGAAAACTTTAAATAACAATAAAACTAGGAAATATATATATTGGCAGATATAAAGTACACTTTCTAAGAATTTTGGCTCACCTTATTATAATGGTGATCAAATTTTTTTGAAATAATGTAAAATTTAAAATCCTATTTTTTTTTGTTTTTGGCATTGAATTGGCACATTAACATATAAATAAGATAAATTGTTTCAATGATGTTAATGTCTTAATAAAGATAAAATAAGTAAATTATTTTTAAGCTACTATAATGTATATTTCTAATTTATTTTTAATACAACTAATTATGTAGTTGGATTATATGCTAAACTTTAAATTTTTATTATGTCAAGAACTATTATGTTTTATTAAGATTCGTTGTTGAAAATATATACTATATATATATGTTGTAGTTTCAATATGTATGTATATAATACTATGTTATTTTGTAAAAAAATATATATATATATTCACGTGTTATACAGCTTATAAATTTTTTTATTATATGTAATAAAACAATATGCTATTATAAACACATGTCAAAATATAATGACAACAACTATTTTAACAATAATTGCTACCATTTTAAAGTGATTAATGATGGTCATTTTTAAAATGCCATTATCGTAACCATCAGTGTGGTTTTAAAATAATGGATATAAATTTATTATGATGCACGTTATAGCAAGTGTTTAAATTAAAGAATGTGCATATAACGAGATAAAATACAATAATTTAACAACAAATGTGCATTAAGCAATTCATTATTAAATGCCAAGAGTATTAAAAGTGAATTGGAAATATACGTTTAAAATGTAGCTGTATAAGATTTTTCAAACAACTAGTAAAAAGTGATTCTGAACAATAATCTAACCCAACTATAATTCTGAAACCAATTACATATATAAAACCAGGACAAATTTTAAAACAAAAATTCAAACCATAGCATCAAAGTAGTAATTTATCTTAACAGAAAACAAATGCTTCCCAAAATTATCAAGACAATAAAAGAAAATATAGGAGGATACAAATAACATATAAAAACTATTATAAAAAAAGACTATTAAAATAGTCCATACACAAGATTCACAAAATCTTGGAGTTGTGTAAATCTAAAAAACTAGACGATAGACTTTACTTTAGCTATGACATCTAAAAATAATTCATTTTAAAAAAAGACTATATATATATATATATGAGAAACTATCATCCAAACAGAGTTGATTATTTGATAAATTAAAAAAAAGTGAAAATTAATCTGTCTGATAATTTTTTTATTAGGACATAGTATAAGACAGTAGTGATTCACAAAAATATTATCTTTCTTAACTAATAGAAACCACTCTCTTTACTAGAAGGATATATAATTGCAATGATTGTTTTAGTCTATCAGTGATTGACATTATTTAACAGTCTTTAGATATGACCATTGAACTTACATATATGTTTGTGTGTGTGTGTGTGTGTGTGCGTAAAAATAAATTATTAGTGAGAACTAATGAATATTAATAGTTCTAAATTGATCTAAGTTGTTTATTAGATTCTAAGTTATTAAATCAAACTGGACACGAAATCCTAACTAATGGTGAAAGCAAAATCATTTTTAAGTCTATTTTTCTTTATTTTAATTTAAACAAATAGGTTTTCTATAAAAATCAATACTTCATAATTAAATATTATTTCAGCCTAAAGAATTGTATTCAATATTAATAAATTAACCTTGAAATTTCTAAAAATGATACTAATTGACTGTGATAATTAATTCTTTTGATGTTTATATATTTAATTAACTTCCGATATATCTTTAACTTAATATTTATTTCTTAAGTAATTTTTTTTTAAAATATATATATATTAATATTAGTTGTTTAATGTCGGACTTAATTTTGATTCCTTATTAAACTCCGTTCAGAAGTTGTAGCCCAGTGAATAACACTAATTAAAAGCACTTTAAATAGGTAGAATAGTAACGAAGGTCAAACTTCCTCAAAAATGCTTATTCATTTCAAACTTTTGGTGTAACCTTGATCTGAATCTAATCTATGTGTAAAAAATATTTATAAAAAAAAATTACCAAAAAGGGGAGTTATTAAATAATAAATTCAATCTGTATGTAATATTCGGTTAATTTGATAGGATACATCTCAGATTTCGTTTATTAAAATTATAAACAATTACTGCAATTAATTTCATTTGTAAATAGTATTCAGTTAATTTTGCACAGTAATAGAAAGCTTTTTCTATTGTAACAATTTACTCTGGAAAGCTTCAAAATAAATAATTTAATTCAGTCATTAAAAATCACTAATAAAAAATTATAGTTATTCTACTTTCATAAAAAGAAAAAAAAGAAAATTAAAGTTAAAATAAGAGTTTTTAATGATTACATAAAATAATTCCATGAATAAGAAATACTTTAGTATATATCACATCTTGCAAATGCTTTACACAGTTAACTTTTCTTCATAAATGATTTCAACATTTTGCCTAATTGTAGCTTTCCATTATATTCTAACCCGAGCCTTATTCTATGAGTAAAGGCAAATAATATTGCATCTTTTTAGAATGACTTGAATATAATATTTAGTGTAAACAGAGATTGCCTCTTCCATAAAACCTCATTCAAGTTCATCACAAAATACTTTTGTAGAAAAACGTTTACTTTTCCAATCCAATAAAGAACATCATCACATTCAGCAAGATGAAAAATGTATGACCTTTTCATCACACCAACATATTTTTCATAACTTTATAATAAAAAAATCAAGTCAGATGTTATATGACTTAATTTAATAACATTTTCATAATCTTATAAAAATAATTCTTTGCAATTATATATTCAATATCATTTTCACATTTAGAAAGCTGAAAAACCTAGCAATTGGTCTTTCAATTTGTCTATCATATTTTCAGAATCTTACTTGCTATTTTATCTATAAAAAAATCCCAGTGTTATAGCAGTAAGAAGTATATCCTTCATTTCCATGTGATACAATGTACAATTAATTTAATTGATAACCAATAAACATAACATGATCACTATTTCATATGCTTACTTATAACTGTTATTAAAACAGGCAAAACTCTCCATACAGTATTACCACTCAGTGCAAGCCAGAGTAATCAGTGGATGTCAGATGGCTTGTGCATAAAATCCCAATCTAGTACCTACTCATCCAATATCCCCAGACTAATTTCTGGATTAAATGAGTAGGCACTAGATGGGGATTTATGAACAAGCCTTCTGTCATCTCATTGATTATTCCAGCTTGCACTGAGTGGCAATACTATATGGAGAGTTCTGCCTGTTTTAATTTAGTTGATGTTATATTGCTATAAAAAATAAATTATGCAGCTTGTTAAATTTAGTAACAACACTTTGGAATCTGTGTTGTACTTCCACATCCAAGTCACATTATTCAAAATTTATAATGACACTAACTAAAAGTTACTGACTATTTTGTCATTACTGGCCAATAAAATACCTGAGTTATTAAAACATTATTAAGTCTAAATAATTATAGGTTTCAAGCAATATATTAAAAATGCTCTGCACATCATCCTTTGAAGTGTAAAAGTAGCAAAATCATTAGTATACTGTAAATTTAAATGCTTGCAGTAATAACTTTCAAAGGAATGTTCCTCAGTGAATGAAAAATTTGAGGGTCCCAAACATATACCAAATTTATTTTAGAAGATATCTAATTTCATATTATTAAATATTTAAAGAAAGTTGAAGAAAAATAATATAACGAAAAACATGACATATTGTAAAAAATATTGAAAATTTCTATATTACAATATTCATAACAAAATCAGTTTTTAATAGTTTGTTTGCTAGTAATTTTAATAAATAAATAAATATCTTGATTTTTTTGAAATTTATTTATCTATTATATTATAAACACACATGGAAAAAACATATTTTATTATAAATAATTTAGATTATAATAAATTAATCATGAATTGACGTAAAATACAGTATTTCAATGAGTGATAACTGAAAGCTAAACTGATTTACATTAAAGGGACTTGAATAACAGTTATGTTTTTATACTTTACAATAATTCACAGTATTGATTGTTTATATAATTTATTTGTTCAGAAATTAAATGGTTAATTCAAATTTTAAAAAACATTTTTTTTTAAAAAAAAAAAAAAACCTTCAATTTATTACTAATTAATAATTATTTATGAAGATTATTTAATGCAAATCTATACATATTTAATCTATTTCATATCGAAACTGATTTTAAAGATAACAAAAATAAATAAATATAGATGAAAATAAAAGATAAAGAATTATTTTTATTTAGTTTATTCGGTTTAACTTAATTAGCTTTTAGTTAATAATAAAATTATTAGTGGAAAAAAAAATTAAATTCATTTATTTAAATGCTAAACAACAGCGTACAGCCAATGACAGGTTGCACATTAATTAAAACAGTAAAAAGAATAAACACAATGCGTAAACATAATAATAAAAGAAATAAAAAATATATAAATAAAAAATGGCATTATTATAAAATAAATATTAAAAAATCTGATAGATATTTTTGCTATTTTTTAATGTTTTATTTATTTTTAATTCATTATATAAATTCAGATCATGAATTTTAAATATTTGCATTGGAATAAGAAAAAAAATCTAACTTTTATAAAATGTACAATTATAAATAATCCGCAATATAATAGTTTTAAAAAAAAGATTCAATATAATTATAATAACTAAACATATAATATACATAATACACGTACATATATATTAAGTATTGTAATTATGCTTAATCTTTTCTAATGTTTTAGTGTCATTATTTAGCAGCTTGTAAATAAAAATGGCTACCATAACTCCAGAAAAAAAAAACCAAAGAATTAAAAAAAAAGTTAGTCATGATTTTCTTTATTGATTATACCAAACAGTCTGTATATAGAAATATGTATACATGTCATAAGTTGATTTTTATTATATTTATTTGGCATTCAACAAAATGTTCTCTTAACTTTTTCTGCAGAAGATTTTTTTCAGAACTTCAATACTTTGACTAATTGTAAAATGGAGCTATATCATTAGTATCATCAGTAACAGTCTCTTCCAATAAAAACAATTAAATTTGCATCTCTTATGAGGGTCTAAGATAAAATTTATAATGTAAATAAAATTTCTTCCATCATAAAATATAAAAAAATACTTAAGTTCGCCAAAAAATATTTTAGGATATTTTTACTTTCATCCATTTTATATATTAAATTCATCAATCATTTTAGCCTTAAAATTACAGATTCAATATTATCCCATATAATTTTGCAATTACATTTTCAGATAATATAAAACACCATCAAATTATATTTATACCTATATAAATTTATATTAGAATGAAGAAATATTATTTTCTAACTTGTTAAACATAATAATACACATTGGAGTATGTGTGGCATTTTAATCTATCTTTCTTTCTAAAATAATAGCAAAACATTTAAACAGATCCTTACTCTCAAGTTAATAACCATCTAAATCAAAAGTTATAAATGTTTTTTTTTTTCATTATTAGCTGATATAGTATTTGAATTTTTTTTAACAATTTTAAAACAAATGAAATAGTTTAAAATAGATGGACACATAAAATTGTTTTATCTAATCTTAAGAATAATTCTATTACTCCAATTTTAAAAAAAAATAAAAAACTACAATAATTATCAAAAAATAGCAACATTATCCACTATAGCAAAGTACTTCTAAAAGTTTTATTGAATAGATAAGTAATTATCAGAGACTGTATGCTTTAAAAAACACTACAGACAAGGTTTTCATTATCACCCACAAACAATTATATATATAAACAAATAATATTTAAACCATAATGAAATGTAAAATTATATTTCACATGAGTGGCAGACATTTACTAATTAATATAGTGTTAATGCTTAACATTTCTTAAAAAAGCATTTAATACAGTTTTGTTAAAACTAGATTATAATTTATTATAGCAAATCTTTATATATATATTAGTTCCTGTTGAGGAAAATGATATTAGCTCTTACAATAATGACATGTTTTGCATTAATTTCCTGACAAGCTTCTGTTTTTATTTTTGATTATTTCTCTCCAATTAAATGATCATGGCATCAACACATTTAAATAAGTGACTAATCTTTCTCTTAGGCTCAAAGAATATAGATATATATGTACACTATTGTTTTTAATTTACTACATAGGTTAATGTACTACTGTATTATGTTATTTTTAATTTTTCTTGTACCTTAAGAATAATAAAAAGGTACAGTTGGTATATGCCTTGGATTGTAAGATTTTAGGCTTATAGGAAAATAACTGCTAATTTAAGAATAAGAATAGCACTTCACATATATTTGTATAATAAGATTAAAAACTAGAGTGCACTTACTTCTGTATTTGTTTAGCATAAGAAAGATACTGATCATTTACTTGAATCTGTTGGTGCCAAGAATTTTGTCTGAAGAAAAATAATTAAAAATGTAAAATAAGAGATTTGGTAGATGCAGTACAAATCATGCCATAATTGCATTCTGCTCAAGAAAAATGGGTAGTATTTAAATTTGGTTTGCCATAATAAATTTTAATCCTAGTTTTAAGAAATATGCACTGCATCAAAAATCTGGTTAAGCAATTTTAAATATTATATATATAACTGTGCTGAAAAAAGGTGTTTGTTGTTAACTGAAAGATGGAATATTGATTCTTCTTTGGGCTTTAAAGAAACTGGGCAAACAGATTTCTAGTGTCCACTTCAAAAATTATTGTCACTGCAGCTATTATTTTTTTTTATAATTATTTATGTAGTAAATGAATATGAATGGATTGCTCATCATAATGCATCATTTAATATGGTGAGTTTATTGACCATTTTGCTTCAAAATATAAAACCAAATAACACTATGGCCCTTGTTCTCAATTACCTGAACAATTTTTAATTGAAATATTTTCTTGAAGGCAGCATGAATATTTGTATGAATAATATTTTTTGTAGATATTTAGAAACATGAAAGACAAAACTAAATTATGGTCCTTATTTCAAAAAAGTCTACAAAGTCATCAATCAAATCAGTGGCTAGCAAGTGACAAGCAGAGATTGCTAAATATAGTGATTGTGAGCCTAGTTTGTCATTTCAAGTGAAAAAAGATTATATAGGTTGAAAGAATTATCTAATATTAAATAATAAGAATGATCTAATATTAAATGACACATTATTAGATTAATTTACTCAACTTAATGGAAAATAATAAATATAGATAATGCATGGTTATCCCTCAAGAAGTTCTCAATATAATGAGAAAGAAGAGAATTTTTATATACATATAGAAAATACTCTACTTCTTTATGATATTAAGAATTTATTGAGGCATAAGTTTATTATCTATATTTGGGTATTCTCCATTAAATTGAATAACTAATCTTTCCACTTCATCTGATGTATTATTAATCTTCACAAATTTGTTCTTTCATTTTTTATTGTTAATGAATCCTACTGCATTTATGTTTCCAATATTTGTGGCTATATTTTAATGTCACAAATCACGTATTGTAAAATCTATCAACATTTCAAATTGTCTCATCTTTTCTTTTAACTTCACAAAATTCAATAATGTGTCATTTAATATTACATCATTCTGTAATTTCTAATATTGTTTTTATCATCCTTTTTTAAATATCAAAATTACTACTATATTCTTCAAATTATATGGTATATTTTTATCATTTATACATTTTAATATAACTTTCCATTTTTTTAAGATAAATATTATAATTCCATCACTTCCTGAAGTTTTTCCCAACATTATACATTTAATTCCATGTCTCACTTCTTCATTTAAAATGCAGGTCAATTTGAAAATTGTAATCTCTGTAGAAAATACTTCATTTTCTTGTTCCTTATTACTACATATTTCTTTATAGAATTCTTACCCTCTTTCTTTTTAGTAATAGATCCATCTTCCTTAATGAAATAATGGTTTTTTCCAGTACTAAAATGATGTTTTTACATTTTTGAGACTTTTATTTTCTTCTATAGCTTTCCTTGATAATTCACAATTATATTTTTATGCTATTATTCAATTCTTATTAATGAATCATTTTTATATTGTAATGGTATAGGAATTTTCTAAGGAAATGCCAAGGTGGTCACATGTCAGTATGATTAGATTTTGGGTCTTCACATAGGATACTGTGAATAACATGATCTAAATTTAATCCAATAATAATAATTTAATATTAAATATCTAAATATAGATCCACTATAGAATAAATCATTCAACCTTCACCTTTACTAATTGTTGCATTATGCTCAGAATTCAAACTCAGGGAGAAGTTGCGGTTAACTCTCTTCAAGGGGTTTCAGAAATAACCACACTCAATATAATCTCAATATATTTTTAAAATTTATTTTAATTCAGTTATTAGAATATTAAATAAATATAATATGTGTGGGGGTATATGTGTTTGACTTTATTTTGATTTCGTAAAATGAATAAATAAATTAGAAACTTCTTTAAATTTAAAATAAACATTAATAATATTTATTAATGAAAAACAATTCAAATTTATTTAATATAACAAAAATAATTATAAAGGTTTGTTTCACATCTCTACTATTTTATAAGTTTAAATAGTTAATGTCTTTCCATATTTCCATAGTAGCTATGTATATTATAACACGAACAGATTCTAATAACGTATAATATAATAAATGAATTTTTATAATTTACGAAAAAGAAATTATAAAAATGCTAAACTAGATAATATCAATATAATACATATATAAATAAATAATATTATATTATACAATCCATATGAGAGAATTTCAGCTTCATGAGACCATTTCGATGAAAGTCATTATTAAAAATATAAAATCTTTCAAACAGAATATTAGTCATTTGCACAACTAATAACAAACAAACATTATTATGTTAATTAAATTAGTAACAACAATGTTCTGTCAATGTCATAAATAAATACAATATGAAGAATGATAAACTCTTACCTTCATATTAAGTTTACTTTTGTATCTTAATTTAAACCCCTGTCAAGTCGCTTTTATAGAAGACCTAAATTTTATTAAATATAAAAAAAAAAAAATTGACTTCATGATCTTCCATTCATCCTCATTTAGTCTTTCATAAATGAATTACTCCAAAGGCAAAGGATTTTAGTAACAAAGAAAATAAATTTAAATGTTTTAACTAATGCTTCACGAAGACATGATATAATGAAAAGTTCATATTACTATCCTATTCATTTCCATGTTTAGAAGCAATGTTCATTAAGAATAAAGTTCTTTATTCCTTGGAGGTCAATCATTGGAAAGCTATCCAGAGATCCAGTCATTCCTAACCATCTTCTTGTGTGATGTTGACATCTTCTCCCACAAATGATTTCATTACCAATTGGAGTTTTATTTAGATTATATAGATGAAATTCATGTAACTTTTAGGCATTTCAGTAGGAATAAGCAATTACATTTATCTTCAGTTAAAACATAGCATTATGTACCCTATGACAAGTGAAGTTTACTCACAAGACATTGTTTTATAATATATTTAATCTTCTTAAATTAATATTGCTTTGAATATATAAATGTTTTCAGAAAAAAATTATCTGTTTGAATTCCAATTTAGAATGATTTTATAAGCTTTTTAATTAATAAAAATATATATAATTTCATTTAGAAAATACAAATAATATTAATAGAGAGTAATTTATTTACTCTTCTATTTGGGTAATATTAGAATTTGTTGTCTAATAAAACTTTTCTTCAATAAGTAAATCTCAATTTGCCGATCTATCTTTTATAAGTGTGTTATATTCGAACACAGTAAAAATTATTGTACAAAGTAGCTAGTACATCGACAAAAGATAGAAGATTTAATAAAAATTTTGATTCAGTATTTATAGCAGAATCAACTTCCTGTGGCATGTACTGTATATCATTTGATTTTCATGATTTTTACATTCTATAATTATTAATTATATTTAATAATAAATAAATGAATTTTTAATTTCATTTCCTTTGTATTAGTTGCTAGGGTGCGACTTGACTTTAAAGGTTATCTCTTTGTCAATGTTTTAGTTAATGAATTTTATTAGTTTAAACAATGATATTATATCAATGAATGAAAATAGTTATTTCTACTTGTTTTAATTTTATTAAAACAATTGTATATAAAAAAATAATAAAGTATATACTAATCATATATACTTATAAGATAGTATTGCATACTCTCACAATATATTTTCATATTCATTTTTTATATATATTATCATCTTAGATGAAAATTTACTGGTCAATTGCTGCTAAAATTGTTTGCAGCAGTTAATTTTGTTATAATTCTTAATAATGTACAAATTGTCTTTCTATTGAATTCATTCAAATTTGAACTATCTTCAAAATCCATTAATATTTTTAAAGGATTTGCAAGTTCTAATTTAAATTCATTGCAATATTTCTGAAAGTTAGAAATGTCAATTGTTAATATTATTTTTCTTAATATCCCTCTAGTTTTCCATTAATACTATAACAGACGGAAAGATTCACCTGGATATATAGATCAGATTCAACAATCAGCTGGTTTGATCACAATGTATGACCAACTTACACAATGTCTATATGTGATGGTACACCTATCTATTGAGCCACAAAGTTGATGGCGCCAGATATAATGGACGGAATGATTACCACTAGCCCCCAAATGTTGCTGACACCAGATATAATGGATGGTACTCTTCATCAAAAATCATAAGCTAACCAATCCCAATGATGGCGTGCCTGATGTAACAGATGGTCAACTAACTTTCCAACTGTAATACTATGCAGATGTAGCAATCTGGTGTGGGATAAGTTAATATGCTCTAATTTATTGCCCCTAATAACACAATATGCAGAGACCTGCCAGGCTTAGAAGGGGAAAAAATTGCATCTAACTATGGTCAGACTTTGGGTCTTCTGATAGAATGCTAATGAAAACCTGATGAAATGCTTAACCAATGATTGCATACACTTTAATTGACTAACTCTATCCCTATTTAATAATATTAAATGCAATTTAGGTTAGTTCATCCACTTTCCCCCTTTCAATTCCGTTATGCCCTAATATTCAAACCCAGAGAGAATATTGCTTTTGACTCCTCTAACAGGTATGAATGGATACACACAGCAACTCCTGCACCTATATATAGATTATAACTAGCATTTATTATATTTGATTACATTAAAGTATTTATATGACAAGAAAAATAGATGTGTGTGCATGCATAATTGTTTATAGACTGTGGAATGTCAGGACAACTCAATAAACCAGAGACCGGAATAATACAAACTCTTAAACATTTATTAACAATAATAAATATCATAAAGTATAACAACAATAGTAATGATAAAAAAATAATAATAATCATATGTACATGTGTCACATGTGAACCTCTACCATTTTACTAATTAATGATTATTATAATCCAACCCTTATACCCCATGGTAGAAATCTATCTATGTCACTCATTCTTTACAAATCATAATTATATAGAAAAATAAACTTCAGTAATTTAAGATAATTGAGATGCTGGCTAGCTAAATTATATATTTGCAGATGTTAACAATCTATTTAACAAGTTCCCCCAATTTATATATATGATAGAGATAGATACTAGTTGATTAGTCAAACATACTGGAAAATATATATACAAGGTTAATCAACAAAATAAAACATATAATATGTATTCTGTATAAGTGTTGCAATTTAATCTATGAAAATAAATGTAGAGAATCTTACCTTACTATTTATGTGGATAACCTGATGTGAAGCAGGTGGGTTAACCTAAATTTTATTTACAATGAAAATATAAAAATATCAAAGTGACTAATCCCCCCTTTCTTCTTTGCTAATTATAAAAAAAAATGAAGCTTCAGCATCAGTGTGAAAATACAACAGATAACAAGAATTTAAAAAAATAAAACAAAAATTTACAATGTTAATTTCTTGATTTAAAAAATTGTAATTGGAACAAAGTTCATAAAAATCATTCTAATAGTATTAGTTGATAGTTAGGCAAGTTGTTCTTCAAAGCAGTTTCACTTAGTAAATCATTTTCCTTAGCAAGGATAGATAGGTACAATGGTGTCTCCTGTAGTTGTGTTTCATGGTAAACAGCTTGATCCTCATTTGATTCACCATTAAGTATTCCAATGTTTGTTTACTTTGGACTGCAGGCATCTTCTTGTGTGTTTACAATAAAGTAGAAAAATAAATATATAGAGGTTTAATGCAGCTGGTAGGAAATACCATGACACACAATAGCATGTTTTGCTCTAGCCCATATTCATATTAAAGTACAATTCAATAATTATTTGTAATCATAAATTTATATTGGATATTATAGAATCACTTTACATATATATATATTAAGAAAATTATTTCATTTTTCTTTCTTTTCCAATTTTCAGCAGATTAATTTTCGTTATTCTTTTTGAAAAAATTTAAAATAGTAAAAAGTTACTCCAACAACTTTTAAAACATGCTTTAATTATTACAAAATTTATCAGTTATTCTTACTTCTTATTTCACTTTCTTTCCTCTGAATTTGGTAAACTTTTAGTTATAGCATTTGACTTTTAAAAATGTTTATAATTTAACTAAAAGAAAAAGCAAAACTCCATTTTAGCATTCTAAATTTTAGTTTAAACTCCTGTCTATTGTTATAGCTGCTATCTCTTTTGACAAGAAGAATGATTTTGTAAAAAGTTTCTATTTTTATATAAAATGCTGAGAATCTCCTGAAACACTGATATTTTAAACTGCCTATTGTTTAAATTCATTTAGATTTTTATATGTATTGTTTAAATACATTTCATTTATTACAGATAAAAAAATAAAATAATAAAATAATAAAATCAGTTTTATTTTCACACACAACCAACTAACTAAACCTCAGGCTATCCCTAAATCATTTAACTATAAATTAATATTCAATTCTAAATTTTAAAAAAATAAAATGTACATTAGTTTATTTTATCAAATAGTTTATATATATATATACAATATTACTTTGTAAATTATTGATCGTATTAAATTTATTATAACATAATAATTTATTGTGTATTATATGTATATATGTAATAATAACAAACAAATAATCTTCCAATTATTAATATAAATTCCCAATGGATTAGGTTCAATAAATAGGCTTGATCTTTTTAGGAATGTGTGCATTGTAAGCTACCCCTTTACAACACATATTTAACATCATATTAATCAATAATTATTTGCTGTGTTAAATCTATAAAGAATATTACCATCCTTAAAACATATTATCTTTTAATAAAAATATAATCTGATTCTTATATATCTTCATTGCTTTCATATCTATTCTTATTTAGCATTTTTCTCAAAAAAAGTATTTAAAATATGGAGGTTTTTTCCTCCAAACGCCTCAAATCTATCTTTTCTCACTACTATTACCGTAATCAAATTAACCAGCAGCCTTCTTTCAATTGTTTACAATTGTAGCATTAAAGTCTTCCATGATAATTTTTAAATGTTTTGTTCTAATCAAATGCATCTTTACATCCATATAAGAATTATCTTCTTCATCAGAATGAGAATTGTTTTGTCATAAACAAGAATTATTTGTATTTGATATCTTCCATTAAGTTGAATACTAATCTAACCACTCTAACATGCCATCAATCTCCACAATGTTGTTTTTTCACTTTTTATTTGTAATGAATCCCACTCCATGTGTGCTTTCAATATATATATATACTTTTGTAGTAATATATATGTTCATTTTTTTTTTAAAAATGTGTCTTCACCTTTATGAAGTTCACAAAGTCCAACAATGTTCCATTTAATATTAGACCATTCTTATTCCAATCTATTCAATATTCTTCACTTGAAAATAATCTGGTAGTTATAGGTACTTAAATAATAGTCATCATTGAAAGACAATCTGTGTCCACAATCAAGAGATTTTAAAGACCTTCTTCTTTGGCTGCCAACTACTGTTTTGGTAGCCAACTTTACAACCTCATGGTAATATGGGATATAATTTCTTTTTCTCTGTCATGATTGTAAATATCTATTTTAAAATGTTCATTCACACACACATTCATCTCATCTATTAGGCAACTAAGCATTGTGTTTCTTGACCTTAATTTCATCATGCTTACAGATGCATGCTCTTGAGTAGTCCATCTACTATCATTTACTGTATCAATAATCATAAAGTAATAGCAGCTCCATCAATAAAAATGAATGGAATGGACATTAGAAATTATCCCTACTTTATTTCTTTTAAAAATTCAAAGATGAATAAGTCTCCCTTAAAATAGAAAATTGCTTTCTCAACCATGAAATAGTTTTATAAATGAGATCATATATATATATATAAATTTTGGTCTTTAAACATTACAAGTTTTGCAAACTGCTATAGCTCACTAAACAATGTAGTAATGATCAAACAAATATCTAAATGTATTGTTCAATATTTTATTGTGTTTACTGTGTTTATGTTAAAAAATTTGAAGATTTAAATATATAAGAATATGCATACTAAAAAACTAAAATTTTAAAAGAACTACTGTCACTAAAATCTCAACCCTCCAATTTCATTATCATCCACAGTAAGATTCAATAATATTATTTATTAATTTTCATTTGAATTTTTTTGCCAATCAAACACATTGTGAAAATGTTTCTGATGAATAGAATTTAATTAATATTATACGTTATAGTTTTTTCACTACAGTTTTTTAATTATTTTAAAAAATCCTGGGATCTCTTAGAATTGTTAGAATAGTAAAAAATATTACTATGATATATATATTCATATAATCTATTGGGAAGAAATGTTTTAAATATTTCCTTTTTTCTATTTTTTTTATTTATTTATATGTGAGGATGAGATATATTTTTCATAAGTACAGTATCTTTAAAAAAATTCATTCTTTTGAATACCTATAAGCAATATTTTAAAATAAGATTTTGTTGTTGTTTTTTTTTTTAGATTATAATATAAAAACCATTACTTTACATTTATTAAAAAATAATGTTTAATCACTAAAATTATATTATATCCAGTATATATATATTGCACCCTTTCCTTAAAGGAAAAACTACGACAAAAAAAAAAATCCATCTAACTGAGGTAGCAATAATGTATTACAGTTAAGTTAAATAAACAATGGCTATTAAAATAATATTGTTTTGACTAGTTCAAAATACACTATTTAGATACAATATCTAAAAAAACAATATTTTTAATAATTAAATGTAATAAATTTAATAGATTAGATATAATAAAACTTATATTTACAATAAATAATTAGGGTTCCAATTATAATATTCAATCTATTCATCTCCATAATAAATTCAATTTATAACTAGTTCAATGTTATAAACAAATAAGGTTCTACTATAATAACAAGTACAACTATAAAACTCTTAACATGAGATGTTCAGTAAGGTACATTGGCTTAAACACTGAAAATACATCCCAAAAGATACATTCCTAATGGCATAAGAATATTACCCCACCAAATTCACATAACAAAACTAACCGTGTAATCCTCTCATGTCTTTAAAACACACATATAATAATCCTAAAATATGATTTATAAATTTATTACAGAAATAACAATAAATTAATTACTTAATATTCCTTTAATAAAAATACTATTTAGACATTTAACATTAACTAACAATTTTGCTCATCATCTTTCAATAAAAATATTATAGTTCTCCAAAATAATAACCACAATAATCTCAGGTTCATTTCTAACAAACTAATAACAAAATTAATTAATTAATTCACACTCTGTAGTTAAATATAATGAGGAACTTACATGATATCTAACTACTCTTACAAAATAATAATAACAATAAGCAACTAAAATAATGACACTCAATGTTAAATCTACTTAATAATTAAAATTTAATAATACTAAAAAATAAATTATATAATAAGATTTTAAGTAAGCATTATACTATCTCTCTTTGTTTAATGTGGCATTCTTAAAAATATAATATACACCTGAGTCTCTTTTTATGCGGATTTATTTAACGCGATTTTGAAGTTACACGATTTACATTTCTCCGGAAGTTGAACTTCGATAATGCGCTATTACTTTAAATAATAAATTTCACACACTTACATCATATTGAAAGTAATAGCACATTATTGGAATTTGACTTTTATCATAGTAATTTCAATATTTTCAGTGCTTTATGATAGTAAGATTTTATGCAATAATGAAATTAAAATCATGATTTCCACATTTTATGTATACACCCATTAAATTTTACAAGATTATAATGTAAATTTGTTCAAACATTGTGTGTGTTAATTTTTCATTTTAAATCACATTCTGTTTTTGCTTTTTAACAAAGAACGTAATTAATTATTAATCATTTAGTGTCCGCAAGTTTATTTTTAAAAGGTGAGTAATAACAGTGGGCACAATTAAAATTGAAAATTAAAAAATTAAAGACAAAAATAAGAATTTAATTTTTAGTCAAAAATCATTAGTAGCAGACATTATATAATATAAATTATTTATTTAATACACTTATCAGCAGAGATGTAATTCATAAATTAAAATAAATATTTTTCTTTAAAAATTTATGATTTTTTTTATCCTTTTAAACATATATTTTTTCACTAAATATTTTTCTTTTCTAGGTAAAAACAGCTATATCAGTCTAATATTTATTAACTGATATTTTTAATCTTTTAAAAAAAACATATTATAGTACATTATTTCCAGATAAATTATGTTAAAATATAATCCTTTTAAAAGTACAAAAGACATTCAAAAGTCATCTTTTTCAATTTGTCGTTAAATATATCATTCTTAAAACTAAGTCCATTTTGATTTCTTTAAAGACAATTAAATGTGAGTTATTACTATCAATTATAATAAAACAGACATTCATCATACCATAAAATATTTAAGTTCAGTTTTAAAACATAGATGCAGAGTCTTAATTTCATTTTCTTTCTTTCAAATTTGCTATTACAAAAAAGATTTTTAATGGATGTCTGATTCCTCTTATTTAATTTTAATAAATTAGCTGCATTGCAATATGACAAAGTCATTTCACATAAATGGTCACTCATTCCAAACATACTATTTATAAAAATTACAAAGTTCTTATGTAAATCCTCACCGGTTTTGTTGCAGTATTTTTCTTGATATTTGGTATTCATTTCCCCAATATTT
Source organism: Epiperipatus broadwayi (assembly GCA_028023455.1). Taxonomy (NCBI): domain Eukaryota; kingdom Metazoa; phylum Onychophora; class Udeonychophora; order Euonychophora; family Peripatidae; genus Epiperipatus; species Epiperipatus broadwayi. The sequence continues at coordinate 3,027,377 of JAQFVV010012533.1, forward strand.
AAGTAGCCACTATCACATTCCATAGAATTATTGAGGTTCTAAACTAAGTTTCAAGTAGACAAATTTACAGGGAACTTTGTTGATTCTTTATTTAAGTAGTTATTCTAATTATATTATCAAAAAAAACATTTTTAAGTAAAATAATAATTTAAAAGAAATTACTACTGTCACAATAAAAAAAAATATAGTTATAAATTTCAAACTAAATTCACTTTAAAATTTAAATCACTGTCTTATTCTGAATTTTAATCTGAGAATCTATGAAAAATCTGAACAATCCCTCTAGACTGGCTTGAACCTTTCTTTTTACACTGATCTTAATCCAACAATTTCATTGGTCAATACTGCTAATTTACATAACTATATCAATATGATTTTTAAAATTAAGTTTTAAAACTATGAGTCATCAATATTAAATATCAAATTATTTAATAATTTAAATATTAAATATTTTTATCTAAAAAAATTAAATATCCTTGTTAAAACAATTTTTAATATTTTAATAACCTAAAATTAACTTAAAATAAAATATTACACCTAAATAAAATAATAATTTTATTCATTACATTTCTAACATTATCTCTAGACTGAATATTTGCTACACTTTATTATGTGTCAAATATTTAACAACTAAAATTAGAGTTTTCTTTCCCTAACTTTCTGAAAGTGCACATATTCATACACTCTAATCATGTGATACTTTCAGTACATTTCAAACTAATATTAAATTTACTTATCACTTAAAATATTTTAACTAAAATTAATTACCTTAAACATATAAAATATTTACCACTATAGTTAAGCTATGCTATCATTATAATATATTTTAAATATAATAAATTAAAATTAATACTATATTTTAAATAATTTATTGCATCACTTTATGTTTAATTCATCTTACAGTGAGTTCAAATGATCTAATATATCTTGATAAGCTCCGATCAACTGAGTTTGAACTCCTACTATGTACAATATCAAAATTATATGGTAAAAAACTAATCTAAATTTAATTTTTTTTTAATATAAGTACTTTTTCATACCTATTGTAAAAAAATAAATATTTTTTTCTTATTTTCTCTTTTTAACTCTCACTGTCTTTGAAGGCTTCTAATCCATCAGATGGAGATACTAATACCATTTGTAGCAAGCTACCAATAATATCAACACTCTGCTACTAAATTATAGCACTGGCCATCCAAGCACTTTATTTATTTTAAGAAAAAACCCTTTAGGCATCAGTTAATTACAATGTAATTAATGTGCTTGCTCAACCAGCAACAAATTTAGTACCTGCCCTCCCAGCCAGCTCATCGGATTCTAGCTACTCCAAATTCTCTGCCCACATTAAAAACCTCCATTTCTCAATCTCAATATCATAGTTATTTACTTATTAAAACATTGGTGTTATTCAAAATCTATTGCCTAAAATGTTCCCTTTCTTTTAATATTGGCTCAAATCACTAATGATAATTAAATATTTCTATACCCCGCTCTCTTTCTCTGACTTCTCACTCTTGTCCCATAATAGAAATGTGTACATATGCTTTGATAATACATTAGATATTTAATACATTTTATCATATACATTTAAATAATACAGGTAGAAATAAAAGCATATTTAATTAAAGTACACACACACCCTAATGAGATTTGATTTTAACCATCTGATTATGAAAGCTAATGTACATAATAATAATAATCTAGAAATTAATAGTTTTTATAAAGTTCAAAAGTTTTATCTCACTGGTTTTCAATGGCTATAATTAAAATTTTGAAGATAAAGGAAAATAAAATTTTACCTAGGATTTGAACACTGTAATATGCACAATAGGGAAACTAGCTTCTGTTGATTCTGTTGCTCCAACCAATTGATGATGATTCCTCACAGGCTTTTTATTTTTTGGTGATGACATATGAACTATTCTGGACATGGACACTCCGCTGATTCTCAGGTTCAAATGAGCATTTTTTTCTTCGAACTAACTTCAGGTATTATTGCAGCAAAGGTTCAGGCCAGCTGCATGATTCGATGGGTTCAGCAATGCATTTTTTTATTTAACATGATCAACTTTGACTTATTTTTCAATATAATATAATACTATTATGTGATATAATAATAATAATAGTAATCATATACTAATTTTAAACAATACCAAGCTCTCCCTTATATATCCAGTGTTTCCTTATCTTAGGATCCATCAGACATTCCACTGCACTCCTATTGGGTTTCTGTTCCTTTTCTTTTAGCATATAAGATTCTTTCCTTTAGTTTATATTTTAATTAAATAGTAGTAATTAATCCTTTGTTTGTTACTTATCACTAGCCGTTGTAATTATATTTTTCCTTTGTTTTGTTTTTTAGTTTTTTAATTCTTTTATTTGCATTAGCTTTTAATTGTACTATTTTGAGAAAATTCCTTTCTTTTTAACATTTATTTTTATATACGCACACATTCCGTTACTTTAATATTATAAGACAAGAATGAAGCTATTTACACCTTAAATAAATAAAACTATTTATATTATAATGTGGTACTTTAGTATTATTTAACTGATGATGTATTATACTTACAGGTTTTCCTTCTGGTAGACGTCATCGATGATAACATAACAATGTTGTCATGGCAACCAAGACACTGGCATGATTAATCCATGGGAGAGTGAATTTTTGGATTTTTTTGACCCATGAGATTTAAAAATCGGAGAGAGCTTTTCTTTATCTATTCTTTATTTCTGAAATCTTTTTCCCTACTTTCAATCGTTTATCTTAATAAAAACCTCACCCCTTGTTCTTTTGTTCTTTTCTTTTTCTTAAACTTTTAAACTTTTTTTTTTAGATGTAAATATACATTTTATTTTTAATTTTTAAATTTTTTTTTTTTTTTTAACAAATCTCTTTCAACAAATTTACACATGATAAACACCATGTAACGATTGCGTTGGTACAATATAATTTATAAAAAAATGAACAGTAAGAATAAAATTAATTTCACAAAGCTTCCTTCATATTTTCATATCAGAATCAATGTCAGTGTTAATAATAATAACCACAGAGTTAAGTTTATTAAAAAAGTCATATAATATTTGATTATACCAAGATTAATTTTTTTTTTACTTTATTCAGTTGAGAACTAATATTCAGGAACCATAATTTGTAAATCTGCCACTCTATCACTGTCCTAAACTGTACAAGATGTGCTGCAATTTAAATATACTTATGTGATTTTATTTTATAATTCCCATTAAAAATACATGAAAGTTCAAAATTATGTCAACATCAATAAAAAGTGTTCATTTACACAGTGCATATGATTGTATTCTAAAGTAGAAAAATTTTAGATTGCGGCTTCAATAATATAGTAGAATAATAAGCAAAAAATTGCATAGGAATTTTTTTTTTATAAAAATCAACATTTTCCATGCTTTCACATCTACTGAAATATATTCAAACCCCTATTTAAATTAACTCCGTTAATTTTCTTAATCACTTTTATTTATATAGCACTTTAACTATGATAATATAAAATTTATAGCATTTTTGATATACGATGTTATAAGACATGAGAGTTGCTATTGCAAGAACAAAGTTCCTATTTTTGAAAAATCTGCATTTGTCATATATAAATGGCTAATAATATTGCTTCAAGCTCCCACTTTTATTTCAGAATGGTCTGTGTTCCTATGCAAATAATTTTCATTATATAAATAATTTTCATAATCTATAACCTCATTCAATTATATTTGTTATTTGTCTCAATTACTTATAAATAAAAATATAATAACTAGTAATTATTTCAACAGCATTGCTTTTTAATTTCTTTCACCATAGCCATGCCACTTACTATAAGCTTTAATAATTGATAGATACAGATAATAGTGCTTAGTAAACCCTTATCCAATATTATTCTATCCAATTTCAAGCATATGGCTTTCATTGGTAAAGAGCTTTGGATCTTGGACCTATGACTCGATCTTTATGATCTAATGCTCTTTTTCTCTGCCAACCATCACTTGCCTTTCTGTTTCACTATCAAGATATCTGATAGATATTTCAAAATATTTTTGTTCAGATTTTAAAGCTTTTATCAAAATGTTGATTGTTGTTTTTATTATTGTACAATCATATATTAAAACTTAAAAAAGATTCAGAAAAAAAAAATATTTAATAAAGAAAAAAAAAGAAGAACTTGCTTTTATAGATAAAAATATAGTCTTTATATCTGAGAAGTAATGTGATGCAAATTATAACATTAGAAAGATAAAATATCATTATATAAAAACTTCATCTTCCATTTTCATCTTTAAACCTCTTAATTCTTAATTACTTACAAAAATCTAAAAATTTTAATATTATAATAATCAATTGATTCATTGTTATATTTTGTTTAAAAAAAGCTGCTACAAGAAAAATGATAATTACAAAATATTATAAAAGATCTATATAATCTACTACATATGAAAGATCAATATTTTATATAACATATAGGATATGTTATTGAAAGTTTGGATTCAAATCATATGCAAATTTGGCAACTAATAAAGCAAATTATTATTTCAAACTACATAAACTGATGTTATATCAGAAAATGAATACAAATTTCAAGTTGAAGTTGATTATAATTTTAAAAACTATATGATATTTAGTCCAAATAAGAGTCATAGATCACCTGACCCTATTCTCTTAAGCTTGTAAGTTGTAAACAATGTCTGAACATACTACCCTGGCACCTCTCTGAAGAGTGCTAAAGCACAAAACTATGGGCAGGGGTTTAAGGGGGTTCCAGATAGAGATATTTTAAATGTTTCTCTGGCTAAGCATTTATCACCAAGCTTGTTGAGGAATTGGCAATCCTCATTATTTATATGATATTTAGTCTAGTATTTGGGAATTCTGATATATTAAGAATAATCATCAATTAGCTATTTTCAGATATGTTTTTCCAAAGATATAACTTTAAAAGAAAATTTATTCAATTATATACATAAAAAATTATTCATAATGAAGATATCAAGAAAGTTTTAGTGACAATATTAAAAAGTGTAAAAATTCTATAAAAAGTATGTCTGTCACAAAATAATAAAGACCTAACTGTGACATAAAAACATTCACGTCTAACTAATTTTTAAAAAGTGATTAAACTATATCAGAAAATTTTTTTATTCAGTTTATTATTCACCATTGTAAACAAATAATTCACTTATGATCATCCTATAAAAATTATTCCACAAATTATTAACCATAATAATAAAAGGCAGTCAACAATTTCAAAATTTGGTAATATCTATAAGGAAATAAGTGCATCATGAGAAATGTTACTATATATTCTCAGTGCTGTGAATATAATAGTTGTTATTTATTTAAAATCTAGTAAGATGGTGACACGTAATGTTTTATGTGAATTTATTGAACTATTTAATTCTACTGTTAAACTTCTTATTACAAAAATATAATTCTATCCAAAATTGTAATATAATACTAAAAACAATGGCATATTTGAAAATTTTTCATTTATAAAAAAAAAAAAAAGATAAAAATATTGTTAATTTCCTTTAATAGATTTTTAACTTTCAAAAAAAAAATTTCAGTTTTTTTCAAAATGATTTAGTAAAAAAAGAATAATGTTTTAAGCAACTAAAAAAATAAATCTTCTAAAATTAATAATATAGGATTAAAAAGAAGATTTTAATTTAAATTAAAAAGGCTAAATTAAAGTAAAATGAGGTGGAGTGACTTAATGAAATAAAAAAATAATGTTTTTTTTTTTCTCATTGTATGTAAATAATTAGTGGTGGGGTTTTGCTTTTCCAATTTATACTTTTAAAAACATTCATATCACAAACGAGGTTTTGATTAGAATCTACAAATCCACAAAACTGTAATCTTTGGAAACTTGTTTTTCAATCCAAATATGAAAAAGTCAAGAATATGGCAACAAATTAATCCTAATTTCTGGATCAAATTCAGTTATAAATGCCTATAATCTTCCATGAAATTTATAAAATCTAATTGTAATTAACATTTCAAATAATTAATTCATAATGTAATAACAGATTACCAAGTAAATTTTAAACATCATGTTGCACAATTAGAATTTGTTGCATACATTATAATACAGATAAAAATAATTAAATTAATATTATATATATATATATATATATATATATATATATATATATATATTTATAATATTAATATATATATATATATATATATATATATAAATTGTTAAAAAAAATAAATGAAATTTGTTAATCACCACCACCATCATAGTTCTCTTTAGAAATTGCTTTTCTGAATTTCTTATGTATAAAAAAAGCTGACTACTCCTGAAAAAATAAAAGTGATCACACAGAATTAAAAAAAAAAAAAAAATAGATTAAATTTCAATCAGAATACTATAAAAAATTACAGAGTAAAAGTTTTTCTGAATTCATTTTTGAATAAATTTATAGGAACATATAAATTCAAAACATTAGATTAGTTCTTTATATTTTGTTTAAATCTTTTTAAAAAAAATAGTAATAATAATACCCACATTAAAAAAAAGAATATTATATTAAAGAATATGGCTAAATTATGTTGTAACTCTTAAGATAAATGGCAAGAAAAAGTATCATACTACTGATAATCAAATGTTAATGATTGGTTGTTGTATTATATTTTACAAAATTAAAAAAAAATTTTAAAAATGACATTTTAATTGTTGAGGTTTTTTTTAAAAAAAAAAAAATGGAATAACCATTTGTTCAAAAATTGAAACTATATTGAATCGATGGATAAATTATTTTTGATGTTATTTAATGTAAAATCAAATTAAATAACTTTCAATTAAATTAATTTAGAAGACAATCAACAAATATCACTAAAATAATATCATATGGTTCTATCACTGACTTTCAAACACTTTGGATTGCTTTCAAGTGAGTTTATTTCAAATATATATTATTAGTAGTAATAATAAAATAATATTAAATATATATTTTTATAAATATACAGTTTGAACATAAATCCTACATTAATTAACTACTATAATTCATAAAAATTATATAATTATATTAAGATATAAAACTTACTATTTAAAAGCTAAAATTGGCACAGTCAAATTGATGTACAAAAAACTGTCATCTTGTAAAAAAAAAAAAAATGCTTCCAACACCATACTATCATATGTGCAAATTTTAAGTGAATAATTTAAATAACATTTTTAAGTGGATCTCATTTACAGCTCGATAACAAAACTATATGATGTAAATTAGACTTGTATAATTTTTTTTCCTCTCATAAATAAAAGATTTAACAATCATTTATCATAAATTTAAATTAAATAAAATAGAAATGTAAAAAAATATCTCTATCAAATATTATGCAATCTTCACAAGGTTTATTAAATTCAATTATCTTATAGTTTTGATAGTTTAGCAGTTTTCTTCAGAGCTATAAAGAATAATTGTATTATAGTTATACCAAAGTAAGGTTATTGTAGATTTATGTACAATATAATGTAATGCAAATTGTATTTTATAATTCTTAAAAAGACTAATGTCAATCAAAACGATAAGATAATTGAATTTAATAAAGCATTGTAAAGAGTATTAACAATAAAATAATTAATACATTTTTTTTTAATATAAGCATTTTGAAAATATAAAAATAATATATTATTCAAACATTCTTTGTTAATTATATCTTGAATGAAAGTCTGGACTCATAAGAAAAATTATTTCATTCTTGAAAATTTATCACTTAATCCCCTGAACATAAATTATTTAGCACCTTCTATTTAAGAACACTATTGAATAAATGAATCAATGGTGAACTATCATAAATAACTTCTTTCCAAAGAACTCTATTGGCTTTTTGATTTTACACTCAGGCAAAAAACATCACTTATTACATTAATTGTTTAGCCAATAGTCAACTGCTAAGAATGTTAAATGATATTTAAGAAGTAAAATGAGAGGCAAAAATCAGTTTCACTCTACTGATCAAAATAAATTATTCTTTCTTTCTCTAATACTCTCTACTTTTTTTCACATTTTACAGTTAATAACAATGAAGAAATATTGGTATAAGCAAATGTAGAGCTTGCATCACAGCATTATAGCAACAATAATTTGTAGATTTAAATAAACTATCATTGTCTATTTGCAGTAATCATTTCAATAATAAATAAAACACACAACTGTTTTCAACTTTGAAGTTTAACATTTGTGGAACTGTTCAACATTCCACTCCAAATTATTGAACCAATGCCTAGGTAGTGCGTTTACAATGATATTTTATACAATGGATGTTTTTTTTTAATTATACAATTTTATAAATATAAAAAAACATTTAAGATTTTAAAAATCATAGAAATAATATTTAAAATGAACTACATTATCAGTTTTCAAATACTTTTAAAAGATTTTTTTCTTTATCATTTAGTTCAAAGTTGAACAATAAATATGTCAACTTGATATAGAAATGTGAGGATTTTTTTTTTTTATTTACATTTATTAGCAGAAAATTATAATTTATTAATTACAAAATCGTTAAATGCAGGCTATTTATTAGTTTAATCTGTTAGTAGAAATATTTTTCAAAACAGCGATGTTTTATGAAAGTTTTTCAAAATAGTAATTATGTAATTTAAAGCAATACTGGGCTTACTAATAAGTTTAACACATTAATTGCATAAATAAAAATTGCCTAAAGCAAAACGTTTTACCAACTTTGCTAAATTTGTTAATGGTTCCAATTTGTTTTAAATTTAAAAAAAAAAAAAAATTAAATATTTTTTGAAATCTTTAATTTTTGAAAAGATATCCTAATCATTTGGCAAAGTACTTATAATAATATTTTTGTTTTGTTTACTTTTGAAATATCACATGACCTCCATAAATTCTAATATCCTGCAATTTTGTTCAAAAAATTCCAGTTAACATAAAATAGTGCATACTGGTTGAACAAACTAAGTCTACTTCCAGAAAATATATACTTAAGTAAAAGAAAGTATATGTCATATAAATCATATAGACAAGTTCCATATTTACACTTTATTTTATATAGATTTGAACTCAGAAGACTACTAAATGAGAATGCAGACTTGCAAGTTACAAACTCATCCATGGAGAGAATACTAATTATCACATCATTTATTACATCTATACGTGATATATGTAATAAAGAAAAATTACATTTAAAGAGCACATGTAGATTCAGAATTGGAAAATAAAAACCAATAACGTATAAGCTCAGTCAAAAATGAAAAAGAGTTGAATGAATTTAAAAAGTTGAAGAACAGAAGTGCTAAATATAGTAATGGTCAGCCTATGAGCTAATTAATGGTGGATACACAAATTTATGTGATTCAGTTATATGTTATATGCAAAGGTTATTACATATTTTATCTTAATTGAGAAGTATAATAACCTTTATTCCTCATTGCACTTTCCACTATATTGAGTCTCTTTTTTAATGTCTATTAGATCAGGAAGAGTGAGGCTCCATCCATATCTAATTATATTTAACCATCCCGCTTATTGGTAACACTAAAGTTCATCAAATTGATATTTATTAAAAATAAATCAAATAGATATCTTTACTAAAAATATATTAATTAATATATTTATTAACTTGTAAATCAAATAATATATTTATTAACAAATAAATCAAACAATATACTAAGAGGGTAATTGGATTACTCATGTTGGTTCTATCAAAATCAAAAGAAATTAATTAGCAAATGGAATGAGTAATTATGATGCATTCTAACATACTACAAAATGAAATATCCTAAATTTCTATTTCATTATAAAAATATAAAATTTTGTGAAATACTAACTACCCTTAGATATTTTGCTATGATGAATTCACTCCTAGCATTTGAATGAATTTTATTGTCATATATGAGTCTATCCATATCATGATTGTATTGCTTATTAACTCTGTAATCAGCATAAATGTATCACATGGACATAAAAGTACATGATATCACCTAGTTCATTATTCACTTCAAATATATTTAAAAAATAGTCAGATATTTACACAGGAATTTAAATCAATGATCTAGTATGCATGTTGAATGTGTTATATGCAAGAATATTAACTTTACTATCAACAGTATTATAAACTGTTACCCTTATCACCCACTACATTCTCTGTAAAGATGAAAAGATGAGACATGTAAATCATAACCTTTAAGTTATGATTAAGCAGATATGATTTGGATTCTTGTCACCAGAAATCCATAACAATGATGTGTCTTTTGATGAATCTGTCTGCAATCCAGGCATATGCATAAATAGGTCTGCCCATAAAACATCAGAATATCAATATATACTATAATATGCAGTGAACCATCATCATATGACAGATTTCCTCTGTAAAATATGGAAAATATTAATAATCTAATCAGCAAGTATGTATATCATTAGCATAAAAACAGGAATATTATCTCTGCAATCTATACATTTTAAACAGAACAAAATAAAACAAAATTACCAATAGAATCTTTATTTTAAACTTTTAATAATTTAAGATATTCATGCCTGGCATTAATACTGATTATATAAGAACATAATATTAAATACACACACATCATTAAATACACACACATCTCAAAACTCAACCTCTCTCTACATAAACAATATGTAAATCCATACATTTTAACTGCTTAAGTCGCATTATTATCTTGTAACAAAATTCCAGAAAATTATAGCTATCATAACTTCAGATAATTATTTAATTTCAAGTAATTCATGTTATCCAATGATCTTACCTGCTTATTCCTCACAATTCATTTATTTGTCCTCTCATGAATTTATGTAAGATTGTTATGATGTTCAAAGTTAAAATTGCTTTACTTTCTAACTCAAATTCTGATAAATTTTATTTATTTAAATATTATAAGTTTATTATTTTCAACAGCTTTAACTATAAAACACTTAAATGAGGATTTCACTGTCTAAGAATAAAATTAAAATATTAATTAAACCTTAAATATTTAAAATATAAATTATTAACTCATTATTAAAAACTATATATATATATTATAAATAAGATCTGAATTAATAATAACTTATATATATAATTTTAAACAGTTTCTACATTTTATTTACAATTTATGATTTACTTACAAATGGGACATTGATATAGGATCCAGCTTTAGTAAAAATTTAAATAAATTCATAAGCAAAAACATAAAATGTTCTTTAATTCTTTATTTTAACAGTCAATCTTTTACTGAGTATTTAAAATGGATCCTTTATTTACTTTTACTTTCTCAGCATTTCATATATGACGTTGGTGTAAATATAATTCTATTTGAGTTTTTTTTTATTAAAATGCTATTGAGGACCAGGTATTCCATGATATTCTGTTGAGGCACTTTAAAAATATTGTATATTATGTTGGTTTTCTGTACAAGAAGAAACCTACTAGATTATCTTGTCATTGATTTAGAATTTGCAATAAAGCTAATTTAATTTTATACTTTTTTAAGAAATATGTTTCTAGATGTGGCAATTTTAAAATCTGGGATCTATTGAATTACTTGGAAATGCAGATTTATATTGTTTGTTCTTTTAAGACAATGACAATCATAACCTGATATTCATATGTGCATTCAGGAATTAATCCATCTTTGGTTCTGTGGATTGTAAGTTCTAAACATTAATTGGATGATGATGATGATGATGGTGGTGGTGGTGGTAGTGATGATGATGATGATGATGATTATTATTATTATTATTATTATTACTACTACTACTACTTTTTTCACAATTAATCTTAAAATTATTTTACTTATTATTTCAAATAATTCTTACTATATATAATTTTGCTTTTGCTATGTATAAATACATAGCAAATATTATACATACATGCACATATACACAAACACTACATGAAATGTTTGTATTTGTTAGTATTATGAGTTCTTTGCTTCTTAAAATCTATGTTTTTACTATTCTATTTAAATAATTTTAACCTTCCTTTTCTTTACCTAGCTTATCTTTGAAGAATGATCACCATATGCTGTATTAAACCCTCATCTCTCTGACTGTTATTAAATGATTAATAAATATAATCACCAGATGATAGAAATAACAGCTGCTGTTAAAATTTATAGTGATGAATAAAATCTCTCATTAACAACAAAAGATTCTGAAGCCAAAAGATTCATCATAAATTTACACTGGCTAGAGTTGGCTTGAAAGCTTAGAAAGGATTTTTATAATACATTTATTTACAAACGCATATCAGAATTTTTCATGTTATAATATGTCCAGTGACTCTGTATGGGTATAAAAATTTAAACAGTAAAAATATATAATTTTAAGAAAAGAACTAATATTTTTAAACTTTACTGTTAATAAAGAATTTTGTGAATACTGTATTATGAACAGCAAGAAAATGAACAATTAATTATTTGATCATAAGCATTTTCATTTAAACATCCATGTTGAAATTGTCTTGTAATGCTTGAAATAGTTGGATATGAAAGAAAAAGTGGATAAAAAATGAGATAAATGGACTGCTACATTAGAAAAAAAATAAAGAAATATAAACAATCAAAAAAATAATGCTGAAAGAATGACATTCTTATGATTGCCAGGAATTCATCCTGTCTTAACAATTCCTAATGATATTAATATGGAATATTATTAATTAGGTGTAATTATAGTATTTTTTATCATAAAAATACACTTTACATTTGTCAAAACAATCATACTATTTTTTAAATGAGAATAATCAGAATAAAAGTTATTGCTTTCATTCTAAGTGATTTTCTAATTGGTTTTTAAAAATATATTTAAATAATTACTTTATATATAATTTATTATTGTTGTTATTATATATATATATTTATTTATACTCTAACTAGAAACATTTATTTTTCATTCTATTTCATTTCTTGCTATCCTTCTTATGTAAATACCTTTTCAATTTTGCTAATACTGATTGTACTAATTTAAAAATGTGTATATAATATTGCATACTTTAGAATTTAAGGACTTACTGGTTAATATGTTTGTCTTAACCACAATCTGAGGTTTAAATCTGGATAAAACCTGAATTTTCTTTTCCAAGTAGGGCTATAAGTCAAATCACCTTGATTCTGTTATTAGTTTTAAAAATGTTTAGATAGCTATTCTTAAATTGAGGGTAAAAATAAATGAAAAAACTTTGACTCCTTATCATCTTGCATTTGACTAAACTAGCAATTAATATCTTTTCTCCGCTTGTTCTCTGCCAAAAATGAACTATTTAACAATGAACTATTTAACAGCCATTTATGTTATTATAAAATATTCTCCCAGAAAATAAAATCATGAGGGGGGGGGGGGTATAAAATGTTATTTCTAAATAAAAATGACTAACATAAAAATATCAAGAATTCAACTAGAATATAATTTTAGTAATAGTTTACATTTACACTAAAATTTCAAAATTCAGTTAAATGATTCATTTTTTAAACAATCTTTTGTTAATTTTTAAACTGATATAAATTTCAAAACATCACATAATCACCATTTCATATGCTAAAATATGCTGTTAATAAGAGTACCAAACTCTCTCTACAGTAGGGCCACCAAGTGCAAGCCTTCATAATCAATGGATGTAGAAAGGTTTGTGCATAAAATCCTATCTACTGCCTACTTATCCAACATCCCCAGATGAGTTTCTAGTTTATGGCTTTCATCAGTGAGGAGCCTTGGATTAAGAAGGCTTGCACTTGGTGGCACTATTGTATAGAGAGTTTGGTTGATATAGGCTTCTGTACATTGTAACTAATGTGGTATTTCTCACAATCAACATATTAGCTAATGGTATTACTTAAAATAAGGAACTTTTATTTTCAATACGTAAAAAAAAAATTGATTTTTTTTTTTTTTTGTATTTAAAAGTAAAGTACAAATTTGCTTCCACCACCAATAGTGAAGACAGCATCATATTACACTTGTAAGTTTTGTTTTTAAATTTACCTCATCAACATTCATTTGCACTGTGATTTAGTGAAGAGATATCAAGGTTCATGGATTGCAATTCTAATATTGTCACTTCCAGTGCTCAAACTTCTTATGAACTTTTGAACAATATACTATTTGATTATTTTTTTAACATTCATTAGACCAATTCAGATTCATCTAAAATGTTTATTATCTAACTAATAATAGCCAGATATCCATTTGCATATCAATAATTGGATAACTTCTGAATTTACATAATGAATTCTTTGAAAATCAAAATTCTGAAAGTGACACGAAAAATTTCCAAAATTCATCTAATATGGACTCAAATTTTGCACATTAAAGAAGGAATTTTCCTGTTGTACCTTAATATCAATGTTAATCATCTTTCTATAACCATGTAACTTAATTACTGTTGTTCAATTGTCCAAACAGATAATCAAAATAATGAGTGGTTAGCACTAAGTAAAGCATTCTGTAGAGCAGTGATTAGCACATCTGCTTTGGAATTTGAATCTGGTGACCATGAATTTTTTTTCATATCACAAGTATGGTTACATTTATTCCAAGATAACTAGCATCAAACAAGCCATACAACAGAATACTTCAGAAAATTATTACTAGTTAGAGACTCAATTCACATATTGTAAAATTCAAAAAAATACTATTATGATATGAAGAGATCTTCTTCACTGGCTAAGTTCAGTGTCAAACTTCTATTGGCACTGAGTCCTTGGTTTATACTTATCTTTTTATAGCTATTTTACAAACAACTTCCATAAACTTTATAAACATGAATACTAAACAATTGATTTTATTATAATTTATTATAAATTCAAATGACATTTTAAAAAAAATACTACTGAACATTTTAAACATTAAAATTACTAATATTATAGTATTATAAATATAATTAAAAAAATTATAATTGTAAAAGTGATAAAAACTGATATAAGCACAAACATATGTATACAATATATATTTAACAAGCCATGGGCCTGAGCTGAGTAGTGAAAATTACAAATGGTTTTAGTTTTTTATTTTTACTGCAGTTAAAATAACACATGGGGATAGAAGGAATAATTTTTCAAGTTACATGCCATTTAAAAAATAAAAAATTTTCAGTTATCATTCTGACAATTATAAATTGGATATAGTTTTGTGTATCAATTTAAAAGCTTTGACACTTGATAAATTTTGTTAAGAAACAGTAATAGTTAGTGGGTTACAATGTTTCTGAAATTATACAAATTTTAGAACAGAGATAATACTATTTTCACCATTAGCCTTATGTGGCAAGTCAACTGATAGCATTTTTAAACAAATCAAAACCAAGCCAAAACGAGACAAATAATACCAATATACATAATATAAAGCAAGAAGATAGCAAGGTCCACACATTCTAAATATAAATGATTTTTTTAATATATATTTCCTTACAAACAATTGCATCACTACAATGTTGATTCCAGAATTTCCCACCAGTTTTTATTTTGTTCATATATTTAATTGTATTCATGGCTATATTTATTTAAGATAACAAAGCAAAAAAAAAAAAATTTAAATAAGCAGCCCAGTTATTGTTATTTTTTTTAAAAAAATCTATCAAATTATTTTTTTAATTTTGTGTGCATGTGGTGAGCTTCATTTATTATTCATAATACTCATTACTAATTACTTGACACAAAAAAGTCACCACTTCTGTCTTTGAGCAATGTGTCACATAGTTAATAGCATTTTACTACCTTATGCATACAACAAAAAATTTCCAGAATATCCCTATATGATGGAAATTGAAGTTCTTTAGGCAGACAAGTTACAATATTTATCTTACATTATAATAAGTTTCAAGATTCAAAAAATATATATGAATAAAATAATAAAACTTACATAATAAAATCAAAATTAAAAAAATATATATTCAATTATAAATGGTCTATATATTTTTATTTATGGTTATTATTACCTACCACATACGCACTTGAATAAAGCATGTAGGCATATACAGCAATCGTTTGCATTTACCAGGTCATAAAATTATTGGTGAGGGTAAAAAGCATATAAAAGAATTTCTGTAATTCATTTATGATAAAGCATATGTATGTGTGCCGTGTAACATTTTAGATATGTATGTTCATTCATACGCGTGGTAAACTATTAAATCTAAAATTTACTTCCTACTAATATAAGTGAGGAAAAAGTTTTAAATGTAGCAGCTCAAAAACCATAAAAGTATAAATCGATTAACATATTATGCTATAATAAAAAGATTTTTTTTTTTTTTTAATTAGAAAAGCAGTTATTTTGAAATCATATCTTATACAGTATTTATATAGAATTTATATTTATAACTTAATTTGATACAATTGCGCAAAATTAAATTAAATAACAAACTATTAAAATCTTATTTTTTCTCTCTCTTTCCTTCCTTCCTTCCCCACTTGATTTAGTAACTAAATTAACTAGCTTTTAAAAAAGAAATACCATGTTCCTATTTGTTTCTATGTTTGTTTATAAATAGAAATGAACTGAATCTGCCCTACACTTTATTTTTATCTGAGTTAAGAAAATGTTAATTCAAAAGAAAATTTTAAATTTTTCTTTATTATACATGAAGAAGCATCTCAGGTGTATTAGCATAGATTTTATTTACGTATTCAAAATAAAAAATGGAAAGAAAAAATTCTTCCGCATTATAATAAAGATAATGCGTAGATATTTATCACCGAGACAAAACCAATAGCACAAAGGCAATTAAAAACACCCTCAAGTTAGCACATGGATCGGCTTGCTTAAATATTTAAATTATTATACCTGCATTTTAGATAACCCTGGATAACCTGATATTCTGCAAGTCTTTAAATATACGACAATTTTGTCGGTCTATCTCTTTCTTTTATAATCAGAATAATAGACAAAGTTACGTAGTGGATAAACAGAAAATCTTACTTTCGAATAAAAATAATTGAAGAGCAATATGATTAGTTTTCACGGCATAAAAAATGGATAGTAGAAATTATCAATCGGAGTTTATTTAAATGTTAATTTGAGAACAGTCATTAACTTTTTTTTTTTTTTAATAATAAAAATATATGCACATACTTTTTGGCTTCTGAGTCATCCAATATAATATCCTTCGGGACGGTGCCAGTAGTTTCCATTCTTGTAGTGAAAAGGATAGATTTCAACCTAAAATGAAAATAAATGATTTTAAGTATGTAACTTTTTTTTTTTTTAATGTTATTTTATTAAACCGGTTTCTATATAAATTCGAGATACTAAACAGTTTTATTAAAAAAATAATTTTAAAAGTTATATTGAATTATAAATAGATACACGCAAAAATCAGTTTTATTTTTTTTTTTTAAAAAAAAAAAATGTCTGATATAAAAACTTTGAAAGAAAACTATAAAATTAAAGTTTAATAAAAACCGATGTAACGAAATAACATTATCTAACATGCAAATTAAATATATATAAAGATTAATTTACAACGTTCAGCTTTACCGATTTATTTAAATACAGAAAGTAGGGAGAGATAAAAAAAAAACTTAGTATTATTACTAAATGAAACTTACCTGTCTAACGTTTTTGATTAATATCCAATAAATCAAACGACAGTGAAATTAGTAGCGTAACAATTCTTCAAAAATGCATGATGCGCGCCATGAAATTTATCTAACGTATAAATGAAGGTAAAAAAACGCGTAACGAAATTAAGTCAGCGTGCTTACCTAGTTAGTAAATAATATACAGCAGCGGTAAGCAGCCAGCTTTTTTTTTCTACAATAGTATAAAATGTCTGCTTTGCTATCAATAATTTTGTTGTGCACGCCATCCAGTGGTAAGAAGTATTTTCTAAAGACATACGCGACCACTTTCAATATAAAAAAAAAACAAGATTCCCTGTCATTTATTTATTTATGGATTTTAATTTTAAATAAAAATGATAAGCCGTCTTTCCAATGTAGTTTGATACTTTTATTATAATAATTTTCTTCATTATAAAATGTATCAAACTTACTTATTATTATTAAATGCCATCAAATCGACTTCGATCACCAGCGGTCATATGAATAATTTTTCGGACTATTCAAAACACATGTGACATTAAAGTTTATCCATTACATTTGTTGGTCTTTTTTTTTTTTAATCACTAATAGAATATGACAATTTCAGTATGCTATGATCAATTATCAAATTCTTTTTTATATTTACTATCCACAACATTTCAACTCAAAAGCATCGATACTTTTTTATCCTTTAAATTCATAGAGAATGACAGAAAATAGTATATCTTGATTAATTCATGTCGTCGTTTTTCTTTACAATTCTGATTAGTGTTACTCTGCAATAAATATTTTGTTTGCTGGATTCTTTGCTGTTGATGAATAATTTAAGAAGCCAAAAACTATCACTATTTATTTCCATGTCATCATCAATTTTGATTTACCATCACAATCGTTGTCTTATTCACATTTTATAACTAAACTGACTTTTCACATTTAAAAGGTCATTCATAATCATCAGCTTTCAAAGGCAATGCCTTACTATTGCAACCATGCCATTCTATCTTCAGTAATTTGTTTCATATTTGCATATAAAAAAACATTTAATTTCATTGATCATATTTTTATATACGATAAAGTCATGCAGTCAGTTGGTAGCTGGATAATTATATTTTTAAATAAAAACAACAAAACTCAAATAAAACTTCAAGAATTTATTTACCCTGAATAATAATAATGATAATAATAAAATATTAGTAATTCAACTTGTTAAGTGCTAGTTGAGAATACGATCGTTCAGTCAGTTCCTATTTCGAAGATTAACATCTATAAAGTCTCTTTAACTCAGTAATTTTGTAAGTCTATATTTCTGTACGAACTTTACTGCCTCACACATATTAATTTAGAGATAGTCTAATTAGATTCTTGGCTAGAGCTCTTCTTTATTAATTTCCAGTACAACTTCACTTTCAGTAGATAGTTTTTCCATTAGTTTAATTTTATTCTTCTCACTTTTTCTTAAAACACTAAACATCACACATCACTATTTCTTATGCATGCTCATAACTGTTATTACAACAGACAAAACTCTCCATACAGTAGTGCCACTCGCAAGCCAGAGTAATCAATGGATGCCAGAAGGCTTTGCATAAAATCCCTATCTAGTGCCTATTCATCTAATATCCCCAGACTAGTTTCTAGCTTATGGCTTTTGTCAGTGAGGAACTTTGGATCTGAGAGCACTGCACCTAGATCTTAGGATCTAATGCAACTCTTCAGTAACCATCTTTTATCTCTACTTAACTACAAAACTATGAGAATAAAATTGAAAACATAATAATATTTTCAATCCAAGTCCATTAACTTATATAGTCAAATAGGCCTGAACTCAGTTCAGAACTCATATATTTTGAAATCTTTAGTGGCAACAACTGTATGGCGAGTTTTGCCTGTTTTAATAGTAGTTATGAACAAGTATAAGAAATGGTGATAAGGTGATGTTTAGTGGTTTAATACCAATCCTGCCTAATAGGATAATGGTGGCTATGGTTATTAAAGAACCAAAGATACCAAAATGTATGGGTACTGAACTGAGTTCAGACCTATATGACTATATAAGCTAATGAGTTTAGATTGAAAATATTATTGTGCTTTCAATTTTATTATCATAGTTTTGTAGTTAAGTAGAGATAAAAGATAGCTGCTGGAAGGTTGTATTAGATATCTGTGCTAGAAATAATCTTTAGTTTAGAAAATGATTAGTAATAATCATTATTGTATTTATCTGAGGTGGATGGTGTCAAAGTTGGGAGTGGAGTGAGTTTGGCAATGGTAAACAATATATTAATCTCTGGGATAATCTTTATTTTAATAAATGATTTGTAGTAACCAGTTATATATTTATCTGAAATAATTAGTGTCGAAGTTACTATTATAGAAACAAATGTATATTCTGGCATACTTTGTTTTTTTTTATTATTATTATTATTATTATTATTATTATTATTATTATTATTATTATTATTATTATTATTATTATTATTATTATTATTATTATTATTATTATTATTATTATTATTATTATTATTATTATTATTATTATTATTATTATTATTATCATCATTATTATTATTATTATTATTCTGGATTACATTTATTCTAAGAGAACACAGTTACAGAACATAACTGATACAAAATGTAGCAATTGACCAATAAAATTTTTACTGAGACAAAACAATTCATGAAGAAAAGAATGAATATGAAAATATATAAAAATAATGCATTAAGAAAGCCTGTGCCAACCAGAGTAATCAATGGATGCCAGAACTCACTGACAAAGGCCACAAGCCAGAAACTAGTCTGAGATATTGGATGAGCAGGCATTAGATAGGGATTTTATGCACAAGCCTTCTGGCATCGATTGATTACTCTGGTTGGCACACAGTGGCACTATTGTATGGAGAGTTTTGCCTTGTTTATAAACAATTGTGTGCTAGTATAAGAGATGGTGATCACGTGATGCATTAAGAAGGGTTGAATATCTCAAATCTTGTAAAAGGATGTGGGGACAAATTGATAATGATATAAAAATATATAATTGTGATTGAGCAAAGAAAGCTGTTGAAGAAAATAAAAATTTCAAGAGTGTAAAACACCATCTTGGTAATGATAGAAAACTTATTTCTGCAATAGGAAAAAAGGTGAAATTATTACTAAAAAAAAGAATGGCATCATGATATGTGTAGAAGAGTTCTATCAATAATTATATAGCAATAATGACTAAAGAAGAGTATCTCATACCACTAGTATATCTTCTGAATTACCTGGGGTTTTAAATAAAGAAGTGAGATGTGCAATTAAATTTATAAAGAAGGGAAAAGCTCCAGATAATAATGGAATTATAATTGATATCTTAAAAAAAGCAGATGAAGAAATAGAAAAATTTTTAGCAAAGTTTTATACCAAGGGTCTAAATGATAAAGATATACCAGATGATTGGAAGAATGCAATATTAACATTAATATTTTTAAAAAGGCATTAAAGAAGATATTAGAAATTATAGACTTAGCATTCTTTTATCAGTTCTATACAAAAGTTTTACTAAAATAATTAAAACTCATTTGCAGTGAACTTTGAATTTTAACCAAGCAAAAGAGCAAACTGGATTTAAAAGTGTTTTTAATGGAGTGGATTATATCCAAGTATTGAGAGAAGTTATAGTAGGGACTAATGAATATAAGTTGCCATTATGATTTGGATTTATAGATTATAAAAAGGCATTTGATTCTATAAGCATTTTTTCAGGAATTAAAGCATTGGGCCATCAAGGTATAGATCCAGGATATTGTTATATTCTAAAAAATACTTATTAAAATGAAACAATTGATAATTGTAATTCTTTAATGGTATTAAAAAGATTAACATTAAAAAGGGTGTGTGACAGGATAACTCCATATCTCCAAAACTTTTTAAGCAGTTTTGTAAGAAGTAATTTGTGTAATAAAATGGGAAGCTAAGTAAATAAAAGTATATAGAGATTATTTAAGTCATCTAAATTTTGAAGATAATGGGTTTTGTTTTGTTTTTTGCAAATAATGCTTTAGAGTTTCAGGATATAGTGGAAGAGTTACCAAATGAAACTAATGAAGAGTAGTAATTAATTTATAGAGTGCACAGAGAGCTTATGTAAGTAGTCTGAACAGGCACTAACCTGTATTCAATTTGCAAAATATGCTGGATTATGGTGAATTTTAAAGTGCATTGAATTCAAGTTAGAGCCTGTTCAGACTATTTACAAATGAAACTAAGAAAGTAGGATTAAAGGTAAATGTTAAAAATATTATAATAATGTTTAATATATTATCTCAAAAGAAAAAAATAAAGATTGATAATGATGAATTAGAAAAAGTTAACAACTACAAATATCTTAATCAGATTATTACCATTAGATGAAAAGATAATGGATGAAATTAATCATAGAATTAAATTGGGTTGGAGTGTTATGGTAGAAACAATTTAATATTAAAAGGAATATGCCTATGTATTTGAAAGAATGATATGTGAATTACCACTTCTTACTGAGACTTGGACACTTAACAGAGATTTGGATACCTACAGAAGAGGAATACAGAGACCAGACTATTTCAATAAAGTGTGGAGAGATATGTGTTAGGAATAACAACAAGGATTGAAAACAAAATATATGGGTGAGAGAACAAACAGGTATTATTGGCATCACTGAAAGAGTTAAAAGATTGAAGTAGAGTTGGGCTAAACACATTATAAGATATGATAATAGATGGTCAGTTGAAATGTAAAACTGTAATTTAAGACACTATAAAAGACCCAGAAAGAGTCCACATGTGAGATGATTGAATTAAAGAAGTGTGCGGGAATGGTGTGGAGAAGAAAGGCTAAAGATAGGAGAAGATGAATTGAACTTGAAGAAGATTTCATCCTGAAGTGAAACAATAATGATTAAAATGATGTTTCATACTAATTATGCATTTATTATTTACTAGGAAGCAGATTGGAAAAAATGTACTTTCCAAGACTAACTGAATCTAAGAACAACTAAGAAGAAAATCATCACTAAGCAGATAGTCAACAATTCAACTCAACAAAAAAGGGTCATTAGCCATCAAAGGGAAACACTTTGAAGACATATAGACATTAGTACAGGATTTCTTTCTTCAACTCAATTTACTATACAGAAAAAGAATCAGAATTAAAACCAATTCTTTTTTTATGTTGCACTTCAAGTATACAATAGTCAAATATGTTTAAAAAT
The DNA here is from genome assembly GCA_028023455.1 of Epiperipatus broadwayi. Classification (NCBI taxonomy): domain Eukaryota; kingdom Metazoa; phylum Onychophora; class Udeonychophora; order Euonychophora; family Peripatidae; genus Epiperipatus; species Epiperipatus broadwayi. The sequence continues at coordinate 3,050,132 of JAQFVV010012533.1, forward strand.
ACATATATACAAGCAACAAAGATTACAAATTATAAAATTATTATATAAAAGCCTTTTTTGGCGACTTATGTTTTTTTGCCCTTTTCAACATGTCTCCACGATTTAAAGCACATACAGCGACATCTATATCAATACATGAGAGAAGATAGATAAACAAATGGATATTTGACATGATCTATTATGTGATTTTTTTCCCCCTCAATTCTACTACAAAATTACTCTGTTATATATATTGAATGGATATATATCCACATATATTAATTAATTAACTATCCATTCTTTATCCATTAACCACTTATTATTTAACTTAATGGATGTTTTGTATATATTCATACAGTTGTTTTTATTATACATGATGTAGTTTGTTTCATATATTTTACGTCTATTAACATTTTTAATATAATCAAGAACACTTATATTATCAATACAATTTATTTTATGTCCATACTGCAAATAATGAACATATAACGCAGATCTATCATCTTTTCTAGCAATAGCATCATTGTGTTCTTTAGCTCTTTCTCCCAATTGCTTTGACTATGGCCAGACGTCAAAGCAATTGGGAGAAAGAGCTAAAGAACACAATGATGCTATTGCTAGGAAAGATGATAGATCTGCGTTATATGTTCATTATTTGCAATATGGACATAAAATAAATTGTATTGATAATATAAGTGTTCTTGATTATATTAAAAATGTTAATAGATGTAAAATATATGAAACAAACTACATCATGTATAATAAAAACAACGGTATGAATATATACAAAACATCCATTAAGTTAAATAATAAGTGGTTAATGGATAAAGAATGGATAGTTAATTAATTAATATATGTGGATATATATCCATTCAATATATATATAACAGAGTAATTTTGTAGTAGAATTGAGGGGAGGGAAAAATCACATAATAGATCATGTCAAATATCCATTTGTTTATCTATCTTCTCTCATGTATTGATATAGATGTCACTGTATGTGCTTTAAATCATGGAGACATGTTGAAAAGTGCAAAAAAACATAAGTTGCCGAAAAAGGCTTTTATATAATAATTTTATAATTTGTAATTTTTGTTGCTTGTATATATGTATTTTTAAACATATTTGACTATTGAACTCAATTTATAGCTGAGTGAAATATCCACTATTCATTGAGTCTGCATGCACAAATGTATACTTATTTTAATGTCATTATTCTATTACCAATAATTAAAATATATAAATATATATTGCAAGTGTTTTGCAGTTAAACATATCAGATTGACTGGCAATGAGGATGAGTTCCATTCATTAGATGAGATATATGACTTAACCAAAGAAAGAATTAGAGCATAAACTATGGAGATATGGGAAATCTGGAAATTGAAGTCACTAGACAAGTGAGTAATATGTTTTAATTTTTTTATCTAATATTAAAATTTTCTATATTGTCATAAATTATTATTAAAATTATGACTTTTAAGGAAACAATTAAGGAGTTTAGTCTCTATCTTTCTTGTCAATGGCCTCTATATACATAGATTTAGATTCTTTGCATCTGCTAATAAAATTGAAGTTGACCATATTGATTAGCATCTGCAGTGACATATTGATTAGCATCTGCAATGCTGCTATTAATAATGTTTTACTCTCATAAACAGCACCTGTACAACCCCCTGAGTTATCTTTGAATACACAGTAGAGATATTAACCTCCTACTTTGTACCTATGCCATTAAGAATAATGCAGTGCTTCATATTTTACTAATGTAATCATTTTGAATGAAAAAATAAATGAATATGTGGCACAATTAAAAAACTTATACTTTCCAGTGAATTTGGTGACTTTTTGGAAGGAGCACTTCAAGATAGATTTATTTGTGTAATGATGAATTACTCAATTGGAATTAAGTTATTAATGGATAGTACAATAACACTTGAAACTGCAGTAGTAGTCTGCACACATGGAAAAATTTTTACAGTTTGCAACCCTAATCAGTGATAATCATATGATTAAAATGACTCAGCAAAAGCAAATTCTTGAAGAAAGAATGAAAAATTCAAAACTTCCAAGAAGATAAAAATGTCCAATCAAGAAGCAAATTTCAAACAGTGATGTTATTGATATAATTGCAAATATAAGTATCATCAAAGTTTATTTATTCTATGTATATGCTATTATTATCACAAAACAAGTGTGCATATTATTAGCTGAAAATTTAAATAGAAAATATTCAAATCATTCTCCCAAATGTTCTGATATGTCAATAACACTCTCTGTGAATAAATATAAAGTTGAATTTCAAACAGCTAATTGAAAAGTTGGCTGTATGAAGTTCAGACTTTATATTTATTCACTGAGGTCATTGCTAAATATCAGAACATTTGGGAGGGTGATGTGAATGTAAGGTAATATAATAATGATAATATTAATAAAATTCACAGTCAACCTAAAGAAATGTGAGCAAATTTTTGATTTAATAATGGTGATACTAAACAGGCTTATCCTAAAACTGAATCGAAGATTATGGATAGCATTGATAATATTAATTTAAATAATGTTATAGAATTTTAACTGAAATTGCAGATCAATTAATCACTAATGGAGACTCAATAACCCCAGACCATCAATTCTGGATAAGCAATATCTATAGTATCAAATAAATGCTGGCTGGCAAAGTATAATTAAAAGATCAAATTAAAGTATATGTTATATATATATATAATCATATATATATATATATGATTGCCAGGTATGACAAATAGAACTGACAAGACAAACTAACATTAATGTGAAATGAGTTTCAAACATATAATTCAATTACCATTGATGGTGCCAAGGAAATTGTACTATTTTATGCTAAAGCTAGTTTAAATCATTACCCTATGCAATAACCTGGAGTATTCAAACTAATATGTGCAATAAAAAGATATCTTGAAAAATATTTGCCTATTGTATACTACCAAATATATGATGTATTACATTTTCAGCTGAGAAGATAAAAAAAGTTGACCAACAAAAAATAATCATATTACAACATCATTTATGTTAAATGGTAAAACACTTGCAGAGATGATGTTTGGATGAAAACAAAAAATACATATCTTAGATATAAGATTTTTGTCATTTAAACAATTTGACCAGCCATAAAAATTTGTCATTTAGTACCTGTTTCAATAATAGCTAATAAAATAAAATATCTATACTAAATGTGAAAATATAGAAGAACCAGATCCATAAAAGACATCAATATTAGCTATGACCTGACTGTAATTCATAAGGTACATATTTGAGCTTCATAATCAAGAAACTGCTCTATCTGAAATCATACTACTAATGATGGAAAAACAACACACAGTCTATAAAGTAAAAGAAGTAGAAAAACCCCAAGATATTTCAAAAGTATGAACTCACTCCTTATAAAAAAATGACCCTAGTAAAAATTAACTATTAGATAGACATAGGTAAATAAGGATAACCATTATGTCTCATCTAGAGAAAAATAGTATAGTGTATGTGCATCCATAAAAAGATAATTAACAGTATTCAGAATAATTAATATTATTAATAATTATTTTTTCTCCCCACTTGTTCACTAAAGTTTTGACAGAACTAATAATGTATTATAAATTTAATTAAATGGAAACTTGTCTAGTTTCAAGGAAAACCTGTAGTTATAGCTATTGTTTTTACTTAACCAATTACAAGTAATTTATAAAAAACTGACCATTTAGAAGATGTAGCTTTCCATTTGGTTAGAGAATTATTATGATAGTATATGAACAAAACATATAAATATCAATCTTAATTATATTAAGAAAGTAGTACAAATCGGTGCACACATTTTCAAGAGATTGAAAATCATCAAAATAGTAGGCTATTCTTATCTATACAAGAATTAAACATTAATTCTTTTTCAAGGTAAATATCCTTATTTGGAATGACCTGAGAAATCTATCAGTCATATGGTCACTACTAAATATGCCCTGCTGGAATAGATCTTCTGCCAACCACTTTCTGTCTCTGTCTTTTATTTTTGCTCTCACAGCTCTGGTTTTTGAACCTAATAATCTCTCAGATGATCTGTCTAGAATAACTGGTTGTGTTAAATTTAGGTTGGTATTCTCTCATATCATAATTTTTATTTCCTTACATAGATTGTACTTTTTCTCTTCTCTTTGTAGGCTTTACAGTGCTGAGCACTTTTATCTTTAATTTTTTTATATTCTTTTTTATTATCCCTATCTTTAATCTTCAAGCAGCAAAATTCATTTTATGTTAGTCACTTTTTTATTTTTTCTCTTATTTTCATCATTTGTGTTTTCAGTACCTGATCAGCCATATCTCAGATATTACTTTCCTTATTGACTGCACTCTGGAATTTATCTGCTATATTATTTAACTCATTTAAATTAGAGCTAACTTCTACTTTTTGTGACAATGGCACTGTATCAAAGTTAGCTTCCTCTATTCATTATTTGCCACAGCAATCTCTATTTACTTCATATTCTTTTGGATATTTGATGTTTCATTATTTTGTTTTATACTAAGATTTTCTTGAAATTGTTTCTTCAGATTCTCCCTCCAACCCTGATATAATTTCCTCTCTCATCCGTCATCATTTTAAATTTCTTTTTTACTATTTCTGTGAATAGCTTTAGCATTACCATTGTCTCACTAGCCATATTCATCCTTGTAACTTCCATATTCTGAGCTTGCATTCTAACTTTTGCCTATGTGTTTGCCAATATAGACACCCCAAAAATCTCTTTTTCTTCTATTTCATTAATCAAGATGTCCATCTCTCATCCCAACAGCAGTCCCATATATTTTTATATGTCCAACCCTACTTTGCTTTAGGATGTATTCTTTTGACCATATCCACTGCTTTTTATTTATTTATTATTTCCCAACCACCACCATAATCTTAGCCTCCTCTTCATTCCTGCATTTTTTTCGTGTGCTATCAATACCTTTTTTACCTTATGATTTGTGTTTATTATACAATCTCCATTATGTTAAATACATACAGATTGTTAGGTTATTCAGAATCACATATATGTTGGGAGGCAAATGTAATGTGATTTTGGGCCCAATTCCAATCAAAAGATTGATTATGAACATACTAAATAGCTTTATCAAGTTCTAAGCCTATTTATGATAATGTTAGTCAAGCTTTCTCCCATTCAATTTCTAGTGAATTTGCAGAATTTTCATTCCAGAAATTTTCTTTTGAGACTATTAGCCAAGGAAATGCTCTGATCAACATATTTTCTAGATGAAGACTACTTCCACCAGTATATTTGAGCATCATATACCAGACTGACATATTGAGTGATTATACAAAAGAGATCAAAATTCAAGACTATAAGAATTGTTAAAAAAATAGCTACTTTTCACTGTTCTTTCTATACTTCTATGAAATAAATCACTATAATATTATTAATGTATTTAACATAAATTATATGAGTGCATTGGCTGGCATAATATCTAATGTTAACAGATGAATTGAATATCTTGCTGGAAAACATTTGTAAAATGCCAGAATGAATGACTATACCCATTTCAATGATTTAATTTCTAAACCAAGCCTGCTTAAAATGAAATATTATTGAAGAATGAAAAACCAATGTTTAAAACATGCATATGCATCTATCATTGCAAAAATTCAAATTTTTCTTCCTATGTAGTATCAACAGTGAAAACATGCATAGAAACTACATCAATTACAATAGTGTATAAAAGGTTTACCCATCCCTCACATATGTATGTATAAATGGATTATTCTCCTGTACATGAGTAATGACTAATATGTCAACATGGGTAGGATGACAACCTTGGCACTAGCAAGGGCTTTGACCATTCCATCATCAGATTTTCAATGAAATGGAAGGCTGAAGAGTTGTGAGTTGGAATAGTTTGAAGCCTGTCCATTAAAGTATGAAGATTGGCTATCTTAATATAAATCTGAGCACTGATTATATATATATATGTGTGTGTGAGGATAATAATCTAGACCAACTGATGATTGCTGTTTTAGCATGAAATATGTATATTGGTGATTATGTATCTTTTCAACATGTGTGTGATCAGGTGGGTCAGCAATGTGAGATGGCACTGAGAGTAGTGGGTCATGTGAAAGTCTGAGTTCAAATCCCACCAATATCAATTATAATAGTACCAATTTTATCCATTCAAACCATAAAGGCCTAAATAATTAATAATAAGACATAATATGTCATAGGAAAAAAGTTTTAGAGAATTTTAATAAATTCATATATTATTTTTTGTTTGATGCTATTATTAGTAATACATTTTTAGTTTTTTATAATTTTGAACTTGCAAATATTTGTTTTTAATACTGCATCCATTAGTTTGGAAAAAATAATTAAATATATTATTAGTAGTAAAATATTATCAAATAGATAAACAGCAAAATTATATGTATGAATATAGCTGTTCGCTATTTCTAAATTATTAGAATGCAATTTCTACATAATAATTGATGATGATATAATATTAATATGTTTTATTAATCATTTGTTAATAACATTTTGCATTTATTATTTAAAATTCTAGTTTAATGTTATTCTTTATTTTTAATATTGAATCCTATTTCTAGTTATAATCATTTTTGTAGAATTGGGATGTTTGTGTAATCATCATTAATTTAGTCCCAATTTTTGATATTAGTTAACCTGACTACAATCACAGAGCAAGATGGGAAATTCTATAATTAGGTAGTGTTTTGCAGAGATTTCTCTTTTGGAAATTTGGAAGGTAGCAATCTTAAAATGAAAGCTGATCCTGTAAAATAATTTTTATTGGTGCAATCATCATAAATTAGTTAAATAAAATGGTGCAATAAGATGATGTTGATAGGTGTAAACTTGTATAAATTCTATCTATATTTATATATTGTATTAACTCTATCAATATTTCATTTAAATATATATATATATAATTCTATCATATAAGTAGATGCACTTTTTTGCTGTACACAATAGGTAAAATCCATTTATTAGTTGTAGATATTGTTGTTGTTTTTTCCAGATAATAGCAATCATTTATTTGAAAGTCCAGGCTTTTTTTTCAAGGTGCATACAGCATATTGTCATTATTAATATTTTTTTTTGTTTTATTTAAGATAAAAATGATTAACTGTGATGTTCCTTAAGATGTCATTAACTTTTCTATATGCTAAAATTCTGACTTGAACGAAAATAAAACTTAATAACAATTATACTGAAAATAATATAGTAAGACTGATTTGTTTACAATTTTATTGGCTTTTAGTTAAAGTTTTTTTAGATTTTTTATTATAATTGATTGAGACCATTTTTCTCAATATTGTGCTTTCACAAAATTACTAATCTTAATATCTTGAATAAAATCAAAAACACTTAAACATATGAAAAAATAATTTTTAATTAAATATTTAACGTTTTGTATATGATAAACATACAAACAATATTGCAATAAAATTTTATTTAAAAATATTGCCTGACAAGTGGATATTAAAAATAACTTTTAGAGAAAATATGGAGAGTCATAATATGACATTTTGTATAAATTTGTTTAGGTAACACATCACATTCATAAAAACAAACTATCCAATTAATTATCATACTGGCAAACTTGCTTTTTTTTTTTAATAATGAATTTCCCTTTGATCAGAATGTTTTTTTAATACTCTTTGATCTCTCTTCATTTATGTATTAGATAGTTGAAAAATGGTTTATTTAAATTCAAATGTACACACATTGTTTATATTTCTATTAGAATTAAATAAACTGAATGTCGAAAATTGCTTTTGTTTATTAATTTTTTTATCCAAAATATCTTTTATTTCTGCTGTATTCATAATAATTTTTTTAAATTAACTTGAATTCAAAATTTTTAAATATAAAGTCTGTATCTATATATATTTTTAATTTAGTTGAATACAATAACTAATTTTTTAAATATTAAGTTTGCTAATCTTTACAAAAATAACAAACCACTTCGTTAAAATAATTCGCAAAGTTAGAATAATAATTGTCTGTTACAGCAGTGCTAATCCCCAAGTACACACTATTATAATTCTTACTCTAAAAAATTGTGTATATCTGTTTCTTCTATTCTCATATTGTTTTTATTTTATTAATAATATATCTTTTAAATTAATTTTTCATTTAAAATTTACATTTTTATTCCTTTTAATAGTATTTGAAAATGTTTTTAAAAAAAATTATATATCTATAATAACTCTTTAATGTCAAACTTTTATTTGTGCAATTATATTCAACTAACAAGAATTTTATGAACATAATCTCTCCATAAACTCCTGCTGCTTTTTGAATCCTTTCATGCATCTTCCAGTGTCATTTTTGATATCCATCCAACTCTTTTTGTGTTCAAATGATTACTGTTAAAGTTATTGTTTTTATTTGTTCTTATATTGTTCATTCTTTATTATACATTTTGTCTTTTTTATTCTTTTAAGATTTAATTCTTTTAAAAAAGGCAAAATGAGAAAAAAAAGATGAGACAAAAATATTATTTAAGTTTGCTTATAATTTTAAATATAAGTTTTCTAATTACAAATACAGCTCTAAAATAAACAATGAATTATTTGGCTTAATTCAAAAATTAGCCAATTAAATTATGCAACTGTTTTCTGATAAAAAACAGAAAAAAACATATCATAAGTGATTTATCTAAGATGGCAAAATTAATTGTGATATCTAATGCATTTTTTTTTTCATTTTTAATCATCAGTTTAAACATATAAATAATTTCAAATTATCTTATATTTTATGTTATTTTCAAATTTAGATATAAATTTACTACACCTATCATCTACTCTGAATATTTATCTATTCATTATCCAATAAAATTTTAATTTAAATTGGACTAATACTAATGTGTATTTGCAAAGTTTTTTCAAAGATCGCAATCAGGTTTAATAGATATCAAATCATTTGTTTTTCTATTTCTACTAATACTTTTTGCAATTTATTGCACAATATATTTTTGAGAACTTTTTATTTAAAATTTCAAATTATTTTTTATATCTGTCAAGTGATATAGTTTGAGTCTTTGAAACTCTTCAAGTACATCTAAATGTAATAATCTATCACAGTATAGAAAATAATTATATATGAAAGTTTTGAATTTTGAGTACCATTAATTATAAATTGATGATATAATTTTATTTATTTACATTAATGACTTCTTTAAAATAAAATTTAAAATATATTATTTTTTGTTTTGTTTTTTGCTAAAGAAAGTTTTGATAACTCAAGTAATGTCTTGATTAAGAGCTCTGTAGTTAAACTACAAAATTAAAACATCAAATTACACTTCCAGCTTACATTTAATGTCTGCTTTACAAGCACTAATCCTTTCTATAACCTCACTGTAGAACTATCTATTGTAAGCATGAGTAATCAATGAATATCATCTGATGTCATCTAATTATTAATATTTATAACAGATGTTTAAAGAAAAGTAATAAAATAAATTATTGTTCTTAATTCTATATATTTCTGTAAAATACTCATATGCATGATGATTTTATCTAGGTTTTTATTATTTGTTATATATATAGTCAATGATGCAATACTAATATAAAATGAGTGTTAAAACAGGCAAAACTCACTATATATATATTTTTGCCACACACAGCAAGCTATAGTAATCAATGGATGTCAAAGGCTTGTGCATAAAATCCCTATCCAGTGCCTTCACCCAATATCCCCATACTAGTTTCTGGCTTATGGCCTTCGTCAGTGAGGAGCCTTGGATTTGAGAGCACTGCACCTAGATCTTAGGATCTAATGCAACCATCCAGAAACTAGTCTGGGGATATTGGATGAGTAGACACTAGATGGGGATTTTATGCATAAGCCTTCTGGCATCCATTGATTACTCTAGCTTGCTGTGTGTGGCAAAAAATATATATAGTGACTTTTGCCTGTTTTAACAACAGTTATACACAAGCATAAGAGGTGGTGGTCATGTGATGTTTATAAAATGAGTATATATTGAAAATGCAGTACTTTATAAAGTAAATTAATGAAATATATATTAGATAAATATAAAACATTCGATAAATATGAAACAACAATAAAAGTTATTTGGAAAAAATTGATGACCTAGGTTAATTAAAAAGACTAGGTAGGTTAAAATTCATTTTAGACAGCAATTACATTATTTTCAGTGTCTGCAATCACATATTTAAATGATAAGTTAAGGATTGATATATATATAGTAAAGGTATTAATGATAATGGAAAAGAAATCAATAAATAATTTTAAAATGTTTCAAAAAATAAAGCAAGTAAGATGTGGGTCAAAAATGACATTTCTTTTTTAAAATAATGTTCGATGACATTTTAAACTAGTTTCCCCAAAACTAATAGCAAATATATATTTTCTTTCAGCCATCTGAGAAAATCTTGTTCAACTTTTTAATCATCAGCTGAAAGTTGCTAGAAACTTGATATGACAAACATATCTCACTGCAAACAGGAACGTTCTTTATAAATCCAATGTTGCTTTTTTTTTTGCTTACAAAAATGTATAAAAGCATACTTTTTATCAGTAGTACATTACTCAAGTAAGATTACTATTTTTACTATTGAAATAAGACATTGGATATATATACATATGTCTGTTATCCAGATTATAGTCAAATTCAACTATACTACCACCTATTAACACATTTAAAAAAACCTGTTATTTCTATTCTACTTTTATCAATAACCTATTTTCTAATTTTCCTTCATAAACTGTTTTAATAAATGATTACATGATTCATTTAATCCTTCTTTCTTTCTTTCTTTCTTTTTATATAAGTCATATATAGTGACGATTAATCAGCTCAACAATTTTTCTTTTCTTCAATTGAAAGAATATCAGATTTACAATATAATAAATAATATCACACCTCTCCTCCAATTTTAAAATGAGTGGAGAATTTTTAATTCCTACTCTGTAGTAGCTATTTGTGGCTGACAATAATTTAATTATAATATTAAAATATTTTACATAAATCTAAACATAGTTGTTGTTTTTTTAATTTAAATGATTTAAATTTGGGGGGAATATTCACAAATATTAATCAATGTGCACATATTTTAATCATTTTGATTCAAAGACAAATTAAATTATGGGTTGTAGATATATTAAAAAGATCTCAATTTAAGGAAAAATTTATCTATTTTAAATAATGATAGATAACATTTGAACTTGTCATCATAACTACATTATTTGTTTTCTTTATCTTAACCATCATAAATCATAGGGAAAAAAATCACAATATGTTGAGTGATTTATTGAAACACAAGTTCAGTAAAAGATTAGTTTGGTAATATAATTAATAATTTCAGAGCCAACAAAATTAATGTAAATGTGTCATGCCACATATGGAAGCCTTAATAAACTATGATAACTTCATCTTTAAATTTATAATTAATATGCAATTATATTAATTTTTTAACTCACAACATTTTTTTCAAAACAAATATACAAATATTTGCTTTTGAAAAGGATATTTCACAATTAAAACGCATTAAGCTCATATTTAATGTTCTTGATATAATTGCATACAGATTATTTTTGATATGGTGAAATATTAATTGTTTAGAGCTCCCATTAATGTTTTACAGAAATGGAAGTACCATTGTTCTTATGAGAATACTCTTTATGGGATTAAAAGTTACAGCCAAACATACTGGAGAAACACAGTGGTTTCCCATTTGCTAAAAAAGTTAAACATGCCTGCATATTGTCATTCTACTTTTTCAAGTTATATATTAAATATGTAATGAAAGAAGCCACAGCAAATAAATATGGAACTAGAATTAAGATTAGTGAACTAAATATTAACAACTTTAGATAATGTTAGTAACATGCTAATAGTTGAAAATGCATAAGACTTCAAGATTTTTCTTAGGTAAGTTAAAATAAACAGAATGAAAAAATAATGATATGACTAATTATAGAGAAAATAAAAATTATAATGACAGTATCAGCAACTGATTTGAAGAATAATAATAAAGGCATAGAGGTGTTTGACAATATTTATTTCCTTAGATAGTTCAACAACATCAAATGTTTTATCACAGACTAGCACTGCACAAACTTGTAATGAAAAAATTTAGAAAACATTTTTAAATGTAAAAGCATACCTTTAAAACTAAAAATCAGAATTGTTCAATTTATATTGTTTTCTGAATAAGAGCATTCTTCTTTGTCTACTCTAGCATCATCTATTAAAAATATAAATAATCACTGGTCATTATTAATAATGTAATTTAATTCCCAAACAAAGATAAGTAATCGGATTTTATTCTTATTAATAAGGATTTGGAATGAAATTAATACCAATGCATTTATGCATGTGACAAGTTGATACCCTAAAATTAAAAAAAAAAATCGCAATCTTTTAAATGTGAGCCAACATGCTATATAATTATATGATGGTCACTTTTCTCTTTTTTATTATGAAGTTATAAGCCTAGAATCCCAATGCTTTGAACTCAAATCAACCTGTTTGTTTAGTTATATAGATCTGACACCAAAACAATAACTATAATATTTTAGTAACCTCAGTTTCATTTTAGCAGCAGGCATATCTTTAACACTACTGCAACATTACTTAATTATTTCAGCTTCCTACTATCTGCTAACCACTGCTTATTCAAGCTTAAATTAGTGAAAAAATTTGGACAGTAAAAAAGAATAGGGAAAGCAGTACTATTTTTAAATTGTGGCGCTGTTAAAAACATTGACAATTATATGGACATATAGGAAGATAAATAAATGGATATTTGAACAGATCTGGATTTTCACTTAAAATATAAATGACTAAATATGAAATTGCCTTACTTTGATCATATAATGAGATATCCCAAAATACATTAAAAAAATGCATAATTCTTAAAAAGATTAGTAGTGAAAAAAGGAACAACACAATTAACAATGAGAAGAATAAACCCCATTTACAATATAATTAATGTACTATGGAACAGACTAAAAACTATTTTAGAAAAATACTATTTATATAATTTGCCAGAAATTGATCTAAACATTTAACAAACAAATGTGATTTTGTTTTTGTAATTTAGATTTTACAAATTTTACCAATTTATATCTTCCATTTTTGTTTTAATTAAATATTGATTTAATTTATCATTTGTAGAATCATAATTCCTTAGATATGAATTTAGAAATGATGGAAATTATTATTCTATCCTTAAGAAAATTATTTAAAAAACAAAATTTGACTTTAAATGATATGTTGTTATATATATCTTGATCAATATTGACTTCATTAAATGAACTTTTTAACTACTGTATACAAATCTTGCCCATATTATATTGAGAACATAAATCACAGTGCTTTCTTCTCAATTTTTTTTTTTTATAAATAAAAGTATCACTTTTAAGAAGTGGACTTTAATTTTAAGAGTTAAAGTGAGGACTGATTATTATCATTTGATACTGAATCAATGAATTTAGTAGATGATTTTTAATTGCATCAGACCTTTCGCAAACTGAAAATTAAAAGAATAATGAATGATATAAATACATAATATCTTTAAAATTCAATTTAAAAAAACTAAAAATAATAGATTTATAAATTATTTGTTATATGGATATAAAAACGAAATAATTGCAAAATCTAGATTTGATTAAAATTGAGGATTTTACATTCTAGCACATCAATATACTAAATTCATTAATAAAATTTTGAAACTAGCAGAAGTAAAAAAATGTAAAAAGACAAGTTTACCTAGCAATTTATCAATCCTCCATTACTGTTCTAAAGAATTTTGAACTCCATCTTTTCATCTTATGATTGTACTTTATTTTCACTTTTATAGATAATATTATTAAATATATAGTAGATATATTGCAGAATTATTTCAGGATTTCGAGAAATAATAAAAGGGTATATTAATTTTCTCATTCACTTCAAAATTGAGATGCTAAAACAAATTTTGTTTAGAGAAATAAGTAATGAGCTTTGATCAAGTGTTATAACTTGATAAGTATGATTTCAGTCATCATAATTCCTTTTTCATCATTAATTATGACCATTGAATTGTATGTGTTTGCTGTCATACTTCTATCCTTTAATTATATGAACAACAATTCAATTGCAACTCTCCATTTTGTATATTGTTTGAAGTATATATGAGTGTGCAAATACACAAAACTCTCTGCACTTCAAAACAATAGTAAGAACACATTTTTAGCAGATTGAGAAATTAGAAGTGATCTTACAAAAATCTATACAATCAATAGACGTCACTTAGAAACTGGATTTAATTTGGACAGCTCTGTTAAGAGATTTCCTATCCTCCAAAGGGTGATCTAAAATGAGTTATTTTGAAATTTTTGTTTTAGTTACTCTGTTATGTAAATTACTCATTTAAATAATATAAAGAATTGTAATATTAGTAATGGTAATGTTAATACAAAAGAAGATAGTGGTAGTAATAAAAATAATTGTTTTCTTTTAATATAATTATAGAGAATATGTAAATTATTTGATAAAGATTTACAAGATATGAATCAAGGATAGTACTTGTACATAAGGAGGAATCAAAGTTTGAGATTATCATATTTAGTATAAATAAGCAAAGGCAAAACTCTCCATACAGTAGTGCCACCCTATGCCAAACAGAGTAATCAATGGATGCCAGAAGGCTTGTGCATAAAATCCCTATCTAGTGCCTATTCATCCAATATCCCCAGACTAGTTTCTGGCTTGTGGCCATCATCAGTGAGGAGCCTTGGATCTGAGAGCACTGCACCTAGATCTTAGGATCTAATGCAACCCTCCAGCAGCCACCTTTTAACTCTACTTTACTACAAAACTATGAAAATGAAATTGAAAACACAGTAATATTTTCAATCTAAGCTCAATAGCTTATATAGTCATATGGGTCTGAACTGAATTCAACACCCATACATTTGTGTACAGGGTGGCACTACTGTATGGAGAATTTTGCCTTTGTTTACAAAAATTATGTGCTAGTATATAGATGGTGATCATGTGATGTTTAGTATAAATAAGGTTATAGAAATTGAAGTATAAGTTTTGTACTCCAGAAAATATAGAAAAAAATATTAAAGAAATATATTTTAGATTGCTAATGGATAACAATTTAATTAATGATTAAGATATTTGCTAATTATAAATTTTTCTTGATACAATACTAATTAAAAACACAAAGAGAAAATTAAGACAGATAACATCAAGGATGAGCCTTGGATTGCCAGAGGCCAACTGAGGAAACTATAAATAGTTTGAGCAATAAAGTGGGTTGTTCTATTTCCAATAAATCTACTGAGTGAATAGTTGTAGAGAAATTTAAGTGGCTGTAGCTGAAAGAAGCTTAAGTGACAATACAATGTTCTACTGTGAAGTCAATGTGCTTATGAGCAGCACAACAGGGCCAAAGAGTTTGAAAAACCGAAGCCAGAGGAAACCATCTAGGAAGCAGCCAGTTGTGAAGTGTGTGGTTCTATTTCCAGTGAATTTACTGAGTGAACAGTTGCAGTGAGATTTAAGTGGTGGTAGCTGAAAGAAGCTTAAGTGACAATGCAGTTCTCTATTGTGAAACCAACATGTTCATGAGCAGCAGTTGAAAAGGGCCAAAGAGTCTGGGAAACAGAGGCCAGAGGAAAGCATCTAGAAAGCAACTAATTGTGAAGTGCATTGTGGGAAGTGAACCAAAACTGAACTATATATTTTGTGTTGTGTGTGTAGCAATAACTTTTTGCTATTATTATTTATTGTTTTATTTATTAGTATTCAGTGTGCTTGCATTTTGAATACACAACAGAGATTATTGTAGTGGCTTTTATTAAAGTTTGTTTTTTAAGATGTAAGCCATTTAATTGAAGAGATGGGTGATTACAAGTTTCTTTTTGAGGGGCATATCAATATATTATAAAAAGTGCTTGGCTCTTGAAATTCACTATGAATTCTATATTGATATCCTCATTTTTTAAAAATGCATAATAAAAGATCAGTTGTTTTATGCCATGGTACTTCTCCCATTTTACCAGAGCCTTTGCAATAATAAGAGATTCATAAAGTTCAAAGAATTTTTTGCTTTATAGACAGCCATATTATACCACTACTATTAAAATAATTTTTATTATTGGATTCTTTAAGACACATTAATAAAAACTGCCATTGAGCACTGTACACTTATAAAGACACACACACATGTAATAAATCATTTTACATCCTTAAGAGTGTTATAATGCGATTAAATTGAAAATAGAGGAATTATTATAATTTAATCATAATATTATATTACCTTTACATTTGTCTATATGCATGCGTAAAACACTTGAGTTTTGACTAACTAATGATATAATCAATATATATTGATATAAATATTTAGCTAAGAGGCATAAATTCCATATATATAAAATAAACAAATGATATTACAGTACCTAATTACATGTTTTGATTTTGGATAACTAAGTTTATGGATATATATTTTGTTTTATTCATCAAACAATTTTTATTACTCACTCAATATAGTATTCCTTTCATATATAATAATAATAATTCGCTAGAAATAATTCTGAAATTCATTTATTAATTAAGCATAATAAATTTTGAACCGGTAGACCTATTTTTTTATTATTATTATTTTAGAAAAACGAAGTTTGTTTGATAATGCAGGAAATTAACAGCCGCATAACAATATCTGATTCAAACTTCAATCTTCAATTATAAACAATAATGTTTTCATTTCAATTTTTATTAGAAAATTATTTTAAAACTTCCGTAAATTTATAATGAGAGATGAGAAGAAGCAAAATTTAAATGAAAAGCATTCCTTGGTGTTTTAATGAGCAGTAATTTATCGTTTACAATAAATTGCATATATAATTAACATACTAAAAATTTCCATATGTTTACACTGTTTATAGAGACTTTTTAAAAAGATTACATTAATGAAAAAAGATTGATTTTTAATCTTAAATTATATTAATTTTGAACTGCACTGAGTTTTAATGGTATATTGGTGACATTTCTTAATAGATTATACTAGTTTCTTACATATAGGTTAAACAAATCTACTTTTCAACAATTCCATATATCATCAAAAATGGAAATAATGAAATCCAGTATGCTGTTCTTTCATATAAATTATAATAAAAATAAAAGTCGTATACAACAGCTAATATAAATATATATTACTCATGCATAAAAAGACTTTTTCGGCTCACAGTTTAGTGCCTTTTTCAAATGCATGTGAAAGGAAACTAAACCATGTACCATAAAAGGTTTTTTATATATGATTAATATATATTTATATTAACTGTTGTATATGATTTTTATTATTTATAACTCCATATATATATATCATAATCAAGTCTTATATGGTATTCTAATATACATATATTTGATTTAAATTCTTCTATTTTTTAGACTACTTTATATTTTAAAATACTTTATTATTTTTAAATCTTCTACTCACCTTAGATTTTGTCATTCCCAATCTATATTTTCAAATTTCCAATTATTTTATTCATCTTTTTAATAATCTACAAATCTATATATTGGATTAAACTCCATTCTTCAGTTTGATTTTTAATAGAACACAAAATAATGTTGTTATAAGTCTAAATTTCTTCGTCTTGTTTATAATTTTTTCCTTATTGTCATTTTTTAAACTACTTTCTATATATAAATAAATTTATCTAAATGAACCTTTCAAATAACATATACATATATTATTATTTTTTCTATTAATTTATTTTTATCCCAATTTTGTTATACAAATTCCATCAATTCTATTTACCAATATTAAATTTATCATCACAACTTATAAATATCACCATATCAGTAAATCAAATGCTTACTCCATTATTATTTAAATAATTTTCATTTATCCTTTTCTCCTAAATAGCATAATTCTACTTTGTCATTATTTGTTTTTCTAAAAGTATATCACTAAAAATATTTCCTACATTATAAAAACACATTCATCTTTTTTTTTCTTCTAATTAAAAGATTGCCGTTGCAAAATATGAATATTAACACACATTTTATCAAATGTATTTTCAAAATCAAATGATTTCAATAATCCTCACAATTTCAATTGTATCTTTTATATCTTACTCTTTCCAAATTGAAAATGTTAGATAAACATGCATTTATAACTAATATTTGTAGAGGTGCTGCTTTGAATATCAGGTGTTGATTTGACCTCTCAAAGAACTTATTTCTTGGGGATGCAAGACAGCCATGGTTAAATTATTTACATTTTCTATTGATGTGTTCAAGGAGACATTTAATCTCATCCATGTCAGTGAACAGTGAAAACAAATAAATACACAAAAAACTTGAATATTTCTCTTAATGGAGACATTAATTTAACAATATAAAAAAAAGAATAAAATTAAATTACTGATGATAATTAATCCTGTTAACTTCTGGAAGTTGTAACAGAATATTATTAACTATGTAAAAATATTTTACATACTGCCGATAATTTAACAATTTGTAAATCTTCTAATGGTTTATTTATTCTTCTAATTGAAGTCTGTGTGAATTTCTTTGTATCTGAACTTTTAACAGTAAGCCATTTATAGTAATATTAGCGATTAAGCCAATGTGCATGACCTTTAAAGATAAATTATAAATAAATACTCATTTTTCCAGACAAGAGATATGGTATTTTAGAAAGAATGAATGATTCCTTCATTCTGCATTATCATTCTCTGTTTTGAGAATGCATTATTTTTTTCTCAGAAGCCATTTCCTCCTTTTGATTGTGGTTGGCTACTGTGCACTAATTATCTCTGACTCTCTTTAATAACTATGCTAATTTATATAATTAATATTTAAAAGTTCTTTTTATAATATGTTTTCTTCTACAGTGATGTTTCTGGAGAAAAAGTACCAGTACTGCCAATACAATTTACATATTTCAATTAAAATTTTATTTATACACAATTTTAAATAATTATACCACAAGTGCATCTGTAAAATAAAAGTAACAAAACAGCCCATGCTGAAAGCATGATAATCATCTAACTATACACTTTATCACATTCAGGAATATGATAGATGGTTTTTAAGCACAACCTGTGCTGAGTTAAATAGAAACTCTACCTTATACTTGCACAACAGGGTCAGTACTGTGTGAATGTCAATACTCTCTGCCTAGTATGCAATTTCTTATTTAGATATGTGCTCATGTGCATCACAGTTAAACACAATGTCACTAGAACTGTGAAGCAAACAGTACCATACAAGAATTTTTGGAATTTTTCATGAACTAGGAAATGGCTACTGTCATTAAGCTTAAGGATTATATAATGTTCAAATATAAAGAAAAAGTGACACATTATATTGAATGTTATAGATAGGAATGCACTTCCACAGTGCCTGCACACAAACCACACCTGATGCTTATAATAATATTTAAAAATATATTTCTTTGAACAAAAATTAGTTTTCATGAATTATCTTGCAAAGTTTCATTATCCAAAGTACCCTGTTCAGTTTTGCATAGTAGAAGAGTATCAGACACTGAAATGTGATGTTCTAGATCAATTCTGGTGCTGGCATTTCCAATGCTCAAACTCCCATTTGAATATTTTATTATCTTAAATCAATTGACTTTCATATAGTTATTAAAGTTTTATCATCATCATTATTATATTTTTTTGGACATAACTGAAAGATCCCTCTAAGAATATACTTTTCTATATCTCAAATATCTGACAAACCATTGGTTATATCTTTTCATTTTGCACAAATACACTTGTACAACTTATATGTCATATTTCCCTGAAATTAAGACCTAACTAGAAAATAAACCCTAGCATTATTTTTCAGGATGTTTATAATATAAGCCTTACCCCAAATATAAACCTTAGTTAAGATCATCCACCACATAGATGGTTAATGGACATATTGATTTATAGAGTAATGAATTTATAAATAAATAATATTATTGACATTAATACTTTAAATAAATGGTAATATAAATTACATGGTTTTTTTTGTATATTCCCATCAACAATTTTCACAAGTCAGCATATTGAACAATTTATAATTTCATATATTTTTACTTATTTTATTTATATTTAATACTTAGATTTAGAAAAGTTGGTTTAGTTTTAGAATTTTATCAAATATTTAAAAGAAAAGAAAAATTAGTTTGATTCCTTAAACATTATTTTTTCCTCCTAAAAATTTTTATCAAAATAACAGAAGTGATTTTAATAATCAAAGTTTGGCTTAAGTTAAATCATCAATCTTTCTCCTAAAGAAAAGGTTTTCCAAAGAATTTCCAAGCAGAATTATTACATGTAAGTTGGAAAGTGTTCACAATCTTCACACTTGATAATAAATGGATGTAGTTGTGTTATATATGAATTGTCCTAATTCAATATGCTATATATTATAAGGGACATAGTTAATGTGCCTGTGTGAAATCAGAAACATTTTCTGAATTTTTGTGCTTGTATTTTTTTCTGTTGCTTTTGTGTGAAGAAGTCATTCTTAACCATAATCATTTTTATTACCACTCCTGTGTCACAAGTCTTCAATTAAGACTTGATTTAATGGTAAATTTAAATGGAATAATATTCTGATCACCAGATAAGATGAGTGCAAAAATGAGCTATTTTAGAGACTACAGAAAGTAATCGTGTGTGATGGGGGGGGGGGCTCCTGAAATAAGAATCTTACAGATTTCTGTGAAGAGAAATAATTGAATAAATGTAAAATTTTGTGCTTGAATAAATATAGATTTTTGTACATAAAAAAAATGAGATATCCCCTGAAAATAAGCCTTATGGTATCTTTTGGAGCAAAAATTAATATAAGACCTGGTCTTATTTTCAGGAAAACATGGTATATAACTTTGTTAATGAAAATTTACTTATATTCATCACAATATCAATGCTATTGAATCCATTTACCAGACCAAAAATCTGAATATGAATATCAACAAAATAAATTTCAACAATTTTTCAACAGGTTTGGATTTGTTTTTTTCCAGATAAATGGCTCATAAGAAATCAATCTAATTTTCTGCTAAAATTTGATGCTATTCTTAGCTAGAGGGTAAAACAAGAATAGAAAAATATATATTTTTTTATATGTCAAAGCGTTGACCAGAAAGTGAACCCAGGCCAGCTGTTTGGAAGGCAACTATGTTAACTGCTAAACCACCAATGCTTGACTAGAATAGAAAAATATTTGTATAACCAGTCTGAGTACTGCTTCATTTTTTAAAGCCATTTGGAGGGGTATTTGCTCTGCAAGTTGGCCCACTTAAAGGCTGATTTTTTTTTATCTTTACCTCAATGCCTCTAAAGTAATAAAACAGATTTAATATATATTGATTAGGAATGCAGTGATAGAATATTTTATTTTTTTAATGTACAGCATTTACATTTTTTTTGTTAAATTTGATAAACTTTTTATGGAAAATATTATTAAACTATTATTTATTTTATATTTAAATATTATATATATTTACTTCAAATTAAAAAAATAATGAAATTGTATTTATTTTAAAAAAAACATACACACAAATAATCAGTAAACTTTTATAAATTAGATAGTGTAATACAATGCATTTTAAAAATAATAAACCATTTAAACTTTAAAATTAAATTTATTTATATTTAAAATGAGCAATAAATTAAAAATACCAATCTTTTAATATTTTGTTTTTGCAATTAAATGCTTTAACTCAATTAGTATGTGTATGTCTCATAGTTTAATGGTAATGATTATAATCTGGTTTGATAGACCATAATTATTGTGCTAACCTTTTAATTCATCATTATCATTTTTGATGATATTTCATCTACTGCAGGATGAAGGTCTCTCCAAGATTAATCCAGTTTCTCTAGAACACAGTCTATTCTCCACATCATGCCAACACACTTTTTTTATTTCATCCATCCACCTTAGCTTTTTTTCTAAGTCTTTTATAGTCTTGGGATCAACTATATGGCTATTATCATTTCTTCTGGTAATATGTTCATCCTATCTCCATTTCAATATCTTAATTCTTTTAATGATAACTTTATTTTCTCATCTAAGTATTTTGCTTTCAATCTTTTCTTATTACTTCCAAAAAAACATCTCTTAGTATTTTGTTCAGTAGCCTAAATGCTCTATATTGCTCTTTTGTTAAGTATCCAAATCTATATTACAAGTAAGAACCAATAAGATACACATTTTAAAAGAAAATTTCCTTTTTAAACACATAGACATATCCCCTTTAAACATTATCTTATTTTTATTAAAGATATTCCATCAAAGTTAATTCTATAATTAATTTTAATTCATTGATCCTATCTGTATTAATAATATAACCAAGGTATTTATTTATAATTATTTTTTTAATTCATGACTATCAATCTTTATTTTCTTCTGTGGAAAAAAATTGTTGAATATTCTTTTAGTCTTTTTAAAATATTTATCTTTAGTTCTACTTCATTACTTTTATCTGATAACACTTGTGCAATATTTGCTTAAGTTCTGAAAAATTATTTGCAAGAATAATCACTTCATTTTTAGAATTAAATGATATAAATAATATTTATGAATTATTATTTCCTTAGCTTCGCGTTTTGACCAACAAAATACTTCTTGAAAAATTGCTGCAAAAAGTTTTGAAGATGTTGAATCACACCATCATTCACCTTTACCACCATATCTTCTCACTGCTTCTAAATTTTGATAAATACTTATTAGAGTATGACATTATTATCAATATACATTTGGATGATTGAAAGCTTTAATTATTGTGGAAAATGCCTTTTGATAACCTACAATTCCAAAAGCATAGTAGTTGCTCCTTTTCATTAGCCCATTTTGTGACTTGAATATGATCTACTATGCTATACTTTCTTAAATCCAGGACAATATTTTGTTTGATTTGAATCCCAAGTTTTTTGCAGGAAGATATAATTACATTTATAAAAATTTTGTCTAGAATTGATAGGCCTATAATTTCTAATACCCTCTTTATTACATTTCTTAAACATTAATATTATACTTCTATCACATTTTCCCAATCGTCTGCTGTATCTTTATCATTTCATTATTTGGTATATAGCTTTGTCAACACTTAATTTTTCACTTGTTTTTTTTTAAGATAATAATTATAATTCCATCATTTTCTGGTGTTTTTAGCTTTTTCATAGATATGATTGCATGTCTCAATTCTTTATTTTAAATGATTAATAATAAAAAATACTTAATAATTATAATGATTAATTTGTTTTCTTGTTCTTTATTATACCTTGTAGAATGCTTCCACATATTTCACAATGTTATTCATCTTTTTAGTAATTACATTTTTTCTTGTTATTGCTGAAACAATTTTTCTTCCAATAGCAAAAGTGATATACTTTTAAAACATTTTCTTTTATAGCTTTTCTTGTCAATTCATAAGTATTTTATATCATTATTAATTCTTTTCATGATATTTTATAGAATTTCAGATATTCATCTTAAGGGATCATTTAAAGATAGTTTTATATTTTTTCTTCATATATGATGTAGTTGAAAATTTATTAGTGAATTATTTTTTATACCAACTAACTTTGCTGCAGTTTTTAAAATATATAAGTTATATTTTTTTATTCCCAATTAAGTTGGAATCAAAATGATTAGCAAATTCTAATTTAAATATATTTGATTCTTGACTGTTAACACTGTCTTTTTTCAGTACTTTTCATTACTAATCAATGATCATTTCCTGTATTGAATCTATAAAAAATATTACAGCCTTGAAATACATATTTTATGCTAATCAAAATATAATCCAATTCCATATTATCTTTATTTGGATGTTTCTATATCTATTTCAATTTAACATTTTTCTCAAGAAAAAAATTCATGATGCATACACATATTTAAATTCCACATGTCTATATGTTTATTCATTTCTGCCACTATGACCAAATTCACCCCTGAACTTTTATTTTTCAATTGTTTTTCAGTTCTTGCATTAAAGTCTCTCATAACAATTTTAAAATGTTTGATATGATGATAAATATTTTGCACATTTATATAAAAATCCTCTACTTCTTCATAACAATGTGGTATGGTGAGGCATAAGCCTAAATTATATGCATTTGGTATTATGCATTAAAATGACTAATGAATATTACTACTGTCTGATATATCATCAATTTCTCAAATGCTATTCTTTCATTTTTTATTTATATTGAATTCCATTCCCTTTTTGTTTCCAGTATTTATCTCTTTATAGTAATAAAGACATCTATTTTTGAAATGAATTTTTACCTTTTCTTTTAAAGTATATAAAGTCTAACAATATTCCATTTAATATTAGGAAATTCTAAATTTCAATTTGCATAATCTTTCCTCATTCAAAAATGATTTATAGTTGTAGGAAGTTAAAAAATATCATCATTGAATGGTATTCTGAATCTTCAATAAGAAAATTCTTAGCATTTCACTCTTATCCCCAACTATTGCTTTGGCTAGTGACTGTACAATCTTTTGGGATTAAGAACCATAATTTAGTTTTGTCTATCATGATTGCAAGTATATACAGAAAAAATTATTCCTACACACACCCATCCTGTCTTATTGATGTTTTAGTTAAGAAGTACTAAACATTTGAGAATAAAAAGACCATAGTAATTCTTGATTTTGAACATGTTAAAAAAACAATACTGACTATGTTAATAATGTGTGTTGATGAGCAGTCCTCCATGTTTGTTTATCATAAGAATAATTACATAATAATAATAGCTTTTCCTTTCACATATCCTCTAAGACCCCAAAGAGAAATCAAACCCAGTTAATACCAAACTTCTTTCTGAAATATACTTACAATTATTAAGCAATAAAGAACAAAATAAATCAAAGATATCCACAAACATTCTTTAATGGGTAACTAGATAATAGTAGGTAATTATCTAGGACATACAGTACAATATACATAGTCATATATAAATATCCTATACTTACTTTATAGGTACATTTATTTTAACATGCAGCTATTCACAAAAGATTATTAATCATTCTTTATTAGGTGAGACATTATTACATACTTTTAGTCTTAGATATAGACTTTAAATGTAATAAAATTCAAATACACCTATAGTATGTCTAATATAGGGCAGTGACAATCTTTATTTGCATTTTTTACCTTGTCATCTCTTTTTTACTTACATGCTATAATCTTAATTTATAATTAATGTTAACTCTAATACTTATGATTGAATACTAGAGAGATATAATGTGTAGCATTTGCATTAACAATTTAAGTCTTGGTATAAGTGAAGATATCTGGTTAATTGAAAGACATTTTAGAACCCATTAAAATGTATTCACTGCCTATATCTAAAACTATATTTGAAATGTAAAAGAGCAAATGTAAATTATAAATTTCAGGAAATATAACATCATAGTATAAAAGTAAAAAAAAGATAAAAAGTGAATATTATTAGTACTTAGACAATAGAAATTAGATATTTGAATATTATTACTCTAAATCTAAGATTAAATAAAATTTAATAATTTGTAAATCAAATGAAAAATGATTCATGATCTGTGAATTAATATATGTTAAAAAAACCACATCTATAAAATAAATTATGTACTGGATATAAAGATATTTAATCATTTGAAAAGTTACATAGAACTTGATTTAACTTATGAAATTGGATTAGTTGAAGTACGTTTTAAAAACCATTAACAAAGGTATTACTAATATTTATAAGAATAACTTTGACTTGTAAAAAAATGAAGTACTAATTCTAGTTTCTGTTATATATAAATATAAATATCATTAAAACCAGTCAATATTTAGACAATCTGAATATTAATAACAATCAACAATCTCAAACTGTTGTCAAGGCAATCTCTTTTTCACAATAAAGGTGGAATTTCCACATTTATTTATGGTCCAATATACTTATATAAAAACTAAAGATTACAACTTCATAACAGAGATTGAAATTAACCTATATATATAAATTAAATGCTGCATACTTGTAATTATAAATAAAATACAAATTCATATAAAATTCTTCCACAACTATGATTAACAAATATATCTCTTCAAGTAACAAATAGATCTTTTCAAGTGAAATTCAACAAAAACATATAACATATTGTAGCGGGACTATCAAGTCATGGTATGGACAAAGGTATGTGGATTCCTTCTGATGAGTAAAAAGGGTGTATCTTTATTATATACTTTTATGCAGATTTTTTTACATTAAAGTCATACATAAGAGACAAGAAATTAAGATTTAAATAACTACTGATTTTACCCTTAACTTATCACCTACTTATTGTAATTTACTCCTGCTATTCCAGATTTCGAACTCAAGAAGATGTATATGATCCTCAGGTTCAGGTAATATTTGCAGCAACAAATTCATAATATACATAAAATGAAAATATACTTATTAATGGAAATGGGTATAGCATATTATATATGTGCAATTATTGATCATGAAATGAATATAAGGATATGACTAATCCGAAATTAACTACAGAAAAATAAACCAAGAAATGTGTTTTAACATTTACATACATTTAATAAACATATGTACACATGGATTAGCATTTGGAAATGAAAATTTATAACAAGACTAAGAAAAATTATTTAGACATCTGTGCATATTCTTCATATACATTTGGTTTATATCAATGTTTACCATCCTGATCCCATAAAGAATAGCGACTACATGCCCTGATTAACATAAACCATCTTTATATTATAAACATTATTATACATATAGTTACATATTCATTTATTTTTTATGTCTTAATTAATGTCATGATGGTTTACTAGACTCCCTTGTTATGTGTAATGTGTGTGCGATAAAAGAGTTATAAGTTTAAGACACAAATAATAAAAAACATGCATAGAAAATATATTTAAAAAATGTTAATAATTAACACAAACTTTAGAATAAACAATTAATAAATGTGTGGGTGTTTTACATATATGAATATGGAATTTATATATATCTTAGGTAGCATCTTACCTTGGCTCATTGTACCTCATAAATTTTGTTTATCCATAGTAATGAAAGACATTACCTTTATTATTAATTTCATAAATTTTAAATTAAAGTTACGCAGCCCTATATTAAAATAAAGAAAATAAATTATTATATATA
This sequence comes from Epiperipatus broadwayi, assembly GCA_028023455.1. Taxonomy (NCBI): domain Eukaryota; kingdom Metazoa; phylum Onychophora; class Udeonychophora; order Euonychophora; family Peripatidae; genus Epiperipatus; species Epiperipatus broadwayi. Next base: position 3,077,287 of record JAQFVV010012533.1, read on the forward strand.
ACATACAAACAATTAATTATCGATGACGTTAACTTTATAAATGGATTTTACAGTTTATATAGATAATGTTCTGATGACTTTTCTTATAATCCATGGTAGTTTCTTTATGCACAGTTAAGAATTCGAACATCTAGTGGATTTATTGACTTTATTAGCCTTTGAACTGGAGTTTTGAATGAGGTGTAATAAAAAAATTCATGAAGGATTGTTTTGATATTTATCAATCCAGAGGTGGAGAGATAGGATAATCGCATATTGGTCTTGGCAATTTATAGCTCTGTGGACGATAACTTTTCTTCCATGATGTTCCTCTTGTTTTCAGCAATGCATGATTACTTTTGTCAATATTTATATAAATTTTTGTAGTTGAAATTAGTTGGAGAAGTGCCAATATTCTTTCTATTACTGCATGTTTCAGATTTAAATTCAGAAATTTATAGCAAGGAATCAATGGTGATTTTTTTTTAAAGATTCAAATGCTTTATTTTGTCTTAAATTATTAATTTGCGAACTCGTTGCTTGGTTGTTTAGAACTAAATGTTTCTATCATTTTCTAATATCCTTGTAAAAGCATTCTTCAACAGTATTACGAGTTCAAATTGATTGATACAAACCTTCAAATTTTTCTTTAAATTCCTTTAGACAGAGAATAGTAAATTTTTTTACTCAGGCAAAAAAAAATTTTCTTCCTTGAATAAAAAGTTCATTGAATATCTCATGTATTAAACCAGTTTGTACTAATCTTTTTACTTAAACAATTTGTTAAAACCAGTTTGTACTAATCTTTTTACTTAAACAATTTGTTAAAACAAAATCGTTAGAAATGATAAGAAAATAAACATTGAGTTTTTCTTTACTTTAATATTATATACAGTGTACTTTTTTTTTCTTGATTAAATTCATTCATCTGATCTACTATATATTGTGATATCAATTTGATCAGTTAGGTTTAACTTTTGTTTTAATGTTTATTTCTATTTGACTTTAAATCTTAGGTTGTGATAACTGGTTTGTTAGTTTATGTGTCCTAACACTACCTAATTCTATCACTTAATAAGTAACATTAATATTATGGGCTTGAATTGGAATTGGGCCTTATAGTGTGTGTATTGGTTATTAGAGATGTGTTGGAGGCATCCATCACACATTTCTCCAGTAAAAGTATTAAAGATGTTTTCTATCTTGAATTCTTTTATTTTTTTTAGGGTTAGGTTAAGTAGATTCATGATTTTTTATTTTTGTTGGGTCATTCACGGTCTATTATATTATCCAGGTTTACCACTAGTGATTTTAGACAATATCACCATTTCATATAAAATTTTGATCAAATACATATATTATTGGATAGTATTTGAATTTTCAGGTTTGTAATCTATAGCATTGTATTTTGTTTTAAGTTATTGGCAAATCTATTACTTATCACCATAGTATGGCTTCATACTTTGAGCATTGTAGGTTCCTTTGATACCATTGCCTTTATATATCCAGTATGTATATGGGCCAGCACATTTGATGATGGTATATGGCCCCTTATATTGATTGCAAAATTTGTGGAAGATAAATTCTTTGGGATTACTTAAATGCTATGTCTTAATAAAAACTTTATCACCTAATTTAAAATGATACTTATTTTTCTTTTGGAATTTGTTATGTCTTTCACTCATTGTTAACATTTTGTTATATCCTTCCATTCAATCTTTTCCTGAGTCAGTGAGTGATTCTACAAGCATAGATGTGGGTGTATGAAATAATATTGGTGTATGTTGTCCCAATTGTAGTCTGAGAGGTGGAAATCCAGTGGATTTGTTTACACTCCAATTGATAAAATTAACTACATACTGTGCTTGCTTATCATGTAATATTAGGATATGGATCATTTGTTTCTTACTCTTTTCTTACCAGTACTTTTCACACAATGTGTCTTTTTTAATATATTGGATGTTATCAGGTCTAATTTACTTAGGGCCATGTTTATTATTTATAGAGTGATATACCAAGAGATTGTGAAGATCTGGTTATTTGCAGCTAAGTTTTGTTTTAGCTAGTCTGTGCATGTTTATGTATAGACTTATTTAAAGGTGCCAATCCTGCTCTATAATTTTGAGGATAACTGGATTTTCTCTGGCATTCATTAAACATCTCAGTTGCAATTCCTTTATGAATTTGACAACTTGTTAGCTATCAGTCTCCATTTTCATATTAATGGTATAATCCATTATGGATTTTATAAATGAATCCATAATTTATTCATAAGAGTTTATTCCTTAAATATATATTTTAAATAAGATATAGGTTGTGTTTTCTCTTCTTTATATTTTCATTCTTTGATCTTTTTAATTGTAATCCTAATAACCATTACATGAATTCACATTTACATGTGATGAAAGTTTAATTTGGTAGTAATTGGTTTAATTATCTCTATATTTATATATACATTTTTTTTTAAAAATAACAAAGAAAGAAAAATTTCATTCTATTACTCCATGAAATGGTTTCCATATTTTTGGGTAGTAAGTTCCTTTGGTTTCATCTTCATTACACACTTATAACCCCCTTATATTGGTACACTTAATGAAAATGAATAGACTCATAAATGTTACAGAGTTTATGTACCGTTAATACTTATGGAAAATTTATCATATGTCATCATCATCATCATCAACCATTATCAATCCAATGCAGAATGAAGGTCTCTCCAAGTTTAATCCATCTTCTTTGATCTTTAGCTTCTCTTCTCCACAACACCCCTGCACATTTACTTATTTCATCTATCCATCTCACATGTGGTCTTTTTCTGGGTCTTTTACAATCTCTTGGAATCCAGTTTAAAATTTCAATTGTCCATCTATTATCATCTCTTCTAGCAATATGTCCAGCCCAACTCCATTTCAATCTTTTAATTTTTTCAAAAAGGTCAGTAACACCTGTTTGTTGTCTTACCCATACATTGCATTTTCGATCACTTCTTGTTACTCCCAACATACATCTCTCCATACTCCTTTGAGTGGTCTGAAGTCTCTGTATTGCTCTTATATTAAGTGTCCAAGTCTCAAATCCATAAGTAAGAACTGGTAAAACACATTTGTTAAAAACCATCCTTTTCAAACACATAGGCATATTTCCTTTTAGTCTCAAGTTATTTCTACCAAAAGCACTCCAACCAAGTCTAATTCTATGATTAATTTCCTCCATTATGATTCCATCTGTATTAATAATCTAACCAAGGTATTTGTAACTGTTAACTTCTTCTAATTCTTCATAATCAATCTTTATTTTCATATTTTGAGCAAATCGATTAAACATTACTTTAGTCTTTTTAACATTTATCTTTAGTCCTACTTTTCTGCTTTCATCTGCTAACTCCTGCAACATTTCCTGCAGCTCTGAAGCATTATTTGAAAAAACAACTACATCATCTGCGAAATCTAAATGACTTAAATACTCTCCATTTACTTTCACTCCTTTAGTTTCCCATTTTAATCCACAAAATACTTCTTGCAGTACTGTTGTAAAGAGTTTTGGAGATATGGAGTCACCTTGTCTTACACCTTTCTCAATGTTGATTTTTCCAGTATCATTATGTAATCTAATTGTTGCTGTTGCATTTTTATAAATATTCTTTAACATATGACAATATCCTGGATCTATACCTTGATGATCCAATGCTTTAATCACTGAAGAAATGTGTATAGAATCGAATGCCTTTTCATAATCTACAAATCCAAAACATAATGACAACTCATATTCATTTGTCTTTTCTATGACTTCTCTCAATACCTGGATATGATCTATTGTACTAAAACCACTTTTAAATCCAGCTTGTTCTCTTGGTTGGTGGAAATCCAAAGTTCTCTGTAGATGAGTTGTAATTATCTTGGTAAAAATTTTATATAAAACTGATAAAAGGCTGATAGGTCTGTAATTTCTAATATCTTCTTTATCATCTTTTTTAAATATTAATATTATTACTGCATTCTTCCAATCTTCCAGTACATCTTTATCATTTAGACATTTGGTATATAACTTTGCTAAAATTGTTTCTATTTCTTCATCTGCTTCTTTTAATATATCAATTATAATTCCATCATTTCCTGCAGCCTTTCCTTTTTTCATACATTTAATTGCATGTCTCACTTCTTTATTTAAAATTCTGGGCAATTCGGAAGATGTAATAGATATAGGAGGTACTTGTTCTTTATTATTATATAATTCTTGATAAAAATCTTCTACCAATTTCATGATGTCATCTCTCTTTTTAGTAATAATTCCATCTTTTTTTCTTATTGCAGGTATAAATTTCCTACCAATACCAAAATGTTGTTTAACATTCTTGAGATTTTTATTTTTTTCTACAGCTTTCTTTGCTATTTCACAGTTATACTTTCTTATATCATTTTCAACTCTTTTCCGTACCATTTTACAAAATTCGAGATATTCAATTCTTTTTAATACATCATTTTTGTATATCTTCATATTCCTTCTTTTCTTCATAAATTCTCTAGTCTCAGTAGAAATTGACTAGACTGGTTTGGATCGTGGCTGTTAGGGTAGGATGGTTTTTTTTTTATATACAAAGAGTTTGTCATGTGTAAGTTTTGATAAATGGTCTAATTGCTAATTCTTAATTAGTGATTTAGTTTAATTTTATTTTTGTCTTATTTTATCCTTTTTTTTCCATTATGTGATACATATGCATTTCATGTTCTTCTTGATCAATATATACTTTACCACGTTTGAGTATAAATATTTCTTATATAAAAAAAATGATGTAAAAAATTTTTTTTTATTATTATTCCAATTTTCTTAATTATGTTTCCATATCCAGGGTTGTAATCCTTTTGGTTCATTTTTATTATAAGATAATATATTAAGTATTTGTATATGGGCACCTGATGAAGGTGAATGGGCCTTTATAAGTATTACACAAACATAGTACTTTTTTATTTCTTTGTGTAAATTGTAGTAGTTTTAAGTATTATCCATCCATTATTTTTTTGATTTCAATCATCGTTTCCATTACACAATGTTTTCAAATATCATAATTGACATTTAAGATAATCAAGCATAGTAGATTCATTTAAAATTTCCCAGACTATATCATTGTAATTGAGATATTTCTCCCCTGGGAGAATAAAATGGTATGGAAAATTTACAACTTGATGGTTAGTTGTCAATTATTTTAGGAGCATTATCCCTGATAAACATTTCAAGTTTAATTTCATGATTAATGTCAATGTAATGAAGTGGTTCTACATATTCATCCATTTTATTTTTCATTTGTATTTTTATCCAGAGAACACTAATAATTTCAATATTTGAATTCGTTTTGATCCTTGTCGGTTCATCTGCTAAACTATGATTAACTTCAGATTTTTCTAAATTTAACTCTAATTGAAGTTCAGGGTTATTGCCTATCTGCTTTGTTTTGGTGACCATAGTATTGATTATTTTGCTTTCAATATTTTCTTTGGCATTTTCCAATTTCCATACATTGTTATTAATGTTGGTTTGAATTTGTGACGTATGATCTTTCAATTAATTTTTACATCATCAATTTTTTTTGACAAGTTACCAATTATGTCATCCCACATTTTTTCAAATGCCTCTTCCATCATGGTTGACATTTTATTATCCATCTTTTTAGATAGATTTTCTATATTTCCAGAAACATTTATTGTATTTGTTGATGTTTGATGTATACCTTCTATCATATCATTCATCTTGTCCATTATTTGTTGATGTTTGCTTTTATACTTTTCATATTTGTAGACATATTACTATCCATTTGTATGAACATTTGTTGTATCATCAACATCATTTGATTTAATGATGAATCATTATCTTTTCTTTTTTGGCATTGGTTCATCTGGAGTTTTATTGGCTTCTAGGGCTTGGGCATTTACTACTGAAGTCCCCAAAGATACACCAATGTTTTCTTCCTCATCTGTATTATCTAATATATTATTCACAAATTTTCTGTAACTACTTCAATTTGCATTTCCATTTTTTTTTTCCATATTATTATCAGTTTCAATTTGAAGCATTTTAGATTGACTTCCTGTAATCATTAATTTTTTGTTCTATTACTACTTTATTTTAATTTGTTACTCTGTGGATTATTTTAAGTTTCAAACTATATAAAATTATTTTGCATTATGGTTTCCATCATGGAAGCATTAGTCATTGCTATCACTTCTACTATCATGTCAAGCTATGATTTTATATTCCTAGAAATTGATGTCCTAATTTGGCCTTTTTTAAAGCTCTCCATTTCAACTCAAGTTTAGTTGTTGACTATCATCTATTTTATTTATATTTTAGATTCTTAGTATCTTTCTGCATTCAAATTCAACTCAGCAAATTCAAATAAAAATTTAAGTTATGTTTATGTTTAAATTATAAAATTGAATAATAATAGGCATACATATTAACCAATCAATATATTTTATATGTATAATGAGGGGGGGAGGTAATACCAATATACAATTTTCAGTCTCAAGTATTATTAATCTCATAAGTGCTAAATGTTTTGAAAACTAATCTAAATATATGTAATTCATGCCGAATGATTGGAAGCATCAAATGTAATGGGACTGTGTAATTGTGGTTTGCACAAAGGTGGGTGCATTCTTTCTTATGAGTAAAAAGAGTGTATATTTATTGTCTACTTTCATGCATATCTTCTTACATTAAACTCATACTTAAGAGAGAAGAGAGTAAGATTTAAATAACTACTGATTCTATCCTTAACTTATCACCTACTTATTGTAATTTACCCCACTATTCTGGATTTTGAGCTCAGGGAGATGTATATGATCGTCAGGTTCAGGTAATATTTGTATCATCAAATTCATAACATATATTAAATGAGTATATGACTATTAATGGGAGTGAGTATAGTATATTGTGTACCTGCAATTAATGATTGTGATATGTATATTAGGATATGTCTAAGCAGAATTTAACCACAGATAAATAAAACAAGAAAAGTGTTTTAACATTTACATAAATTTAATAAACATATATACATGGATTAGCATTTGGAGAAAAAAATTTATAACAAGACTAAGAAAACTTATTTAGACAGCTGTGGTTACTCTTCATTTACGTTTGTTTTATACCAATGTTTTCCATCTTGATCCCATAAAGAATAGCCACTGTATGTCAAGATTAACATCAACAATCTTCATATTATATACAACATTATTATACATATAATAACATATTCATTTATTTTTTTATGTCTTAGTTAATGCCATGATGGTTTAATAGACCCCCTCATTATGTATAATGTGTGGGCAATAAAAGAGTTATAAGTTTAAGGCACAAATAATAAAAAATATGCATAGAAAATATATTGAAAATATTAATAATTAACACAAACTTTAGAATAAACAATTAATAAATGTCTGTGTTGTACATATATGAATGTGGAATTAATATATATCTTAGATAGCATCTTATCTTGTCTTATTTATAATGATCGGATTATTTCATTATCAAGATTGTACTTCATAAATTTTGTCTATCCATAGTGATGAGGGACATTATCTTTATTATTAATTTCATAAATTTTAAATTAAAGTTACTCAGTCCTATATTAAAATATAAAAAAAAATTATTATATATAACATACAAACAATTAATTATCGATGACATCAACTTTATAAATGGGTTTTACAGTTTGTATGGATGTTCTGATGGCTTATTCTTATAATCCATGGTAGCTTCTTTAAACACAGTTAAGAATTTGAATGTCTTATGATTTGTTGACTTTATTAGCCTTTGAACTGGAGTTTTGGAATTAGCTGTAAAAAAAAAGAATTCATGATGGATTGTTTTGATATTTATCAATCCAGGTGTGGATAGATAGGATGATCCCATATTGGTCTTGGCAATTTCTAGCTCGGTGGATGATGAGTATTTTTTCCATGATGTTCCCTAATTTTCAGCAATGCATAATTACTTTGGTCAATATTTATAGAAATTTCTAAAATTAGTTGGAGAAGTATCAGTATTCCTTCTACAACTGCATGCTTCAGATTTAAATTCAGAAATTTATAGCAAGGAATCAATGATGATTTTTTTAATGATTCAAATGCTTTATTTTGTTCTTAAATTATTAATTCACAAAGTCTTTGCTTAAATTTTTTAGAACTAAATGTTTCTACTTGTTTTCTGAAATTCTTGCAAAAGATTTTTTTCAACACTATTACTAATTCAAATTGATTGATATGAACCTTCAATTTTTTTTTAACTCCTTTATACAGAGAATAGTAAATTTTTTTATTCAGCTAAAAGATTTTTTTCTCCTTAAACAAAATGTTCATTAAATATCTCGTATATTAAGCCAGTTCATGCTAATCTTTTTACTTTATTGTTGATATCATCTTTGGCTATGTATTAGCATAAACAATTTGTTAAAACAAAATCATAAGAAAATAAACATTGAGTTTTTCTTTACTTTAATATTATATACATTTTTTTGGATTAAGTTCATTCATCTACTCTATTGTATGTTATAATATCCATTTGACCAGTTAGGTTTAACTTTTGTTTTAATGTGTATGAATATTTGGCTTTAAATCTTAGATTGTAATAACTGGTGTTTTAGTTTATGTGCCCTAACATTACCTAATTCTATCACTTAATAAGTAACATTAATATTATGAGCTTAAATTTGGATTGGGCCTTGTGGTGTGTGTACTGGTTATTAGAGGGGTGTTGGAGGTATCCATCACCATATTAATTCAAACAAATTAATTTAACACAGTATTCAAAATTAAATAATATATTCTTTATTGGAAGTACTTTCAATTGTTTAGCTGACAATCTTTATCAACCATTAATACAAATGTACAGAAAATAAATACTTGCATTACCCATCATTCAATCCATTCAAATTTCCCACAATTCTGTTGTTTTTATATTAGCTGATTGTCTATTCATTAAACCATCTCTATTCCTAGATATCATCATTGCCTCCTTAATTTTTCATTTTTCATTACATCTTTCAATTTGAATAATTTTTACATCTTTATTATTAAATTTAAAACCATAATTACATTCTTTATTATGATCAAAAATAATTGATGGAGTATTCATATTTACTGAAGATACAGAATTGTGGGAATTTTGAATGGATTGAATGATGGGTAATGCAAGTTTTTATTTTCTGTACATTTGTATTAATGGTTGATAAAGATTGTCAGTTAAACAATTGAAAGTACTTCCAGTAAAGAATATATTATTTAATTTTGAATACTGTGTTAAATTAATTTGTTTGAATTATTATTATATGATTTAAAAATACAGACATTTAATGGTTATAGATATATATATAAAACCAAATAGCCTTCCCATCATTCATTTCAAAAATCAACTTCTTTTACCATTGAAAGATGTTATCATGAGACTGATGGCCTCAGATTTTTCTCAGGTTTTCAATTTATTTTTTTCATAAAAGATAATGTCTGCATTGTCAAATATTTTATGACCTGTATTCAGTTAATGAATATATGAATTGAGTTATGATATTTATTTTTAACTCTACTCTTATGAATTTTAACTCTTTCATTAAGACTTATTTTACTTTGACCTATGTAAATTTATGACAACTTCAAGGAATCTTATAAACAATCCCATGAAATAGACTTGCTATCAATTGACTATTTTGAACTACTTAATAATGAATTTAAATTCAACCTTTTCTTCCAGACCACTTTCATACCATTCAATAAAAAACTAATATTATAAATCAATTTACAAATTGATAACTTATGAGGTAAAGAAATAAACCCTTAATTCTCACTAATAATTAAATCTTTATTATTAACAGATTTATAGATATTTTTATTAAATATAATATTCCTAATAAATTCATGATTATATTTTAACTCAATATAGTGAGATGCAAATTGATATCTCTGATTATAACTATAATTTCCAAAAGTATTAAGTTTTCTATTCCTACAACTAAAATTCAATAAATAAAGTTTTGTATGAGTAAAATGTTGATAATTGTCAGACCCTATCATATTTCTTAAATTTTTTGCTTTAATAAACAGACTACAAAATAAAACATTATCAACTTTATTATCATTTAAAGCCAGAAATTTTAATGGAACATATTCAAAAGTATCCCCCCCCCCATAGTATATTTAATATTAGTATCAAAAGCATTCAATCTATCAAGAAAATCCTTCAATTTATCTTCCTGTATAACAAACAATCATCAACATAACTAAAAAATAATTTTAAAGAACTAGAAAAAGTGTTTTGCATTCAAAATGCAAGCACTTCGAATACTAACAAATAAAACAATAAATGATAATAGCAAAAAGTTATTGCTATATGCACAACACAATATATATATAGTTCACTTTTGGTTCACTTTTCATGATGCACTTCACAACTTGCTGCTTTCTACACAACTTCCTCCAGCCTCAGTGTCCCAAACTCTTTGGCCTCTTCAACTACTGCTCACAAACATGTTGGCTTCACAATAGAGCACTGCATTGTCACTTAAGCTCCCTTCAGCTATCATAAACTTAAATCTCTTTCCAACCATTCATTCTGTTAATTCATGGGAAATAGATCAATGTACTTTGTTGCTTAAATTATTTTTAGTCCCCTCAATTGGCCTCTAGCAATCCAAGGTTCATCCTTGATGTTATCAAACTTGATTTTATCTTTGCATTTTAAATTAATATTGTATCAAGAAATATTTGTAATTAGCAAATATTTCTTGGCATTTATCAAATGCAATGTTCTTGTCGCAAATACATAAATTTAATAACTAATTAAATTCTTATCAGTTAGCAATCTAAACTATATTTCTCTAATATATTTTCCTTACTTTTTCTGGAGTACAAAACTTATACTTAAATTTCCATAAATATATTTATACAAAACACGACAAAAGATATTAATAATCTTACTATCTAAAAAATCAATATGAATAGAATACATTAAAGGAGAAATAACATAACCAATAATAACCCATTCCTCTTTAATTTTATAAAACACATCATTACACACAGATATATAGAATCTTCTAATATCAATAGCAAATCATGAATAATCTTAATCTTATCTGCACAAAAAAATTTTTGTTTTTTTTAAACAGTAGGAAACACATTACTGCTTTTAATTCTATCAACTGATTGATAGATGTTTTCTATATCTAAACTATCAAAAGGACAATCATTTTTAAAACATCCATTAATTTTATCATATGCCTCAAAAGAAAAATTACATAAAATTGAAGTAATTTTTTTTTTTTTTTGGAGAAATAATTAATTTTAGAAAATGACTGTTTTTGATAGTTTAGATATTGAAAACACATATCAATCAGTTATAGGATAAAAAATATTTATGTTGTATAATAAAATTAATAGATTAGTTTTAGAACATGATTGTTTTTGGTAGTTTAGATATTGAAAACATATATCAATCATTTGATAGGATAAATATATTAGTGTGTTTCTTAATGTTTTAAGAAATATGAATATTTTTATGCAGATAAGATTAAGGTTATTCATGGTTTGCTATTACTATTAGAAAATTCTATATATTTTGTGTATAATAATGTGTTTCTAAAATTAGAGAGAGGTGGGTTATTGGTTGCTATTTCTCCTTTAATGTAGTGTTATTAATAATTTTTCTGTTTCTTTAATATTATTTGGTAGGTATGTTGATGATTATTGGTTATGCAGGAAGATAAATTGAAGGATATTTTTGATAAATTGAATATGTTTGATTCCAATATCAAATTTACTATTGAAGAGGGTACTTTTGAATTTGTCAAGTTAAAATTTCTAGATTTAAATGATAATATTTAACTTTGTAGTCATTTTATTAAAGCAAAAAATTTTAAAAATATAATAAGGTCAGATAATTATCAGCCTTTTGTTCTTAATAAACTTTATTTATTGAATTTTTGTTGCAGATATAGAAGGCTTAATAATTTTGAAAATAATGGTTATATTCAGAGGTGCCAATTTGCTACTGATTATACTGAATTTGGTTATTATTATGAACTTATTAAGAATATTATATTTAATATTCTTATATATATATAAATCTTTCAATAATAAAAATTTAAGTGTTAGTGCAAATAAAGAGTTTGTTTCTTTAGCATATAAATCAATTTGTAAATTAATTTATAAGAATAGTTTTTTTATTGGGTGATATGAAAGTGGCTTGGAAAAAAGGCCTAAATTTAAATTCATTATTAAATAGTTCAAAACAGTCAATTAGTAGTAAATATATTCCTGGGAAAGTTTATGACATGTCTTACGACAACTTTAAGTTTATAAGAGTAGAGTTAAAAATAGATATCATAACTCAGCATTGTATATTTATAAACTGAATACGGGTCATACAATATTATTTGACAATACAGAGATTATCTTTTATGAGAAAAGTGAATAGAAGAGTAAAAGAAACTATTGCCGTAAATCTCATGAAGATAACCTTTGATGTGAAAGGAAGTTCATTTTTGAAGTGAATGATGGGAAGGCTCTTTTGTTTTATATATACATGTTGTATGTTTTTGTTGAATTTTATTTAAAAAGATCTGTTTGTTAATAGATGAAATCATGGTTGTAAATAAATTTTAGCAAAATTTGTTTTTTTTGGCTAGTAATGCTATATAAATTTCTATTTTATTATATATACAAACGTGTTATATAAATTCTAATTGAAAATAATCAATTTTTAATTGCTAACAGAACCCTGTACTTAATGTTTTTGATAAGAATTTAATTAAATGATAATTAAAAAAGCAAATTATCTTCATTAGTAGTTGATTTAGTGTTATAAAATCTCATATATTCCTTAGGCAATTTACAAGTTAAATAATGAAAATATTTTGTATATCCTTTAATAATCATCTCAGCGTATTTTAAAATAGTTATTTGTTATTAATGTTTAAATTTATTACTATATGCAATATTGAATGTAATAAATTACAATATATTAAATGAATAGTTATAAAAATGCAAATCATATGTTGTTGCTAAATTAGAATTTATATATAAAAGTAGTAATTGTTTTTGTTAACAAGTACAATAATTTTTTTTTTTTAAAAAAAACTACATTATTGTACCTTAAAATTAGATTAATAAATAAAAAAATTTTACCAAATGGTTTGAGCCATCTACATTAAACTTATACGTAACAAGTAAAATCAATGTGCCTGAAAGTATCAGAACTCAGTATATTTAATAAAAACATTTATGTATTTTATTATTTTGTTATATGGCAGAGAATCAGCATTTTTACTTAATTCATAGTGGAACAATGAATTAAACAATCTTTAAGACCACAACATAAATCTTAATTTTCTTTGACAGATATCTTAAGTCTCTAGAGTGTTGCTCTCACCAGTATCCATGAAATTGTTAAACAGTATATTTGTGTTTGCTTGGGAAAATTACATTATATCTCAATAATTCCATAAATCTTATCAGTTATAAAACAACACATCTTTTTTTCACCAATAAAAAACTTGATCTTAAAATCTTGTTTAATAGATTATTGGACATAATTAAATTTGGTCTTAAGCCATTAAAAAAAAAATATGCAAAAAAGTTTCATAATCTGATTTACATAATTAAACTATATCAATGATCATCTTTGTATTTTGTTGATAAATATTCGTTTCTAACAATTTCTAATACTTTTATAAACAAATGGTTTCCATTTAGTACCAGGATTAAGTTTTAAAGTATATTATCACAGATAGACAATAGCATGCCAATGGAGTTATATTAGATATATTCAACCAATCTTTTGTGACAAGGTAAGCTAGTCCCCAACTCGAGTGTGCTTTTTCTTATTTTACCAAATCAGTCAGCTAATAAGAAGAATACAATCAAAAAGTCATAACATATTATGCAAAACGTTAAACTTTATAAATAAACAAAACAATTTCAACTAATCTAAACTGTAGTTTTTTGGTAAGATTTTTAATCTTGTATGTTGAAATTTTTGATTCTGATTTCTATAAATGTTTGCTAATATCTACTACTATGCTGATAATACAGTTTCTAAGTGCATAGTATGCCAAAATAACCAATGAAAATGGAATTATTTTTTTTCTCAGGTGGCATTTAATTAGACTGAAAGGTATTGATTTAAATGAAAAGTTATTGGTGATTAATTTATTCATTATTGAACAAATTTTGGCCATTAAAATTTAGACTAATATACTAAAAAATTTCATAAATGATTTATTGTTCAGGAGCTCATAATAAATTTGAGCATTACAAATAATAGTTGGAGTCATAATTCACAGATCATATGCTTCTAAGTCCATCATTCTGGTATTAAAACCATAAAAGGCAATAATATATAAAAGAATTGAAAATGTAAAAAAAAAAAAAATTCAATTTATAAACATATTGATGCAAATAAAAAAATATTGCTAAAAAAAAAAAAATCAATGAAAAATTTCTAATTAATATTGGGATAAAACTTTTTTTAAAAAAATAGATATAAATAACATGATAAAAAACTAGATAGAAATTACAGTAAAATTAAGACTGTAAATGATGCATCAATCAGAAATTTACTGTACATGTATTCACAAACATTCATATATGCATATATTTATAAATGCATATATAAATACAAATTTATATATGCATTTATAAATAAAAATTGTATCATTTATAAATAGATATAGGTAAATCGAGGTGTACATTGAAAGCTGTTGTTAAAAAGAGTTTAGAAATCGAATCAAAATTGCAAAGTAGATAATAATGTTTCAGCATCCATTTTTCATGACCATAATAATTCATGTATTTATGGTTTTAACTTCAATTACAACAATGTTAAAATATTGCAAATTAAAAAAATAATAACAAAAGAAAAATAAAAAAACTATGCTAATATACAAATACAAATATGACTTAATTAACAGGCAGGAAGCAAATGTTAAGATCACAGAATTGTGGGAAGGTTAGCCTTTTAAAGTGTTAATTGAGAAGGACTACATGGATAGTCAAAAGTGCTACTACATGAATAAATTTTTAAAATATATCTGATTATTATATTTATAAATATTCAATTATATAATTATGTATATTGCTTTGAAGAAATACAGACATTGAATTATAATATTATTGCATATATTTATATATATAAATGACAAAAGTTTTTAAAAAATATATATTTTAGACAAATGTCTCTCTAACAATATTTAACAAAACAATGAATAAGAATGTATATATATTAAACATCAGGCAGCTAATTGTACATACATGGAGATTTAATGTTTTTCCATTCTTATTTCAACCTCTAAGTAAGAATCGCTAAACATTTATTTGCTGATCAGTAATAATTAATAGAATAGGTATAGTTAGTTACAAAAAAAAAAGCCTAAATCTTATTTTTCTTTAGAACCTAAAACATTTCTTTCATTTATCCAGATTTAAACCCAGTCATATCCAAGGCAGGCAGATTCTATGTTCATATATATTTAGAAGCAATTTATATTAACTCACAACTGATAAAAATGGCCCATAATGTTATATTTTATTAACAAAAGACATTTATTATGTTTTCCACAAATGATCTATCAATATAGATTTTTATTATTATTTAATTAACAGAAATGTTTCTATGACTGTATACCTTATTTTAGATAATAACAAATTTAATATCTAAAATAAGATTCTAGTTATAATTTTCACAAAATTCACTGGTTAAAATATAACATTAATTCAAAGAGTATGATTTTTGATATTCACAATTTTATCCCAAGATATATGTCAATGCATATATGTGAAAAGTTACCTCCCCCCTTTTTGATTATATTTAAATTTCATCATTTAAAAAACTTATTATTCATAAATTATTGCAGTTTTCTACACTTTTGAATATATTTTAGTCATGTGATATTTTGTGTAATATATACAAAAAACATTAAATACCTAAAAAAAAGATATATGTTAAGACAGATGCTTTGCTATGTCTCAAATCTATATATGTAGAAGAATTGGGGTTTCAGCTAAAATTTCTGCTTGTAAATTAATTTAAAATTTTTCACTCATTTAAATTATATTAAACATGTGTTACAAACATGCAGCCACATGTGTATATGCACACACACATGAATCAGTAGAATAATTTTGATTTTTAATAAAAGTAATAACAATTTATATATATAAAAGTAAATTTTTTAAATAAATCTGTTATCTTTCATGTAAGATTATTTAAAAATTTTGTAGAACAATGCTTAATCTCAGAATAAAATTTTAATTTGTTGTAATAAAAAAATTTAACAATTAAGATTGTTTATATAAGAGATATAATAAAAGTAATTAGCATGGAATGTAAAAAATGTTTTATTTTAAATTATTAAAACCTGGTTTATTAATTATTTAAAAACCTGGCTATTTTGAATCTTGAAAGTTCTAGAAAAATTTGTTTGGTAGAACAATAGAATGAATACGTATAAAAGCTTCCCAAAATCTATTGTTTTATTCAGAAAGCATTCAAACCAGGCAAACATTATTCGGAAAGTATTCAAGCTGACAGAAGCTATTCAAAAATTATTCATTATTAATTCATTTATTAGAAGCATCTCTTGATTGTTCATCAGAGTTTTTCTGTTATGCTGGGACTCTTCATTCTGTATGACAAAACACACCTTTTACCAGCTCTCCCAGTAAAAAACAAACATTCAACAATTTTTAAAAAAGTTAAATCAACAAATTTTCTTAGTGTTCTTCAAAATATGCTGGGCTAGGCACTTCACCAAATAAACTCCATGCACTAAGTCAAACCTTCATCCTCCAACATGCATTGAAGTCATAAAACTTAAAGGTTCATCTTCTAAAGCCAACCTTTAAATAAGACTCTTAACTGACTACTCAATGAACTACAACTGGAAAATGGACAAAGGTATCTAAAACTAAGAAAGATAAAGCAATAACCTTGAAAGATTTAGTGGTAATATAACCTTAAAATAAGCCAGAGGTTGTTATAAGCATTTTCCTTTTGTATATGTGCATTGTATTTTCTTTTGATTACCTTAATATAAGATTTAAAGGTATTTTTCTTTACTTTGTGCATCTATTTAATATCATATATATATTGTAACCCCTTACCACTGATCACCATCGCTAACAAATACCCAGGGGCACCAATTCTATGAACTATAGAATAAACTATCGAACTAATCTTATTTTAAAACTATCAATGAGGATCTTAATAAAGTTTTACCTTGACCTAGCTCAGTTGAGGGATACAGAGGCCTATGACGTGTAAAATGTACATTAAATGTGGGAGGAAATATTATAATTAATAGAAAATAAAACATCTATCAAATTCTAAAATAAATAAGAATTAAAGTGGTAAAATTCTACCATCTAAAATTAACTAATTATAGTCTATACTTCACCTCCTCCCATCATCCACATGCATTGAACAACCTCTACCATATTAGAAAATTTAAACTAATAAATAAAATATAATATTTAGAAACTATAATGAATAACAAGTTGGATCTGAACTTAAACTAAACCTATCATTACTAAATTTTTAATTATACACCAATCTAATCTAGTTAACTAAATTTATTATTTAATCTGAATTAAAAATTGAATATCTCAGGGAATTAACTTATGGCATGGCTTAATCTAAAGTCTACTTCTTAACAACTACTATTTACTTATTATGAAAATAATAATATAAATTAAGCAATACCCTAACTAAATAATGGCAGTTAGATAATGAAAGAAATTGGGCACATTTTGATTTTAATTCATCATCTAAACAATTACTAAATGATAAAACCTTTTAGAAAATCAGTAAATAATTGACATCTCATACAGTGTTTGGATCAAGGAAATCAATATCATCATGTCTGAATATGTTCATCATTAAATTAAATGAAAATACAATTATATCATATTAAATAAAATAAATGTGTGAGCATGTGTGGAAATATGAAACACGAATGTATGTTAAAGAAGAATTCTGAATACAATTTTGAATAATAAAACATTTATTAACAAAATTAGAAAATAGTTAAGCAAACATTTAATTTCTTTCTCATTGGTATAAGTACAAATTTTGGATGTATTTAGCATCACTGGTTAAAGTTTTCATAGAATAGATAACACAATATAATCTCTTAAATTTCAAATCTAACACATTTCATCTATCAAAACATCCTGATAGATTTATGAAACACATTATATTTTTAATACTAAGTAATGAGCTAAAATAAAATCCATATATTTTATTGTCAAAATGGTTCTCATTTATCAGTTACTTCTGATAAACCTATAGAACTGAAGAAATATAACCTTACACTTCTAGTAATCAACTACAAAATTTATTTTATATTCAACATCTTGTTTTATAACACTCAGTTATCAATTAACCTAATAAATCTATAACAAACAACATAGATTAAATATTTCAATTACATTATAAAATAAAACAAAAATTTTGCATTTTACTTCAAATGCACATTAACTACAACTAAAGTAAAGGAGTTTGAAACCTAAGAATAATATCAAACTACATTTTGCAAAATGAAATAAATAGTTCCATTAATTAAATATACTCTTATCAAACTATATCTTGGAAAATGGAATAAATAACTCCATTAATTAAATATATTCTTACCAAACTATATTTTGCAAAATGGAATAAATAACTCCATTAATTAAATATGTTCTGTCTTTACTAAAATGAAGTAAAGAATTCTATTAATTAACTATGTTTTATTTTTGCCACAATAGAAATAAATAATTCTATTCATTAACTATGTTTTATCTTTGCCTGTTTACTTACTCAAATGATAATGGACTATTATGAAAATTGATGATGTGAATCTTAAATGATCACTACAAAATGTTTTTAAATGATAATTAAAGTTACCCATTAATGATGGATTTTTTTATATCTTTCAAATTAACACTTTATGCATGAGTCTGTATTATGCTGTGTGTCATAGAATAAATAATTAATACTAATCAATCCAATCGGTTTGCTTATGAAGTTATAATATAATCATAATACGGACAAAGGCAATGGACAATCAAGCTTTAATCACTAACTTTATTACAGTTGTTTTGTAAGAAAATCAATTCTGCTTTTATTCTTTTTTTTATCAATAAATTATCTGGCACTTGGCTATAGTATAAGATGGAAAAAACATTCAATAAACACATGGGGATAAAAGATTTTTACAATTCAAATCAGATAAAAAACAACACAACAACTCCCAAGTCTACTTCTGAGACTAACTAAACTGGTGGGAATAAATCTCATCACCAAATGATCAGGGAGATAATATACTTAGCTTCATATACTTTAATTCATAATATCAAATATCAAAACTAGAAGATTCAATCTACTCCTATCAAAAATACTTCAATACACAGAAAAGGGAGAGATTACTCGATCCTGTACAATACACTAGGCTATCTACCCATGACAAATATTCAAATAACAAAAGGGGAGATATTACTCAATCCCATAAATACTATAAAATGTTGCAAACTTTACTACATATAGCCACAAAATACTTTTCCATTCAAGCATAATAAAGAACAATAATTCATACTTAAATAAATCTCTAATCCTTCCAAAACAAATGACCATTCTCTTCCTCCAAAACAGATAGACTTTATATCATTTTTACTTGCAATTTACATATTATTATAGCTGAATTTAATAATGGACACACATATACAAGCATAATAATACACAGACAATTCAAGTCCCAGTAAGCAAAGAACTACTGTCAAAATATCAATTACTAATTGTAAAAGTAATAAGAAATAAATATTTCATATCTAATATAATATTTAGGACTTGGTAACATACTAATGATGGTTGAAAAACAAGGCAATAATTTCTATTGGCAAGGCAAGACAAAATAATCTTTTTTATAGTGCATTTACATTAGCACAAATCTAAAGCAAAAATTTGGCTTAGACAAATAATAAAGCTTTATATTCTAGGTTAAATAATTATTGAAAATAAATATTTTTTTTAATCTATTGAAAAACACATAGATATAATATAAGAGCCTATATAATGAGCTTCTTTTAAAGAAAAGCTATTACCCCTATTAACATTAAATGGACGTTTCCTTTTACCACACACGTGCATTTACATTAGAGCACATAATAAAAACTTATACTAAACTAATAAAAAAAATACCTTGTATAATATTTCCTTAATATTATACATTTAGGAGACATTCTTGGAGACATATAATAAATATAATAATAAAACAATCTTTAAACTATCTATCTATTAAATACCATTAAATAAATAAAGTTCCGTTTTCTTCTTCTGGGTTGAAAATGAAAAGATTATTGATAATTTATAAATGATATCTCTTGGTCATATCTTAAGCAATAATATTTAGCACAAAAATAAATATTGATGAATACATAAAACACATTCCTGCAGGAAAACAAAACATTATTTGGGATCCATAGTAGCACATTCAATGTTTTCTTAGCAAGACTAATAAACCGCTAGTAATGTTGTGTAGGACAAATTTTTATTAATTAAGCAATAAACTTTTTTTTATCATGATGCAAATAAAGTAATAACTCATATTTCATTCTTGGGATATACTCAAGCATTCATTTTATATTTTTAGAGCCATTCATGAATGCATATAATTATTTAACTAATAATATTTATTTAGATGAGTTTGTTGGCAATATTATAGATAGGGAAGCTCCACAGCAAATGAGGAGTGCAATTAATAAAGCAAAGTCATATAATTTTATCCATTTTTATAAAATTCATTTCTCCTATTAGTTTGTAAAAATAGATCAATATTAACAACACATTCAGTTGCACATTTAGTCTTAATTCTTTTTTATAAGCAAAAATAGAAAACAATTAAGCAAATGTTCCAATAAAAATAACAATGAAATTAAATACTTCGTAAGCCTCCTTCTTAATCTTTTTTTATAACTAGCACAAAATTTATCATAAAGAATTAAAATGTTTAATAATAGTTCGCATATTTTCCCAACATAATAAAGATATATGCACCCTTCAGTTGTTTTCTTAATACTATAATTAAAATTTAAGAAAAATAATTTGGAAAAATAAACACACATTCTTCTTTCTTTTTTCCAATTAGGATTAAAGTTTAAATAAAGCAAATTTACAATACTATTATGCATTCCCATTCTTTTCTTTAATAGTGGCAATTAAATTTAAATAATATAGTATAGACACTTACATGCATTTCAGACAACAGTTGGAGAATCTAAATAGTCAGCCCAAGGATAAGATCAATGTATCTCTTAGAGTTGTTTAAGCTCTCATGTCTGTGAACCAATAATATATTTTTCCACTTTCAACTTGAACTTTGGAAGAAAAAAATTATACTATCAAACTTCGTTAATAAAATGAATTTAAAGATGAATCAGTATTGGAAAATCTTTTAGTAGTCCCCTTTCAGCAATTAGCAGTTTGCAGCAGTAGTAGTAGTAATAGTAATCCCCTAGAATTGTAAGTATCCCTTTTTTATAGATTTTTAAAAGATTACCTCACACTTATTCTTCCAATAGTCCAAGATTGTGAAAGTTCAAAGATCACCAGACTGAGACTATTCTCCTCCCATTGCACTGAACTTTTTAATTTATGCAAGAAACTTTGTCTTGAAAAAGAAAGAAAAGTGGGGAAGAAAAAAAAATTATTGTCTTTTAAATAAATAAAAAAATATTAAATTGAACTAAGAATTAAATATTCTGTACTTCCAAAGCAACAGAATAAAAACTAATGACAATTACTTTAATAAATAAAATATTTTCTAGTATAATTATTGTTTAATAATTCACCAGTCCAATAATCCATTAATTCACTCAAAATGTAATTAAGCTGCTTTTTAACACTATTAGTTATGAAATTAAATATTTGGATATGAGATATATTTTTAATAAAGCATATGAATGAAAAATGAAGTGGAATAATGATATTGACATACATGAATATTTACAAATAATGCACTACAACTACCAAACTGATATGACTAAATGACTATGTTAATGATGATGAGTGAAACATATTTCACTGTTTATACTATAAATTAAAATATGTAAAGCAAATGAACTAGAGAATCATTCAAACAAGTCTTAATACTGCTTTGTGAACAAATAAAACAAATTAGCATCAACTCAAACTGAACTGACTGTTTATGACAAGCCACCCCCTATCCTATCATTAATTATACCCTAAAGTAAGATACTAAACATCTAATAATTTTTAAATTACATCTACAAGTACTTCTAATCATAGTTTTAAGTCATAAATAAAAATTTTTAAAAATTTCACATTATTTTTTTTTAATAAGATAATATCAGATGTTACTAATATAGCATTACACAATTCCAATTAATATTTCTGGTGCCAAACCACAAGGTCACAATATATATCAGTCTTGAATGTTTGTTTCTTTTAGAGAATACATATTAATTTAGAATTTGTGATATAAAAAATATGTAACCCTGAGAGAAATTATTTTGGGGATTTTATTCACTATTGTGTTGGGAATATCAAAGAATTGATCAGTTTAACCTCACTACTAACAACAACAAAAGCAATAGATATTTGCAACATAGATGTTGCCAAAATTGTATCAGTAATTAGAGATTGTGCTTATGACTGGAAGAGAAAATAATTTTCTCACTTTATTTACCAACCATATTGAACATTCAATTTTGGATTTTCATTGCATTATACATCAGCAGGTTTTATGCATGAAGTCCAGCATTAAGCGACTAGATGATGTTATGAACATTGTAACTAAATTAATCAATTTTATATCTACACATTTCTTGCAGCTCTAAAGCATTATTTGCAAAAACAACTATATCATCTGCAAAATCTAAATGATTTAAATAATCTCCATTTATTTTCATTCATTTAGCTTCCCATTTTAATCCACAAAATACTTCTTGCAGCACTGCTGTAAAAAGTTTTGGAGATATAGTCACCCTGTCTTACATCTTTCTCAATGTTGACTTTCCCAGTATCATTATGTAATCTAATTGCTGCTGTTGCATTTTTATAAATATTCTTTAAAATATGACAATATCCTGGATCTATACCTTGAAGTTCCAATGCTTTAATCACTAATAAAATGTTTATAGAATCAAATGCCTTTTCATAATCTACAAATCCCAAACATAATGGCAACTCACATTCATTTGTCCTTTCTATAACTTCTCTCAATACTTGGATATGATCTGTACTAAAACCACTTTTAAATCCAGCTTATTCTCTTAGTTGGTAGAAATCCAATGTTCTCTGTAAACGATTTGTAATTATCTTGATAAAAATTTTGTATAAAACTGAAAAAATTATGTTGCATGTACAATGGTGTAAATTGTACTGTCATATATTCATCAATATTTTTATCCCACTTTCTTTTTCTAATATGTTAAATGATTATATTACAAAAAATATTTATGAACAATTATTAGGACTCTCAAGAAAGAAAATATTTGGATGTTATATTTTATAATAAAATAAAAGCTCAAAATTTCATTCTATTTATATATCTACACATATATAACTAATTAGATTTTTATCTAATATAAAATATTTTAATAGTTTTCAGGCTAATTATATATTTTTAAAAATTAAATATTTATTCTTTACAAATATAGACAACGTTAGAAAATTAACTACCAAAAGTTGTTTGTGAATGAATATTTTAAAAACCAATCTTTAATACATTTAAATTGTAAATAAATCGAAAGAAGTAGTCTTTAAATAACATTTTACTACTAGTAAAATAATTCTTAATTTTTTTTTTAATTAATAAAGTTCATAATATCGTAAATTTCTCTCTTAATACATGAAATTATTTAAATAAAAAAAATGTTTTTGTTCAATTATCAGTGCCAAATGTTTATTATAATTTACTTTTAGAAGTTATAATTTATTAGCTTAATGGAACTATAGAGATTAAGAATCATGAATAAATCGGTTTGCAAAAAATATTATTTATATTATTAATTTTTAAATTTTAAAAAAAGTTCATGAAGCTGCAAATAATTCTATAAATATTTAACAGGGTTTAAAGAAGAGTTATAATTTCACATTATTACTGGATAAATTCATACTTAGCATTTCTATATTAAGACTAACATCTGTTTTTAGAGCTTTTAAAAAAAGTTTTACGTTATTTTAAGTGTATTTGTTGAAAGTAACATCATACATATTAAGAAAGTGTTTAACAAGATTTAAAGAAAGCATTTAACAAGAACTCAACACAATCCCTATTATGTTACTGCTGACAATATATTTTCTTAACAATTCATTAAACTATAATGTCATAAGTTGTATTTCAATGGATACAGAATTCTTATAAAATATGGATTTTTCAATTTTACAATGAAAGAGAAGACCTATTAAGAATAAATGTGTGTTACCATGTAAGATAATACAAAACAAAGCTTTTTCTTAAAAAAATAAATAAAAGTACTGTATTTAAATTTTATTTAAACATTTGTGCACAAATAAATTACAACAAATATATCATGTAGTAATTTTTCTCCATTTCAAGTTTTAACTTTGAATGTACATTGTGATTGTATACAAATGCATAAAACAGATATGTAAGTACCATAGGCTTTTGGAAATGTAAAGAAGCATTATATGTAACAATAATTATTAATATTTATTGGATTTGCATTTACAATATATTCTGTATACTAAATCAAAAATAAAATAAAATTCACTGATTTGTTTTATTTTTACTTCATTTTTTAATAATAATTTTATGCCAATTTCTTTGTGTTCAGAGATTAAATTTTATAATTTTCATCCTTACAATAAACTCAAAAAATAAATATACAATTGAATAGCTTTATTGCTCAATAATTTATAATGAGATCAGATATTGGAAGTGTCAAATAGAATTGATGAGGATCTTACATTCCAGTCTGACACTTTACCATTACATTAACCCATACAAGGAAGTAAACTCAAAGAAAATGTATTTAAAAAGTTAATGTTTAAAATTTTTTCCTCATGTATCATCGCATCAGCCGGGAAGCGAACCCGCTAACCAGGGACAATTGCTTGTAAAGCTGCAGTTGCTGACCTCTCGACCACCAATGCTTGACAAAATGTTTAAAATTTGTTTCTACTTTTTTCTTCTTGTTCTTTTTCAAAGAAAAGTGTAAATCATGATCCCAAAGCAGTAGCATAAATTGCTCTTATAGCATGAAATGACAAACTCAGACAAACTAAAAACAAGAAATTATAGCAGAGAAATATATGTTTCATTAATAATATATTTTCTAATCATTATTTATAACCTACAATAACCTAAAACTTGGAATTTAGTATTGCATATTCATTAATTATATACTAATAAATTTTCATATACATTCAAATTTTTAATTGATCTACAATATATTTTTTAAATAATACATAAAATTTACAGTCTGATATATGTAGTTTTTTTTTAATCCATGTTTTTTTAGAAACATAAATCCAATATCTCTAATGGATTACATGTTTCTAAATACAATAATAGCAAGCTGTGGATTACATGATTCATTCATTAAGGAACCAGCATAACTCACACAACACTTATTCTGATGTTTTAATGCAACCTGCAAATGCAGCTGATGCCTGGAGACCTTTTACTTTTTAAAAAAAATATTTTTTAGTAGAAATGACATAGAAAGTACAAAATTCAGTCTTAGTATTGTTTGGAATTTTTCTTGAATTAATTAGATTTTTATATAATGTGAGTTTATAAATGTATTATTATATTATAGGCAAGCAAAAAGCTATCAAGGTTATAATTTTTATTTTCTGGATCATAAGATTATTAAAAAATCTAAAAAAGAGATCATTCTTGAAATGGATAGATGAAACACGAGAGTTTTCTGGAGTGATATATATGGAGAAACTATGGATTTGAACAAAGAACTTGGAGACCATAATGCAGTGGATTATTTAATGATTGAAAGTAATGACCAATGTCGATATATAAATAGTAGTCAAATAAAAAAAAAGATTTAAAGCATACTTGAGCTTATACTATCTCAATAAAATAATTGGTTATAAAAGTATAAAGGTGTTTGTTAAATTTTGTAAGAGCTTTTACTAAATAAATTTGTACTCCTAAAAATAATAATAATAAAGTAATTGCTTTTAAACATTAAATATATAATTTTTTCAATTTATATTTCATCAAATACATCGTGAATTTCATTTTGTTTACAATAAGATCAGAAGTTTATATACAGTATATCTTTTCAATAACAATTATTATCTGTAAGACGCAATTTTCTTTAAAACTGACTTCAAAATTACATTAAAGTAGAATTATTTTTCAGTAAGAAAAAAAAGAAAAACAACAATTAAGTCATGTGACAATAAATAATACAGAATTAGGGGGGGGGTCATATTCTATTTATCAGGGCAAATATAACATTAGCATAACATCTTTTTTTGTATAATTCACTATCTATACATAAATACAAATACACACACAAACGGGATCTTTGAATAAATTATTCTTCTAATTATATCTTTTGATTAAGTAATTCTTGAAAAATGTTAATTGCAAATACTAAATCTTCAACCAAATTATAATAGTGAAACCAATGTTTTATAACTTTCATTATATATCTAATCAGTTTGCATTTATTATTTTTCTCTAATGACTAAATATATAAAGCAAAATGGAGTTGCAAAATTTATCTAGCCTGAAATCATTTTACTTTTTCTCTAAAAAAAAAAAAAGAGCTAATATGATATTTATTAGTCTTATCATGAATTCAGAAAATAAATTGTGCTAAAGCCTATAAAAAATGACATTTTGATTAAATAAATTATATGAAAATATTATTTAATTATCAACATATAAATTGCCTCATTCACCAAAAAAGTACAAGAGATAAAAGTCATTAGACATTTTAAACACAATTATCATATAAATTGACACATTCACCAAAAATTTATGAGCGCTAAAACAGACATATAAAAACAATATGCAAAAATATATTTCAAATTCCAAAAAAAAAAAATTATATAAATGAATATGTAGACAGAAATGTTATGTCTTCTATCCATTGTAAGAAATGAATTGTGAAAGGACATATACCTCTAATAATAATTTAAGTATGTGAATCACTTAATGTTTATATCATACCATCATTCTGGGGACAATAAGATTTTTCAGAAGTACATTCACAGAAAACATTTAATAAGATATCATTTATGTTTAATTAATAAAATATCTGTAGATTAAATTTCCAAAGCATTGGGATGACTTCTGCATTGTTAAAGGATACTGAAAGATGTAGTCATATTAGACTGATGAAAAAATGGCTACTCAGAAAAGACAAACATGAGTTGTCAAAAAACTGGTAATATATTCCAAAAATGACTAACTATTGTAACTAATAGTATGCCATACAAAGATATCTGGTAGTGAAGCAATTTGATTATGTTAATGCTGATTAGACACACAACAAATATCAAAACTTTATAAAATTGTGACTCATCTACAAATAAAAAAATGATACAAGTTCTGTCACAATGCTTTTTCATCTTCTAAGTTTGTTAATGACTTGAAGCCAATGAGAATCATTGCATAAATTATCAGGCTTGATTCTATCCATTTTCTATTGTCATTTCCCCGGGGTGAACAGTTCTGTCATTTCCTGTGATGAAAAAGCTGATTGTTCTAATATGATAATAGATTACTCACTATTGGTGTGAAAATAAGTGTCCAATCTTTCTTGTATCTCAAAACTTATGGTTTTTAATATAAAGCAATGTCAGCTTGAAAAATATTAACCTGTACACACCTCTCTCTGATACAAGTTAGTAAAAAGTCTCTGAGGTAGCTTCACTTCTTGGATTTGTTATATCAACAAAGAACTTTGCTGCATGCTCTATTTAGTAAAAATCAATGACCTACTAATGACAATCACATATTCTATTATATCTGTGATAAACAATAATCAGCAGCCAACTACTTGTATATTTTACCTATTACAAGTCACACATTTAATTCGCACTTTATGCTGTAATACCCACAGATGTTTTAATGGAAATTGTAAAAAAAATTCAAATTTTCATGCCTCAGACAAAATAAAAAAACAAATAAAGTCAATCCCTCAATGTACACTATGTCATTAAGATTTTTCAAAGTAATATTCATAAATCTAAAAACATTAAATTCATTTAGCACAGTAACAATTTAATATAGGAATGTGTACTACAGATATCAAAACCTTATTCATATTACAGTACTAAAACAATATTGTTCATATTATAGGTACACTTAAAAGTGCAGATTGAAAACATTTAGATTTGATTTTTGCAAGGCTAAAGCAATAATTGCATCATAAATAGATCTTATTCCAAATCATATTTTTAAAAAACTTCCTATTTATTTTTTGGAACATCTATTATTCATGCTTAAATTTATAGTTATTAAACACTAGATTGCCATATTACTGATCATTGGATATTTGTAAAAATTATTCGTGGGCTTACAAGAAAGAAAAACCATGACATGTTCTTTAACAGCTTTATTATGAGTGATTTGATTAAAAGAAAACATGTAGCATTTTATGTTCAGTAGACTAATAAATTGAATGTACAATTTCATAATACAAAGTTTTAAAGACAGATTTTGGTAGATTTATAAATGATTGGGAGACTAAAACTTCAAAGGAGATAGACATTCATCAATGGCACTCTTTTACAAGATGCCAACTAATTGAAGTGACAACTTTTAATGATATATCCACATTCTCATTTAAATTTAAACAAAGATATCCAGTTAGAGAAATCAAACTCTCAAAAGTGAAAAGTCTTGATGAAATTGTCTCCTGGGATGTCTATTGTTCAATTTTTTAAGAAAGTGAAATTGACAAAATTGCAGTAATTATCATGGATAAGTTATTTTTAATTATCATGTACAGTAAGTTGATTAATTAGTATTGTGGAAAAAATATACTTTAGAAATAAAAATAAATAAAATTAGCCTTCAAAGTGTAATTATCTATCACCTATTTCCAGTTATATAAATTCCAGTTAAAAAAAGGTAATACTTTAATAAATAAACTGTGGCAATGATGTTAAAAAAAGAGATAGCTATATCATTATAATAATTAGCAATGGATATATATTGTAAAGATTGGGAGGATCCATTTTTGCAGTCAATTATAATCAGTATATAGATGTAAGAGATTTTTTTTTGATTATGCATAAAGTTTGAATTATTTATTAGTAAAAGATGGATATTTTTAATAGTTTATTTTTCTTTCTAAAATTATTTAATATATGTATTGCAATATTCTTTTTATAGTAAAAAATATTGCAATTTTTTTTGCTCTTCAATTATTATCTCCGCTTGATTTTGTTATATATAATTTTATTATTTTCCTATTTCTCTCACTTTTGTGGTATACATTTATTTGTGATTGTAAATTTGGATATATACCAAGTAAATCAACAAAGAGATCACTTTGATAAATGCTAATATTTATAATATATAAAAATGTTTGTTAAAAATATTTATGATGTGCAAATATGTATTTATTATACAGGGTGGCCTAAAAGTAGGTTCACAGTTATTAAACTACCTTTTATATGGTTGAAGTTATTTGCTTAGTAATACCAATATAAAACATTTCTCAGAGTATAAATCTAACTTACATAAACAGCTTTTCCCTCGCTGATTGTAATTTATTTTATTATGTAATGCTAACTTTTTACTTGATGATATTTTTTTATTTCAGGATTAATGGCGAACGATTTAAATCAAGAGCAAAGGAAATGGATATTAAAGCAGTATTGGAAGTCTGAAAATGCAGAGATGGTACATACATCATGGCAAGAAACTTTTATCACTTCTCCACCTTCATGACAAACAAATTATCATCTAAGGAATAAATTTAATGAAACAGGTTCAGTGAATAATGCACCGAAATCTGGACGTCCTAAAACTTGACATCAAAGAAAATGAAATGTTAGTGGCTATGACATTTGTGAACAGTCCAAGGAAATCCACATGGCGTGCTTCTGCAGAACTATCCATATCAAGAACATCATTGCAACGCTTAATGTGTAAACTGAAATTAAAACCTTACTGACCAAGACTAGTACATGGTCTTTTAGAGGACGACGCAGATCGTCGGCTGCAGTTCTGCGAAATGATGCATAATCAAATTTACTGGAGAAGAACGTGACTCTTTGGATAAAATTATTTGGTCAGATGAGGCTTGCTTTAAATTATCTGGTCATGTGAACAGGCATAACTGTGTGTACTGGGTTGATGAAAATCCCCATTTGACCATAGAGACTGAACTAAACCAGCCTGGCATTACAGTTTGGGTGCATTATCAAGCGGTGTTGTTGGGCCCATTTTTTAAAATAGAACTGTAAATGGAGAGAACTACCTGGACATGCTTTGCGAAGTAGTAGTGCCACAACTCAAAACTAAACCTAACTTTGACGAAGTTTTCTTTCAGTAGGATGGAGCACCAACACATTATGTATCTACAGTGACTACCTTAACCAAGTTTTTCCACAACGTTGGTTCGGAAGAAGGGGCAGCATCGAATGGCCACCATGTTCACCTGACCTGTCACCTATGGATTTTTTTTTTTTGGGATGTTGTTAAGAACAAGGTTTATGAGAAGAAACCCAAAACAATAAATGATTTTAAAGATTACATTCATCTCGCATTCACAGAAATTGATGAAGAGTGAAATTTGTGTTGCACTGTGTGTCCGCGTCCTGGAGACATTTGAAGAATGTTGCAATGTTGAAGGAGGATATTTTGAGCATCTGAGATTAAATTGTTTATGTTAACAGGTATAATGAATTTCCCACTGTTCTAGTGTCGAATTTTCAAATAGTCTACGTGATAACTGTAAATCTACTTGTTTTAGATATCTATAAGATTTATTATTTTTTTGAAACAATTGTAAAATATTAAAAAATCAAATTATATTAACAATAGGTTTTAGACAATTGGTAATACAACCTTGGATGATCCACACTGCTCGATGGCGCTGTTGCTAATGCAAAACAAATAGATATAACATTACTAGACTGTTTTTTAACATTCGGTCTTTTTTTTTAATCTTTGGGGGGGGGGGCAATTTTTTCTTTTGGCTTTATTTTTTGACCGGTTTTATGCGTATTTTTTAAAACGAAGTACACCTGGATCTCGTTTTACGCGATAGGTTCCTTAGAAAACACGTGCAAATGAAATCGTGCAAAAATAGATGTAACTTACCTTGAAAAAGGGGGGATGCGACTATGACTTTTCAAAAATCGCATAAAAGCAAAGCACCAACGTAAAATTACTTTAAAATTTGTGCAAAAAAAATAAGGAAATAAAATATGACTAATAAAAAATTTCAAATTTGAAAAAAATTGATACAAGACAAACTTTTTTTAACTATAATATTTAATTTTATTCAAAACAATATATTTTTATGCATAATTTACATTTTTTATACACATTTTAATTATTATCACTATTTGCTGATAAACAGGTTCATTTGCAAACTGGTAAAAAATCAGATTCTGCACAAGAGAAAATACAACTAGCACCAATGTCACTCTCATGTTGTGTTAATGGTTTTCTGGTGACAACGTAATTAATCTAACAACTAAAAATTAAATTCTTATTTTTGTCTTTAATTTTCAATTTTCATTGTGCCCACTGTTATTACTCACCTTTTAAAAATAAACTTGCAGACACTAAATGATTAATAATTGATTACATTCTTTTTTTAAAAAGCAAAAACAGAATGTGATTTAAAATGCAAAATTAACACACACAATGTTTGAACAAATTTACATTATAATCTTATAAAATTTAATGTGTGTATACATAAAATGTGGAAATCATGATTTTAATTTCATTATTGCATAAAATTTTACTATTATAAAGCATTGAAGATATTGAAATTACTATGATGAAAGTCAAATTCCAATAATGTGCTATTACTTTCAATATGACGTAAGTGCACGAAATTTATTATTTAAAGTAATAGCGCATTATCAAAGTTCGACTTCCGGAGAAACGTGAATCACATAACTTCAAAATCGCGTTAAATAAATCCGCGTAAAAAGAGACCCGGTGTATAACTTTTTTTTTTGGCTTTTTAAAACATTCGGTCTTTTTTTTTAAGAAACTTTTTTTTGTGTGTCATTTACCAGGCGTTCAAAAATATTTGATGGCTTTTATTCATAAACAAATACATAGAAATTGCTTATTTATTTCTTTTGACATTTTGTATTTAAATTATTTTTCTTTTAACAACTACAAAAAAAAAAAATTGTTAAGTTACAAATAACAGTTGCAAAACAAACAAAAAAATTTCTATTTCAGAGATACACAGACAATATTATTTCACTGGTGCACATTCATCTCTTCTAAGATGGGACAGAAAAGGTCGATTCTTTTTCAGCTGTCTCCACAGAAATTCGAATATGTAAGTTGTCAATATCTTCTTTTTGTGTGCCTCATGCTCACTTGTTTCACCACTTGAGAGAACCCCAAAGGTGTTCAATAGTCTGGATATGCACACGTCTACAAAATTGTATTTGTGATTGACTCTCATGTGGTGAAATCTGGAAGCCTCCAATTCAAAAGTTTAGTATCCTTTCCAGAAATCAGAATAGATGTGGGAGCTAGGCCTGATGTTCTCATGAATGGACTTCATAAGGATGTTAGCTGACCAGAAGGGTACAGCCTCTGCAAAACAATAATCTATCTCATGACACACAACCCTGATTATCCATTGTTGTGGAAGAATTCTGCCCTAGTTGTTTTTCTGTCAACTGAACAAGGTTTCATAGACTTTGTCATACCAGGACCATCAATTTGACAGCATGGATGAGAAAGGCTTTCTCAACAGAGCTGTCATCACATTCCTCATGGCATTTTCACACAATTCCAATACAGCTCCAATATGCTTTACTGTGCTCATCCCAGCTCCAATATTAGATAAGATGTACTGCTTTCAAAAACGCTATTCAGCAGCCCTCAAACCATGTTCTATGATGAATGGAACACCAATGGCATTGACATGATTTGCATTCCATTTCAGATGTTTTACAATGCTGTAATGTCATTAAACCACCACAAAAAGTTGTTGGTAAAATATTCTTTTGTTGAAGGAAAGCCATCACATTTGCTTCTGTAGCAAGCAAATCCCAAAACTTGAACACTGAAGGATCATCTGCTATTTTATTGTTTTGATCTCGAAAAGTGCATGACTTTATCATGAACTTCACAAAATTGCAATTTATTCATTTAGTGATTTTTGACACCTGAGAACAAAAGTAGGGGCGTTTGAGAATTATTAGGAAGTCAAATTACATTTAACAAAGTAAATATACTTTTCATCATTACAACTACAGAAACCCTCATATCATATGCTATAGAATATTCAAAAGTAATGTCTACAGTGTTGCAATATGTCACTGATAATGTTCACATGCTAGCAATGTTGGTGGAAGGGTGCACTTCAACATCGTGTTTGAACAGTTTACAGGCTGCAAGATCTATGAGAGCTATATTTGTGCTTTTGCATAGAAAGTGCCATCAAGCAGTGTGGATCATTTTAAGTCATAGAACCCAATTATCTCCTGAAAGTGTAAGCAGAGATGACATGGTAATTAATGGTTCAACAAAGGAAAAGATCATGCTTATAATTTTTATTATTGAAAATTGCTTTGACTGGAACAAGGCCATAACAAACTTTGTTATTTTTTTCATTCCTTCTGCCTAAGTTTTAATTAATAGAACTTTATTTGCATTAAGTAATACTAAAAAATGATTGGCTAGGGAAGACTTGCTAGCTGAGGGATTTGATTCCTCTTGCCCCATTTCTCTCTACCTAATCACCATCTGAAAGAAAGAAAAAATCATCAACAAATGTGCACCTAAAAAAAAAAAATTTTTCAAAATGAATCACTATACCAATCCTGATGATTAAGATAAACTTTACTAATTTGGTTAGGATGCTTTAAGAAATGTCAACTTTAGTTATTTATAAAATTCAAATGTTTGGCAACAATAAATTATTGGCCAAGTTAATTGGATTCAAGCACGATTAAATCTAAACTCTTACAATAACTTTCAATAAAAATTTTATAAAAAGTCAATCAAAATAATTAAGCTTTAAATGTCTAAAGTGTATACATTTTTTATTGTCCTGACAAATCAATAATTCATCAGATTTTTTTTTTGTTTTAATACGTACATAATGAATGCTTTACAAGAATTTTATTAGTGTTTGTTCTCATGAAGGTCATTTATATATACATAAATATAGATATTAGTGAAATTTATTTTATGACAAAAAATTTGTAACTATAATCACAAGATGCATTTTGAAAGATAATTTATTTTAATGCTTTATATGTGAGAAGTTATATACATATACAAAGGAATCCCATTATTATTTATGAGTTTATTATAGGAAGATATTTATTGTTTTATTATAATTTAATTATAAAATCTCTCATTAGATTCTAAAAATAAACATGATGTAGAGGAATATACCATTTTTGGCCATAATTGAAGATCAGCTGTAGCATAAAAGGGATCAGTTTAAGAAGTCTGCATTTGGCACTTCAAGAGAAAGAAAGTAGTTTAGGAAATTTATATTTAACATAGTATAAAGAGAATCTTGATATTTTTTTGATTGCAAAGTTAGTTTGGCCCTGCCAAAAAGAAAATCTTTGATTTTGCACCATTTTATTATTCTTTACTATTGTATCTTATTTATTTTTAAAGAGTAAATGGTTTTTATTCAGATACAAATGTAACCTGTTCAATATATGTATGGTTACCAAATGTTATAGAAATCAGGTGTGAATAAACCTATAAAATACAAATGGATATTATGCTTCATTTTATTGTCATTCTTAAAAAAACCATAGATCATAAAGAAAGACACACCACTCTCTTTACTTAAACCAACTTTGTGAATTTTTCTTTTTAGTCACTAACCAGTAAACCTGGGCTATTGTGCAAGACTCGAGTTTGTTAATTTAATTCTTTTTACCAATAACATTTAAATGTCAATTATCACTTGCAAATATTAAATAAATTATTTGTATTTGGTTGCTAGTATAAATCAGGCTCAATAAAATATTGTTTCTGCTTTATATTTTGGCAAGTGATCAAGGGTCATTAGTTGCTTTTAAAGTTAAATCTGAGACAAACTATTGATGTGTTGAGATAATAAAGTTGAATACATTCCTTGTTAAGAGCAATTTATTATGCGATATAAACGTACATTTTGCTATTATAGTATAATATAAATTGTTTATTTTGTTACACTACAGTTTTAGATGTAAATCATTCAGCTTTAAGATATTTACTTCTATGTATGTAGTCTCTTCTCCAGCAGTTAAATTCTAGAAAGATTTAGCATGTCATCATTTGAAGTTTCTCCAAGTGGCTTTTCCCAAATAATCTGCAGCTATTAGATTCTCTTTATTTGATTTTTAGTTCCATTCCCTGTGGATCTACCAATTTCCCAATAATGATTTTACATCATATGCACCATAATGCGAAGTACATGAAGATTGTAAGCCTTATTTCTGCATAAACACCTTGTTTGATGCACTGTTTAATGGTATAAATTGCCCAAATGGGTTGCTTATCCATCTTGTGACGAGTTTTATAGTAATTTAATTTATTGATCTTAATAAATGTGATCAATGGGTTCCTCTTCCCTGCTGCCCATCTGGCATATAGGGTCTATCTTCTTTATATTTCTTCGTTGTACCAGGTAGGCATTCGTGAGTTCATGTTATATTTGATAGTCTTGGTACTTTGAACCAATAATATGATTTATATACATTGTTGATGTCCAATTTTCCATCGATTATGCATTTTTCTCCATTTAGTAATTTGTGCTGGCAAGTATTTTATTTGTATATAAAAAACTAATCCACTTGTTAGCTGGTGGGGGCCGGTCGATAGGAGTATCTTAGTTACTTAAAAGGCATCATTTCAAAAGGTATCCTATTATCATATCAACTGCCAGTAAAGTTGGAATCATAGCTGAAAAGCTTCATTCTCTATTTATAATTAAAAGGCCACATTTCTGTAATGATCTGGATGTATAGAATTTAAAGAGCATTTGAAGTAGGGAACTGTTTTATATAGAGTCTAAAAACATTCATTTTTGTTTTAAGTACTGGTTTCATTTTCATATTGTAATTTAGGCATTAGCAAACCCAAACCTTTCAATTTCATTCTACCATTACAATTTGCTGATCAAATTTTTGGGGTATTACCATAATCATCCTGTGTCCCATTTCAATTTGGCTTTACTTTGTGATACTTATTTGTTAATAAAGTTCTTTGCCTTCTATTTTATCATTTCAATTGGGTGCAATTAGCAGGGCATATTGATTGACTAAGTTAAACATTGTCCATCCTGTACTATTACAATTTGGCGCAAACAACTTTGGCTCAAAATATTAAATCTAAGTATTGCTATGATTGTAAATATATTTTCATGACCCAATAAGTGACTCACATAATTTTAAGAAGTCAATGAAATAATAATTTTCTTTTGATGCAAGTTTGTGCCATTAATATTTAGAAAATATTTTTGAGAGATTAATCTGAGACAAATAAAAATTTTAAGAAAAAGGTTATTTTCTCTATAATTTTTTATGTTTTCTTTAGATATATGCAAAGGATAGCAAACCTTTAAGTATACATTGAAAATACAATTTTTTTATATGTATAAACATATCCTTAAGTACCAGAATTCATAATAGTCATCTTAACATTAAGTATTATGGATAATGCTAATGAAATGGTAGTGGCTAGCATTAGTTTATCTGACCCCGATAAATTTAAAAAATGAATTAAATGTAGATACTATATCTGCAGAGTTGAAGACTGAATTCAATCTTATTAAATTAGATGCTAATTCTGCATTGCCAAGTTTGACACTTGTTCCAATGATTTTAGGAGTCTTGAAACTAGACTGGAAGCTAGTGCAAAAAATTTGAAAGCAGAAATACATAAATCTAAAAAAATAGAAGCCAAATCTGCAGAAAAATTAAAAACATTCAGATATGAAACAATAGTTAACATTAGAAAAATCAAAATTGAAGCCATTAGATTTGATAAAACTAAGGATGAAATGAGAGAAGAAAATCCAAGATATTGATGAAATTTTTAAATCTAAATAAGAATGCTGAAATTTGTAGAGACATATGGATAAGGCCTTAAGAAATGAATTTCATACTTTTAAGTGTGAAACAGAATGATCTTTCACAACAGTATATGTTAAGATGAAGGCTGATGTTAAAATTGCTGTTGACCTTCAAAGAGAAACTAAAACTTAATCAAGTGAACTATAAAAAATAATCTAGCATAAACTATTGATGTTATAAGAGGCATATTATGTTGTTTGAAAATTCACGAAGGTTAGCAAGTATGCAAAACCGAATGATGTATTCTGGATAAATGCAGAAATGAGAGGCAGAAAGATATTACAAGTTTATTCTCAACATTACAAATTAGGAAAAGCAAATTTAAATTGGAAGCAAATCAAATAAAAAGTGGGCATGTGACAAATAGTTGTCCTGAAAGTCTGATCCAAAAATTAGGGAAATCCCAGTTTTGGATTTAGTCATCCTCATGATAATGAGTTCTGATGAAAGCGATCATAGAAATCTAACCCCAAAAAATTATGGTTGGCATAAGAATTCAAACACTTCAAGATTTATCAGTAGTTTTTAAAAGGGGAAAATGAGACCCCCATTGAGTATCTAAGCACATTTGTTTTGGGTGTACTCAATGAAAAGTTGATTACCAGCAATCAATTTTACACTTCTGCAAAGCACTGGTAGCCATAATTGTTTGAGAGGTCTTGAATCTGTGATTAGCATCAAGCCATAATGGACATCACAAATTGTCCCACAAGAAATATAACTGCCATGTTCAAACACAAACCACTTTCCTTTTACCTAAGACTTAAATTGTAAATATTTTACATTGAAACTTATCATATCAAGTAGATATTGGTAGCTGCCAATCAGCGTCCTGTACAGGTTGCATTTTAAGAACATTGGAAGCTAACAAGAATGTGTATGATGGGAAATACAAATTAAAGAGGCTCCAAGTTATTCATCCGCCACTATTATTTATAAAAGGTCTAGGAGTTAGTAGACAAGTCATGTCCAAGGAGCCCAAAATAATCAACAATTGAGAAAACAGCTGCCATATTGAGATCATGGTGATAATGTGAAAAATCAGATATGATCAAAATGTGGATCACTTACTTGCAAGTTATCCTTATAATAGTAGGGCCAAATATAAAGGTTGACTACTAAAATAAATAGGGCCTCACTATAGAGATCAGTGACTAATTTCGGGACAATCTAATCTCTGCATTGAATTCTCTAAGGTTTGACTTAAATGATTTTGAACCTGAAGATTCAGATAATTAACATATTAACAGCTGTCCTGAAGTCACCATTTTGAAAAGAGCCAAAATTCTACTTTAATACACAGGCAACCAGGTGTTTATTTTCTCACATGAATTGTTTCATAGTCTTCATGAAATAAATATAACCATTTTTTCTTTACCAATCAATCTTTACAAATTATTTCCTCAGCAGTTATGGCTCAAGATTCAATTAAACTCTTATTCATGGAGCATTTATTTTTGATTGACAGATTTGATACATGATTTTAGGATAAGATTTCATGGATAAACATGGTTGCATCATAGATACACCAGAAGAAACGAATTGTGTGGAAATAGCCATGACTGAGGTGGATATCCGGTAAAAATTAAATCCATTAATTTGGATTTAGAAATAAAGGATGCTTTGTACCAACTGTTGTATCAACATAAGGGTATTCTCAAAGCAACATAGGATCATTAAAGGATACATTCACAGAATAGTCAAGCAATTCAGATCCATTTTAATGTAAATCCTACCCCATGCCCTGTGAGTATAAAAAGTGGACAAATCCACCAAAGATGAAATGGGGGTATTATAAGTCTGCATCAGCATTTACTAATATGCTATTCATCATTAAGAAAAAGGATGGCTTTGCTCACAATTGGATACATGATTCTGAAAAGTGATGTACCAACTATCATGCATGAACAGTTGCCAAAATTTAAAGGGAAGAGGATACTTGCTACCATAGAATTGGAAAATTTATTTACATCCTCAGGTCCAAAAGATGCTTTCAAGTATAGTGGACAATAATTGTTTTTCAGAGAATGCCATTTGAACTGATCAATAGCAGGCAAACTTAATCTGTTGTCTTGATGGGATCCTAATTGATGAGATTAAAAATCTGCTTGTCATGTGAACAATATCATCACATTGAGAAATTTGTCGAGCACTTACAATACCATAAGTTATTGCTCAAGGAGTGTAATAAGAATATTAAAATCACTTTGAAAGAGTACGATGAAGTATTTTCCTTACCCAGACAAAATAGCTGCTACTCAAAACTTTTCAGAACCAGAAAATAGGCAGCAACTACATTGATTTCTTGGTTTTTGTAATTTTTACCATTTCTACAAGAATTTTGTTTTTGACATCCTTCACATCTGTTACTTAAGAGGTAAAATGGTAGTTGCCAGTTTGAGATGAAATTCCTGGATAACATAATTTTACATTATTCTATGTATAAACTAACAGTAGTGGCTACAGGTTCATGTTATTTCAATTATATTATTTCTTGAGTTATCAGTTGAAAGATGCAGAACTGCATTACTCAACCATGGAAAAAGAAACCTTAGTGGTTGTGTGGACAATTTCTAACTTGAAACAATTTTTATTGGGGTCATGGATCATAGTGCTAACAGACCATGTCTGGAATTTCTTAATCATGGATATTTAAATGATAATTGTTTGGTGAGAAGGAGCCTGTTTCAATACTTTGATTGTCAAGGAAAAAGTCCTTCATTTTTAGTAGTAACATAATTAAGCTTCAGAATCAACATATAGATCTTTTTCTTACCACAATTATATTAAGATGATTCTGTTGAAAGAGACTTAAAAAATTTAATCAACACAGGATCCCAAATTGAGATATAATTTTATGCTTAACCAATAAATCAAGATCTGTAGGGACCACTGAACCGATTGATGAAAAATTATTACACTATAAGTTAGTTGCTGGATAATATATAGATGTTAGTAACAATGAATCATGGAGTCATCATTCCCAATTATTTGAGGCGAAAGTTAATTCCTACATATTGTCTATATGAGACTTATGAACCTAGGAAAGTGGAGCACACAGTGAGTTCTACTGGTCAAGAATGTACATGACCATATTAGATAGACTTCAATCATGGAAGATATGTTAGAGGACCAAATTTTAAATAGATCCTATGTGAGAAGGTTGCAATCTATTTTTCCAAATAAACCTAATGAAATTTTGGCAATTGACTTTTACAGATCCCTACTATCATATTCCAGGCACAAATTTCTGTTGATTGCATACAATTTATTTTCAAACTGTCCCCACATATCCTGTGCAAAAGGCTGCTGTTTTGATGTTATCAAAGTTTTGAAAAATCCTAATTTCCATTGGTTGGAAACCCCAAATCCATCCTTAATGATCATAGTCACTTCGTCTTCAGAATGGTAGTAGTTGAAAGGTCAGGATGTCAGGCACAAATTTTA
The DNA here is from genome assembly GCA_028023455.1 of Epiperipatus broadwayi. Classification (NCBI taxonomy): domain Eukaryota; kingdom Metazoa; phylum Onychophora; class Udeonychophora; order Euonychophora; family Peripatidae; genus Epiperipatus; species Epiperipatus broadwayi. Next base: position 3,117,994 of record JAQFVV010012533.1, read on the forward strand.
ATTTCCATCCATAATCCCCAATCCAATCTATGCAAGTGATGAGAGAATTGCACAGGTTTAGGGTTAACTTCTAAGGAAATCATTGTGGTTATAGGGTGAACCAACTAAAATGAATTTTATGCCTTAATATGATAGAATTAATCCACCCATTTCATTTTGATGTATCTTCATTTTGGTGATGAGGAGCCCATATTAATTAACTCCTATATCTTCTATTCCAGTTGTCATAATAAAGACTTAAAAGAGCTAACATAAATATGGCAAGAAAGAGTGAAAAGTGGAACTTACAAAAACCAGTGTTTAAGTCAGTTTAAAATAAGAGATTTAGTTTGTACATCCCATGTTAGTCACCTGCAAGAGCATCAGTATAAAAAGTTGAATATCTATGAGAGACCCATTGAGAAAAAGATTGGAGTTAATGCTGCTAGGAGCCTCAGACTGATGTATTAAGATTCAGTATTGCTTTATCTCAAGTATGTCCTTGGCAATCTTTATATCGGTTGTTACAATAATCCTAAAGAAATTGATAGTAATGAAAATCTAATGACAGTTAAACGTCCAGATTTTTTTTATATTAATAAATGAATGATTTAGTTCATGAGAGGATTACAAATATTTGCACCTATGTGCCATTTGGCATCACACTAAGCTTTAAATAATTTTTTTTTTCAATGTGAATTTGTTAATGTCAGGACTTATATGTTTTAGAGCCAGAATAAAGTGGTTTATTATTTTTTGTTCTGCAGCTATATTATATCAAGTCCTTAAAATGAAGTAGGGTGTTTATATCAGATCCCCTAATGATGAAATTTTTTTTTTTTTTGATGTTAAAATGAATTTATTTAAATTTTGAAGATTGTCCTTACTTAGATATGATGAGGGATTCATATAGTTAGTGTGCTGAAGTTATGTTGTAGCCTGCAATTGTCAAGAATAAGGTATGATTTTGTTAGGTGGAAATTGTAAAGATTGAGAGGATCCAGCTTATCAGTATATAGATGCTTAAAAATGTATAAATAGATATTGATAGAAGGGAATGTAAGAAAGCAGATATTTTTTTTATTATGCATAAAATTTGAATTATTTATTAATAAAGATGGATATATTTTCCTTTATAGAATAGGGATATTTTTCAAGATTGTAGTAGAAAATTTTTTTTCACTTCGATAACCTTCATTCAATTTTATATTTTAATTGGTTACTTCCTCTCACTTATGTGTTATACATTTGTTTATGATTGTAGATTTGGCAATGACAAAGATGGGAAATGCTAATATTATATAGAAATATATATTTATTTATTGTATGTAACCTCAGCTGTTTACATTTGTTTTAGATATCTATAAGATTTAGTCATTAATTTTTTTTAAGAAATTGTAAAATTTTAAGAAATATATGAACAGTGCATTTTAGACACTTATTGTCTCATGAAAGTGGAAGCTGAAATACCATGGTAACTAATGATGCAACAAAGGAAGAAGAGATTGTAATTTTTAATTATTATTAACAATTGCTTTGGCTGGAACAAAATTATAACAAACTTTATTATTTTTTTATTTGCATTAATACTAAAGAATGATTGGCTGGATAAGACTTGTTAGCTCCGGAATTTGATTTTTTTTTTTGTTCCATCTCTCTCCAGTTAATTACCATCAGAAGGAAATATTATCAACAAGGATGTACCTGAAAGGAAAAACAAATTATTTTAAAAATGAATCACTATACCTGTCCTGAAAATTAAGATGACAATTCTAAAGGTAAAAACATTAGAAATAATTTTGCTACTTTGATTAAATTCATCTTAGTTTGACAAGCAGACATGATGCTAAAAGAAATGTTAGCTTTAGTTATTCATAAAATTCAAGCATTCACACAAATTATCACCAGTTAATTGGATTCAAGCAAGATTAAACCTAAACTCTCATAATTGTCAATAAAAATGATATATATATAAAAAGTCAATCAAAATAATTGAGCCTTAAAAGGCTAAAATGTACACTTTTAATTGTCATGACAAATCAATAATTTATCAGATACTTGTCCATTAAAAGTATAAAGATTTTTTATATTAATATAAACTGAGCACTGATTATATGTGTGGGAGATGATAAACTGGACTAACTGATGAGTGCTGGTTTATATTGGCGATTATTTATCTTTTCTACATGTGCATGGTCATGTGTATCAGTAGTATGAGAAAGTGTGGATAGTTGAAGGTTGCTTGAAAGTCTGAGTTCAAATCCCCTATAGATAGTATTTTACTTTTTGTTTTAATACATATACCTAATATGTATATATGGCATATATCTAGTAAATAATGAATGCTTTATAAGAATTCTATTAGTATTTGTTTCATGAAGACCATTTACAATATATATAAATATATTAATGTTATTATCATTAGTGAAAGTTATTTTTCTTTGGCAAATAATTTGTAACTATAATCACAAGATGTATTTTGAAAGGTAGTTTGTTATATTAATGCTTTATATATATATATATTATTCGCGAGTATTTATATACATATACAAAGGAATCCTTTTATTATTTATGAGAATGTATTATATGAAGATATTTATTAAGGTTATTATAATTTAATAAAAAAACCTCGTAAAATGGATTTTGAGAGGTAATTTGTCATATTAATGCTTTACATATATTATATGTATTTAAGAGGTAGTTTGTCTTATTAATGTTTTACATATATTATATCTATTTATATACATATACAAAGGAATCCCTTTATTATTTATGAGAGTTTATTATATGAAGATATTTATTAAGATTATTATAATTCAGTAAAAAAAAACTTCTCATTAGATTCTGAAAATAGATATAGAGGAATATATAGATTGTTTTGACTATAATTAAGGATCATCTGTAGCATAAAAGGGATCAGTTTAAGAAATCTGCATTTGGCAGTTCAAGAGAAAGAAGTGTAGTTTAGGAAATTTATATTTTTTTTTATTGCAAAGTTAGTATGATCTTGCCAACAAAAATATATCTTTAATTTTGAACTATTTGATATTATCAAATGATGATATTATTATCATTATTATTACATCCTATTTATTCTTAAAGAGTAAATGCTCTTTATTCAGATACAAATGTAACCTAATAAACATATTGTTATCAAATGTTATAAACATGTATGTTATAGAAATCAAGTGGAAAAATCTATAAAATACAAATGGATAGTATGCTTTATTATTTTATTGCTATTGCCATTCTTAAAAAAACAAAAAACAAATTGATCTTAAATAAGGATATATCACTTATTTTACTTAAGTGACTTTATGAATTTTTCTTTTTAATCACTTACCAGTACATTTGGGTTTTACAATGAGAATATTTAAACGTTAACGATCACTTGCATAAACATTAATAAGATAGAACATTAATGATTCAGAGATATTAAATAAATTACTTATATTTTTTTGTAAGTATAAATTAGATTCAATAAATATTCCCGTTGTTTCTATTTTATATTTTGGCAAGCAATCAAGTCTCATTAGTTGATTTTAATGCTAAATCTGTGAGCAAGCTATTGATGTATTGAGAGATAATAGAGTTGAATATGTTCTTTTTATGTTATTCATTTAGTTAGTTATAAGGTATCATTTCAAAAGCTAGCCTATTATCATATCAACTGCCAATAATGTTGAACCCATAGCTGAAAGGTTTTTTGTTCTTTATTTGCAAAAAAATCTAGTCATAATATCACATGACTTAATTTAATAAACTTGTATTACAAATGTTATATAATGAGCATGTCAATTTTCTTGCAATTATTGTTTTGCTCTTAAGACTTGGTGATTTTATATTGCTAAAGCTATTAATATATAGTGTATCTGAACTTTGTTCAATCCCATATGGCTATCTGAAAATTTCAGACTTTCTACTTAATAGTTAGCCATCAGATAAAGTGCTGAGCTTGACCTGGTATTTTAATTCTAATGCTTGAATATCCTAGCGCCTCACTGAGGAAGCATGAAACCGGGCCGGAGATAGGGATATTCTGAAAAGCTTGTTAAGAGCTATTGGCATGCTCATTATATAACATTTGTTCCTTATTTATTTATTATATAAGGTAAAAGGCCACTTTTCTGTAATAATGATCTAGATGTATAAAATTTAAACGGCATTTGAAGGAGGGAACTTTTATGTAGGATGTACAGAATTAACTTATTCATTCCCTCTCATTCCTAGTTATATACTATTTTGGTTTGAAATAATGGTTTCCTCATTTTCATATTATAATTTGGGCATTAGAAAACCTGAACCTTTCAATTTTATTGTACTATTACAATTTTCTGATCAAATCTTTGGGATAAAATGAAGATTATATCATTATGATCCTATGTTCCATTCAATTTAGTTTTAATTTGTGATGCATATTTGTTAATAAAGCTCTTTGCCTTTTATTTTACCATTTCAATTTGTGGAATGTACTGATTAAGTCGAACATTGTCCACTCTGTACCATTACAATACATATTGGATTATTATAAATACTAATAAAAAATACACATGACCAAAAAAAAAAAAAATTTATTAATACATTTACATTTTACCAAATTGATAATTATTCACATGTGAATTTTAAAATTTTACCAAAATACTTCATCAATATAAAGTTTCAGATCTTCCATGATGATATATGTTAATGACCATACCTTTAAAAAAAAATAAATACTTTTTTTAATAAATCAAAATATATATTTATAGATAAAAGATGTATAAAATCATTTAAACATGTAGATGATTTGACAATTAACTTATAATCAAACATGTTAGATAGGGCATAGAGAAATGAGAAATCAGCATTTTTTACATATTTCATTCAAAAGGACTATTTATTGGCTTAGCATATAATGTATATCATATCTGTAAAATGGGAAACTTATCTTTTTCACAATAATCCAATGATTGTACACACACACACACACAAAAACATTTTGTGAGAAATTACCTAATTATTTATAGAACACAATAAAAAAAATTTGAGTAACAATCTGCAAAAAATCTTTGTTTCCTAACTTATAATTGTAATAAAATTTTTATTCTTAATATACTACTGAGATTTTGAAAAATAAATTCATGTGATTTATTATGACAACTTCCTCCTAATTATATTTTTAATCTCTGACCCCAATGTCTATTTTTTCTATCTATCATTGTTCTATATTGGATTTATATTTCTATAACTCCAAGTTTCAAGTTAAACAAGAAAGTATACATTTTTTTTCTGAAATTATTTCAGTAAGTGGATTACTTTAGATATAACAATTCTGCATTTAGATAAAGCATATTATTTTTGTCTCACAATTGTTAGTTTTTTAAAAATATTGCAAGATATTTTTTTTATATTTTTGGCAAAGAATGATAGTGTTTTTTATGTTTTATTATTTAAAAAAAAAACAAAGCATGAAACCTAAGTGCTTTTCACTGGGATTAAAAATCACTACTTATATGCATTATTATACAGAAAAAGAATCAGAATTAAAACCAATTCTTTTTTTTATGTTGCACTTCAAGTATACAATAGTCAAATATGTTTAAAAATACATATATACAAGCAACAAAGATTACAAATTATAAAATTATTATATAAAAGCCTTTTTCGGCAAATTATGTTTTTTTGCCCTTTTCAATATGTCTCCACGATTTAAAGCACATACAGCGACATCTATATAAACACATGAGAGAAGATAAATAAACAAATGGATATCTGACATGATCTATTATGTGATTATAAAAAAATAATGGTTTCAACTTTACTGCTACAATTTTGCTTTCAGGTATAATATTTACAACTTAGTCTAAGTTGTATAAAACATATGTGTAGAAGTAAAATGTAAAGAAGAGAACTTCAGTTAAGTCTTTTTCCAATGAGTGCCACTTTTATATCCTATATTTCCTGGTATTATTATGTGCTGTCCAATTTTTGGATAATTAAAAATGTTATGAATAATAATCAATTATAAATTTAATTAAAATACTAGTTTTATTGGTCCAAGGAAATTAAATATTTTAGATAATCCAATACCAATGCCATATTTTCAACAACGAATATAATGATTTCTCTGAATTTGCAACCATATCAGCAAGGATAATCTTATAGAAATCAAAAACTTAAAGAATAAGATAATCCATTTTACTCTTGGTCCTTTGTCAATGAAAGTGAATTTATTCATAACTTGAGGGGAAAGTTGTTTACTCTATCAATTACATATACATTGAGCTAGGTCAATTTAATGTTTACAAAGTCATTAATCTAACACTCTTATTATTTATTAAGTACATAGTAAGTCTGTAATTAGAAAGAGAAAGACTATTAATCTTTTTCATGTCCCTTAAATGTTTGTATAATAACCAAATAATGTAGTTTTTGACTATAGAAGGAACTCTCAAACCTCAACACAAGATAGGGACTTTATAAAAATAAGAGCAGCCATCTTATCTTTATAAAATCCCTAATGTTGTGTTGAGGTTTGAGAGGTCCCTTTACAGCCAAAAATCACATTGCTTGGCTATGAAAAAGGTTAAAAACCTTTCTCTTTCTAACTAAAATCATTAATTCAGGTTCAATCTATATCCTTGTGTAATTGATTATTAGTTTCATAATAATTAGTGCCATGTTTTATCTGGCCATAATGAATTCACACTGAATTTCCATCAATGTTGGCAGGACAAGCTTATAAACATCAAGAGCTTAAAGAGTAAGAGTATATTCTTGATTCTTTCTCAATAAGAATGACATTTATTCATAGCCTAGGGGAATGGTGGTTTAATCTCAAATTTAAAAAACTAAACAAAAAAAAAAGGTGGGTGGGTGGGGGGTTTGTTGTAAATAAATCAAAACATATTGAAAGAAAAAAGGCAAACACATAGCAGAGTTTAGACTAAATTTCAAAAATACAGGCAAGCTAAGAAAAAATGCTCTATATAAAGTTATATATATTATGAAATAGTGAAAAATAGAAATAGGTCAAATTAAACAAAACTTTTGGAAGGATAAAAATTATAATTTTACAAATAATAAATTTCATAAATTAATATTGCTAACTGTGGTCCAAACATTGCATTATACAATCATTCAAAACAAAAAAATGTTTTCATGCATTACAATAATAATGAGTTTTATCTTTTTTAAAAAATTTAAAAAAAAATATTTTTGCACAAACAATTTGTATTTAAGTTCAAGATTATTAGTAATTAAATATTAAAATAAGTAATATCAAATCTATTTCAAAATATTTTAAACTTTCTAAAATACATGGAGAATTTTTAAAAGAATATAACATTTTTTGGTACCTAATCAGCTATCTATATTTCTATTTAATTGATTCTTTAAACACTGCTTTGATATCATGAAAGAATACTAGAATGATTAATCAAAGATTATTTTAGAAAAATAGCAATTTATCATAATAGTATTAGTTTTCATTGACATGTCTTTTTTTGAAAAGGCACTTTTAGTAATATTTGTCTTTTCAAATTATAAAAAAAAATCAATTGTAAATTTTTAAACCTTCATTGGATTTTTCTTTACCTTAATACTATCTAATACTGACTTCCAAAATTGATTAATGTAGAATTTCAAACAATTTCTTTTGATTTGTAATTGACAATTTGTTTTGAAATTTTTATTATTTTGTCTTTAAAATTTCTCCTTTCTTATTAACCTTTTAAAAAGTGAGGAGAGGAAGGAAGGTTGAATTGCATCTGTAATGCTACCTAATATTGTCTTACAAAATTAATTGTAAAATTTCACACAACCTATTTTGATTTGTAATTGGCAGATATGTTTTGGAAATTTTATTCATTTGTCTTTAAAAATTTTAATTTCTTTCAATATTGGCTTTTTAAAAAGTGAAAAAAAAGAGAGCTTAAAATCAAAAACTTTTAAAAAAAAAACAATACAATTTAAATGAACACCACCTCTAAGTCTAATGTTTCTAGATGCTTTTGAAATAAAAACATTTAAAATCAACAAAGCAGGACACAGAGTTTATTTTAAAATTAATGTCTAATAAGTTTTTAAAAAAAAGATTTCTTGTATCAAGTGATGGGGGAGGGGTCCTTTTTTATCTTTTATTTTCTTTTTAATTCACAGTTAATTTATATACATAAAAGTTTGCCAAAAAAATCAATTAATGAGAATTAATATTAAGAGGTTTAGATTACAGAGGGAATTTATAAACTTAATCATAATAGTATTACCACTAAGATAAATTGCCATTTTTGCAAAGAAATCTATAATTTCTTGATTAGTCATTCCAGTATTCTTTTATGACATTAAAGCGGTGTTCAAGGTCGAATATGTAGATAGACAACAAGATCGGTACCCATTTTTCTTATAATAAATTTATTATTAAATTGACATTCAATTCCATAAACTTTCATGAATAAACAAAGATAAAAGTATTAAGTAATAGAGCTAATACTACAATAAAACAATCAAACACAATAAAATAATGAAATTTTTGAATGATGAAAGGGTAGCACTAGCAGTAGTTTGGATATAATTTAGACCCACCGTTTCTTAAGATTTTTTCATTTGTGACCCCTTTTATTTAAGCAAATATTTTCATGACCCTAGGTACAGCAGTATATAAATTAGGAATATAAATTAAAACATTTTTCTGATAATAAATCATAAAGAAAATTATTTGAAAGTAATTCTTTAGTATACATACAAATATAATTTTACCATTCATTAAAGACAAAGACAAATATTCATACTAAGGAGCTGGGTTTGCTTGTTTACTTTTACATAAAGCATTAAAGCATAGATGAATACCTGATACTCCAGGACATAGAGTTTCTTCAATGTTTAATAGAGTTGGCTAATTTTTTTTATCTTATAAACATTAATACTGAAAATATCACTTCACATAAATATGTACTACAAAATGGTAGAAGTATGCTTGGGCTATTTCAGAAAGTTTTGGAAGCTATTCTGAGCCAAAATTCATTTAATGATTTTTTTTGGAAAACTCAAGTTTTAAAGCTGTATCATTCAATAACTGGCAAATTCTTCTTGAGCGTTTAATGGTGACTGACTGACTGACATTAATGATTTCAATGGAGTATGGTTTTTTCAACATCAAATTTGAAGAAAAGTATTTCTGAAATAGTATCTCCAGACATTTCAAATGATAAATTATAACTTTTAGAATTAAACCTTTGGGAAGGTTATTTTCAATAATAAAAATATCTATAGTTGTACACATTTCTAAAGATCCATTTTCCAATCTATTTTTCCATATGTTTACTTTTTTTAACAAAACTTTTAAGGTAAATATGTTTTAATTATTTCCTTGAAGTGATATGTTTAAATCATTCAATTTTTCAAAAATATCTGACAAATAATAGTTTTGAAAGTCATAATTCATTGTGAAAAAAATCATAACTCATTGTGAAAAAAATCAACAAAATCGGATTTCCATTCAGTTTTTAATAATATAATAACTTCATCTTTCAACTATAATATCTGTATAAACTTCATCTTCTTGAGAGCCATCTTACATGTAGCAATAAGGTTTGGTAATCAGAATTCATATATTCGCAAAGGTTTGAAAAGATACAATTGTTAAGGTTTCAGCTTTTTATAAAATTAATGAATTTAAAAGCATTTCAATATGATTTTTTTTTTTGGCTGTAAAAAATTCCTAATGCAGTTAGTAAAAATGATATGTTCATTGCCAACAGCTTTAACCTTTGATACAAATTCAATATTCTCACCCATCATTGCACCAGTACTATACAGATAGCAAGACAACTCCATAGTAAATAATCATTTGTGAAAAATTCATCAAATATAAGATGTCTTCCCCTCTTATGTGGACAACAAAATAATAATTCTTCATGTATACTTTCTTTATATGCATATCTTACATAAAATAACAACTGTGTCAAGTTAGAAATATCATTGTTTTATCCAACTGAATTGCAAACTTTGGACTATTCTTAAGCTTAGTAATGCGCTGTTGCAATTGGTTATTACTAATTTCCAATATTCTTCTGGAAATGGTCAATAAATGAATTTTACAAATTTCATCTCACCTTTTTTTCCATGAACTATATTTCCGACATTTTTATTGCAGCAGGCAACATGAGAGCTCCTATCATATAGAGCTTTATATTTTTTTAAAATTAAATAAGAAGTTCATAGGATACAAGTAAATACTTTTCATTAAAAGCAATAAATTTCTCAAAATACTATTTTTCTGTTTTTGAGAATTTTAGTATTCCTTTAGTTTATTGCAATATGTTGCATGCTTGGTACTAAAAAGTCACTTTAGTTTGGATGGTTTCATGCTCTCAGCAGCCAAAATTTCATTACAAATTAATGAAATAGATTGTCCCATATCATTGTAATTAATATAAAAAAAATCCAAATGTCAAAAACAAATCATATTTTCTTTTTCTTGTCGAGTAATCCCACTTTCTGAGTACTACAACCTGCTAGTCATTTTTTTAATATAAAGATAATTTAAATTATTTCACATGAAACAAACAATTGTTAGAGCATTAAAATAATTAAGGTTTTTTTTTTTTTTTAATTTGCAAAGCACAGATAATGTTCTGGTTTGTCAAGCATACAAGAAGATAGCCAGAGCAATACAGAGAAATATGATATATAAAGAGAAAGCAATGCAAATGCTGACTATACATTATCAGTGAGATTCATCTGTACAACTAAGAAAGTATAAATTTCTATCATATGGAAGGAACTGATTACAATAGCCAATAGTGATAGTTTCAAAATTCATTGATAGACACGGGAACCCAGTACATCAATTAAGGTACATTATATTGTTACAGGTGAAAAAAACTATGAAGAACTCCACCAAGATCTAAGTAAGATTTGGAGAGCATGTTGTTCTTATTTAAGTAAACCATAAGAATAATCCCCTTCCTGAAATTCTTGTTTGAAAGCAAAATATTTTATTAATAAATTTTGCTTCATAATTTAATATGAATGAGGGAACATGTATCCAACATTTTCACAAGTATTACATTTAAGTTACTAATATATTTGAACTTAAGAGTTAAAAAAAAACCAATAATATAAGAATTTGATACAGTAATTATAAAGATCTGTCTCCCTTGTTTGCTTTTTTTTTTGAAAAACGCTCATGCAATTATGCTTTTTAAAGAAACTAAATTTTGAAATTGAGTTATAATTGTTATTGTAAGTATGTAAAAGTAAATATCCGCAATAATAATTTTTAGTTGTGATCTAATTGGCTATCTACCTTTCCATTTGCTTTTTGAATCTTTGAATACTGCTTTGATATCATTAAAAAATACTGGAATGACTAATCAAGAAATTGTAATTTCTTTGCAAAAATGGTGATTTATCATAGTGATAGTACAACTACGAAAAATTTCCCATGTAATCTAAAACTTCTTAGTATAGTTTTCATTGACAGGTCTTTTTTTTTTTTTTGGTAACCTTTTATTTTTTATAAATTCAATGTCAATTAAAAAGTAAAAAAAAAACATTTTTCCACCCCACTTCCATTGTACATTACAAGAAACAATTCTTATTTTCTTTAATTTGTTAGAAATTAGTTTTAAAATAAACTTTGTGTTTAGCATTTTAAAAATGTTTTTATTTGAAAAGCTACTGGAAATAGTAGACTTGGAAGTAGTGTTCATTTAAATTGTTGTATTATTACTATTTTTTGTTTAATTTTTTAACTAAAAAAAAAAAGGTAAAATCCAAATTAATAAAAAAGTTTTGATTTTAAGCCCTTTTTTTTGATGAATTTGTTGTTATTGTTTCAAAGCCAATCAATTCTTTTTCACTTCGAGTGTTTGATTTGATTTATATTGAATCTAGCTCATTATTTCATCAAAGTCCACAAAGCAATTCACCCCTCTCCCTCTCCTCACTCTTTAAAAAGCCAATAAGAAAAACAAATTAAAAAATTTTTAAAGACAAAATAATAAAACAAATCTGTCAATTATAAATCAAAGGAAGTTGTTTGAAATTCTACACCACTCTTTTCTTGTTAAATCGTTGTCCCAGTATTTACGATCTGATTGGCTATTAATAATCACAAGCGCTGAGAGACTTGCACTCTCTCGTAAGTTAATTTCAAATCATCTGCGCTTTGAAAATAAATATTATTTACATATATTTCTGCAATTTATAACATCGATAATCTACTGCATAGTGAATCTAAAGATTTCATGCTGTATGTTTGTAATTTGAAGTCAGTGAGTAGTGTGTGAAGGTATTTAATATTCACACTTTCAGATATAAGTACTTTGGACTGGCTTGGATATATAGACAGACAAGTAAAGTTAAGAGTGGTTACCACTCTTTTCTTGTTAAATCGTTGTCCCAGTATTTACGATCTGATTGGCTATTAATAATCACAAGCGCTGAGAGACTTGCACTCTCTCGTAAGTTAATCAATAAATTTTGTAAATCAATATTAGATAATATTACGACATCAACTAGAAATCAAAAGAAAATTAGAAAACTTAAAATTGACATGATAAAGATTACTAAAAGTTCACAAAAAAAAAAAAAAAAGACCTGTCAATAAAATCTAACATTAGATAACACACTGAATTTATAAATTAAGTCAAAGTAGTATTACTACTATGATAAATCGCTATTTTTCTAAAGAAATCTTCAAATGATCAATTAGTCATCCTAATATATTTCATGACATAAAAGCAGTGTTTAAAGAGTCAAAGAGAAAATGGAAACATACATAGGTGACCATGCCTAACTTTTTGTGTGGAATCAGTGGAAAAATTTTACCGAAGTATCACTGAGTTGAGAAAGATCCATATTAAAGCAGTCTATAGCAGAGAATATCTTCCCAACTGCATTTCTTTAGAATGTCTTAGAGATAATCTTTATAATGCAAATAGTTGTCTATTACCTAAAAGCTATCCTCAAATTCATCATGAAATACTTGAGACAGTATGCTATCATTTCTTTCAGATTTCCAGGCCAATGAAGAGGTGATTTTGCAATAAGAGACTATAATATCACATTAGCAAGCTGAAAACATATTGATTAGTCTTATGATTTTCCCATGATATTTTTAGAATTTCACGGAGCATCATCAAATGAAAAATTTTTAAAGTTTTTATATTATAATAAGAAATTCAAATCTCCACTTCCAAACTATTAAAAAGGATAAAATAACAGACTTAAATTCAATTAATTTAGTTGCAGTAGTTGTAGCAAAATGATGAAGTGCATTAGCAGCATAGGAGTGAATGTGTCACATCTCAATATCTAAATCTGTCTTTATTTTAATTGGCTCATATTCTCAATTTGATAACCGTCAATGGCTGATATTAAATTTTTAAACATTAATTATTGAACCAGTTTTTATGTTTCCCTTAAAACATTAAATACATTTTCCAAATAACTTTTAAATTAGTAAGGAATACAATTATCAGCTTACTTTTAAATCAAGAAAGTAACAAAATGAAGTTCTTGTTTTTGCTTTTAATTGGTTCAAATTAAAAATGTCACAATCAAATCTTTATTGCAACTTGATATCTGCTAATTCCAAAGACCACTGTCATAAAAATTAAAAAGAAAGTTGGAACAAGTATACTCCTTCTTTAATATCAGTTTTTATTTCAAATGCTTCATATTTTTCTTTGGTAGCATAACCCTTCCTCTCATTTCATCATAAACTGTAACATTTTAAAATATTTAATGCATAATATTTATAACATATATGATAGTTTGTTTTATGATAGTCAAGCAATCACTTTATATATTAGTAGATTACTTGTGACTGAAATACATATTCATATATTATATAGATGTAAGGATGCAATACTGATACTGCACTGGGTCACTATTTGTTTGCACATGTTCTGCATTGGGAAGCCATTGTACATGGTCATTTGTTTTTACATATACGTACGTACTCTCAATATATATAACAGTATTATTTTAACTGAATATATAGAATTACCTATTTATAATGAACCCAAAAAGTAAAGGGGATTACACATATATATTTTATCAGGATTTTTACAAATAGTACTTTTTTTTTTCATTTTTGTTATTTTTACAGTTTAATGTTTACTGATAAATTTATAACTGATAATAATGGATTATTCAACTAATTCAACCATTGACCATGATTTCTCCTCGGGGGACTGACTAAGCATTTCTCAACTTTTGCTAATGATTTCTTAAAAATATCAGTAATTATCATATCCAAAAAAAAAATTAACAAGTCACCTTTTCTTATAAATATAGATTGTCTTTACCACATGATCTTTTTTCCAGATGACTTAGAAAGACTACAGTTAAACGTAATTAAGATTTTCAATCACCCGTAAGGATTCTTTTTTCCAGTTATTTTATAAAAAAATAGATAGAAAAATCATTTGTGATGTTCTTTTCATTCATTTACTTGTTTAAATTTTAACGATTAAAAAAAAAAAAAAAAAAGCTAAATATTAAAAATAAAAATTGCAATAAAATTTAGCCCAATTATATATATGTGTGTGCATAGTTATACATATAAACATGATCATTGCGATGTAACTGTGTATTAGATACATAGAGGCATAATTGATAAAACTATTAAGAAATTTATTACTTGCAGTAACATGAAATAATATGATAATTCAAAACCAGTTAAAAGATTTCAAATTATGGATCTGGTGCAGATAGCCATAGTGGTCATGTGTGCCATATAGTTTTTTGTAGATAAAAATACAACTTCTGATATTTTGTTACTCAAGCTATGCTCTTAGTTGCTTCATAATATTAAAAAAGAAAGTACTATGTTGCCTGCCTAGAAAAAAGGCATGAAATTTTTATTGAGTATAGAGTGATGATTAGACACAAACCAAATGTTCAGAGACTGCTTTATTATTTATCAAAAGAAATTGAAATATGTAATGTACTTCTTCAAACTTCACTTCAGCATTATTCACAAATGTTAACTGATAATATCATTTCCTGCAACATCTTCCTGCATCGTTGTTTTGACCTTGTGATCAAATGAGGAGTCATAAATAGTTCTAACAGATAAGTACATCAACATTTAACTACTTGTAAACAATCATTTTATAGTAATCACTTGATTTTATACTTTAAATAGACTCTAACAGTAAAATCTTTTTCATTAGATGAGAAGTAAGACAGATTATATTGCACTAAAGCTAAACTTTTATATTTTCTGTTTACCTTCACATATATTGTATCTGAGCCATTTACAACTTAAAGACTATTTTAGACATGTTCTTCTCTATCACTTTCTCTTCATTGATTATACAGATACCTAACAAAAAAGAAATAGCTATGGGATTCTAGAAAATGAAAAATATCAATGTCTTTATTTTCTGATATTTTGGAATGATGGACTATCTTAGTTAAGTCATGTGGTATACTATTTTATTAGTAATTTTTTAAGGAATTTAATGAAGCTATTATTAAAATTACAATTTTATAATTTATCTGCTAAATTTTGGTATTTACAAAGAAAGATAAAAATTATAATTTTTATTAATATAAAAATCTTATTTTTTTACCATTTTAAATATGATTTATTACATTCCTTGGTATATTACCTTTCTGATAACATCTACCATTTGACTTCTGCATAATGCAAAGTGAAGTTATCATAAAAAATATGTATTAAATCAAAGTTTCCAAAAATCCAAGATGGCTGCTGAGAAGAGAGAAAAATAATGAATTTTATTATATTTTGTAAAACTTTTAGCTTTATGTACAGAAAACATTTTATTATGTGAAAACCACCACATTAAAGCAATAAATAAAATAAGTTTTTCAACTTCATCCAAAAAATGTTATTAATAAAAAATAGCTGTGCCATATTGTAAAATTTATTAAACTTATGAATTTAAATGTTTTTTCATTTTTTTGTTTCCATTTTTTTTTTGATAGTATATAATTCAAGTAGTTTATATTAATACAATATATATATTGTGGCTTCACTGTATTAACAAACTAATATGTAATTCAATATTTAATTGAAAAGACATCAACAAGATATGTAAACAATGCTTCTTATAAAAATTTTAAAACAGCTTTGAAAACCTGATCAAAAATATAAGTTGCCTACATAGAAAAAATATCTATTCTTATTAATATTACATGATTCACAAAATTTTAGCTTTCAAATTCAAAAAATCTATCAATGTTAAATTAATATATTTTGATAGGTTTCCCAATAGTGCCCGAATAATAACATAAATAATGGCAATTATTACCATGTTTCCTTGAAAATGAGACCTAATCAGAAAATAAATCTTAGCATGATTTTTCAGGATAATGATATTGTAAGTCCTACCCCAATTATAAGAGATTCTCACCTTGTTGAAACATATGACAGGAGTATTGAATTATAAAGTAATGAATATATAAACAGATATAGATGTAGATTTTTGCACTTGAATAAATGTTACTCAGAATAATTTGGCAGGCAGATTTATAACTAATTATTTTAATAAACTTGCAAATACAATTTTACTTTTCATTAAACAACACCTATGCATTCAGTCTGATATAAAAATTTCTCTTTCAACTGACCTCCAATCGTATATATTGTAAATAAATCAACACTGGCATCCAAAAAGACTGAAATTTAATAGTAGAGGCGATCTTAGTTCATAAATTAATCAAGTCAGCTTAACATTTCATATATAATTTTAAATTAAATATTACTAATTTAACAGAAATAACTTTTAATACTTTCGTACTGAACAATAATATATGATTAAAATCCTAAATATTACATATCAAGCAATAGTAAAAGTTATTTACATGCTTTTGAAATTATTAATATTGAATAAATATAGATTTTTATATTTGAATAAATATAGATTTTTATACTTAAATAAATGTATACTTTTGTACATGAAACATTCCCTGAAAATAAGCCCTAAGCCATCTATTAGAGCAAAAATTAATATAAGACCGGTTCTTATTTTTGGGGAAATATGGAAGCTAACATATTCTTATCTTACACCTTGACAATGCTTACTGATTTATAAAAAAAAAAAAATATAGCTAATAAAATTTAAACTGTATTTTTTTTTTTTAAAAAAAAAACAATATTAAGAAATTTAACATTAGTGTATGAAAAAAAATTGTTAATTCTTACTTTTGAAATTCCCACTCTCTATTATCCAATGGGCAAACTTGTCTTGTTTTCAACCAACGAGAAATGCAGTGAAAATGAAAGGCATGCTAAAATAAAAATTAAATATTCAACTAATTAAATAGAAACTTCTAGCATTATATATATGTAAATAAATTTTGTACCAATTTTAAAGAGAAATTAAATATTATAAAATATAATTTTAAATATATATTCATAAAATTATTAAGTTTAAAATAACTGGTGATCAATTTCAGATTTTTCTGATGAAAATTAACACATTACATACAAAGATTTTTTTTTAATTAAATGGCAAAATTCATTCAACCAAATAGAATATAATTTTAAAATTTATTTCTTTTAATTATTTTTTACTGAAGAATTATAAAATAATAGTAATTAAAAAAAATTGATTCTCCATATTTTATAAATGACTATTTTCATTAATAAAAAATAAATCTATTAATTAGTACATAGTATGAAATACTAAATATAAAGAAATGAATTCATATTTATTAAAAATATATATTCACAATTGAAGTTTCATATACAAATATATAAACAAGTTTAAATTTAACTCTTAACAATCCACATCTTTTCCTTTTCTTTTAGTATTTCTGATTTTTTTTTTTAAATGCAAATCTTTTTCTCACTACTTTTTCTTGTATTCAACATTTTTCTTCATGTAAATACAATAATTTTATTATCAATTGCCAAAGTCAAAATATGCAAATATAGCCTTAAATTTTTTTGACATCTTACAGCATAAATAATCACCATGACAATGAGGCTTAAAAAAAAATCAATTTATTATATAAATGATAGTTTGAGCCTAGTCCACAATATGCATAAACATGATTACTGAATATGTATTCGGTTGTTTACTATTATTTTGTTTAATTATTTGCTTCTTTAATTATGATTGCTAAAACATGTATAGTATTATAGTAATATATATAAATGTACATAAAAGTAAATTTATAAATACTCTTGAAATTAATTTTTTTTTGTTTTTTAATATAAATATTTTCCTCATGTTTCCTTTAACTATAATATAAAATGTTTCCAATACTGTATTTTATTTTATTTTCATATTTACCCTTTTCTCCATAACTATATTGCTCACTCCAATCAACTGCCCCTTTTTTTTTTTACCAAATTGGAAAAATTATTCTTTTCTTTACATGTTACTTCATTAAGCTATGATTTCAAGTCCAATTTTACAAATCTCTTCCAAAAATAATTTCTCCTATAGAATTAAAACCATTCTCTTTTAATCTATTTATGACCAATTTTGTAAGTATTTATTGAATTCTCAAACATTTAAAATAGGCTAACAATGAACTTTATAAAAGTCAACATTTTATACTTTCACAAATATATTTTTAACGCTTTCTGATACAATGAACAATTTTTATATTTTTTACAAATATTGTCATTTAACATAAATATAAATATATAACACTTAAATTACTCACTACGATGTTAACCTATTTCAGCAATGCCCTCTGTGATGAAATATAAAGTCTGAACTTTAAACAGCTAAACTCAAAGGATACTCCTTTTATATATATATATAAATGTAAGTAATTCAATAAAAAAGTGTTGATTATTACAGCAAGAAATTCTGCCTAGGGCTGCCAATAATGTCTGATAATTACCTAGCAATACCAGAATTGCTCATTTTCAGCAATCAAACCGTTCATATTTGTAATGCATTCTTCTAATCATATTACAAATGTTAAACTATTGCACAATGTAAAATCTTTTAGACCAACTCTCTCACTATGCATGTTTTACACCAGAAATCATTGTTCATAATAGATAAGCTAGAGACTTAAACTGATGGACTAAATAATCTAAATATATATGGACAACTGTCAAAATATTTAAGCTGGAAAATCAAATTGGTTATAATTAGATATAAAAATAGAAAGTCTGGCTATTGTTTTTGTGTGAATATAGGTATTTCAAGCTACTTCATACTGAAATGCTGATTATGGCTGCTATAATAAAGAATTTAATTTTTGAATAAGGTAATTCTCTTTTCACATTTTGTTTCATTATTTGAAAGTTAATCACATCATTAAATTTAAAAAAATAAATTGGTATATATTATGGTTATTAGGAAAAAATGCTAATCACAAAAGTAGCAATTTCCGCAATCAAAAAAAAATTTTTTTCTCAGTTAAAAATTTTAAAATCATAAATTCAGAAAAAATAAATGTTACAAGAAGACAGAAACAAATACCGATATTTTGGGCAAAGGAAAAAAAAATCAATAATGTTAAATCAAATCCTAAAAATAATGCCATAAAAGATTCCATATCGCAATTCTTACTCTTTCAACACCCCTCCAAAATACTACTTGGAATGAACAAATGCAATTGACACAAATGAAGAAAGAAAGTCTAATACCCAGCAATTATTCTTATTCTGACTTTTGCCAGCACAGATTAAGTAAATCTATGTCTCTATCAAACATTATGAGTAACAATGTCTCAGATATAGCTAACCCCATGGAGCTCCAAAAATACAAAACAATCAAGAAAACTTAAAAATGTACTACCAAAATATCCACTATGTATAGCAAATATTTACAATATAGCCAGTTTATCAACTTAAATAGCATCAAAATCAACAGCACAATTGATGTAATTAATCCTACTTCTTTTGGCAAAGTCAATAAACACTGATACAAAATATTCAAGAACAGCCTTTCTTCCATTACATCAATTACAAATAACAGAGAAAATTATGATTTGGCTGAAGGATAATCAATCACTATTATCACATCCATCACTATCTGACTATTTAGCAGAGTTACAAAAACACATGTGATCAAAGCAATTAAATCTACTGCTACTTTTACAGACACATCATTCAGAGGACAAAAATATTTTATTAAGCAGCAGGAGGAAGAGGTTGAAAGTATTGTCAAACAAAACTCTACTATGTAAATAAAGAAGCAAATCTGCTTGTACATGGTCACATTATGTGCATTCCACTTGATTTTACAGATGAGAAAGTACAAAAAAGCATAGCAAATATAGCTCAGCTACTTAATATAATCAAGGGAATTCAAATCAAATATACTTTCGAGATTGCCACAAATTCATGGAAAATCACCATTAAGCTAATACAACATCACACACCTGATGAATTTCCTCATCATATCTTTATATATTCCATCCCAATCACCATCAGTATTAGAGGTCTCTACCTCATGCTTCCAATGTTCTAGATTCAGTTATACTGCTTCTCAATGTAGCACTGGTGATTTCAGCAAATGTAGCAAGATTGATAAACTCAATCATCTGTGCAGTAATGAGCAGAAGCCTAGGTCATGGGCAAATGTATCTGACAACACGTCACTCGTTTCTGTGCAGTAATGAGCAGAAGCCTAGGTCATGGGAAAATGTATCTGACAACACGTCACCTGTTTTAGAAATAAGAATAGCTATAAGCATACATGCTGCTGATCTTGCTATGTCTACTGTCAGTAACTATTTGTGAAGGAAATGACAAACTAAAAGGACTAATAGTACCAAACAAATATTCCAAACCAACCAATATTTCTAGAAATCCAATCCCAAGAGTCACTCATGGAATACTCTCACCAAACTATGAACTAATCTAATTTCCCAAGCCAGGGACAAAATAGATTTTCATCTTCCACCATGATACAACATATAAAGAAAAATTTAGTCTAATAAGACAAAAACCATGAGATGCAGTGGATCAAATTACCCTTTCAGCTTCTGAAACAATTTAAAAAAAAGCAACCTGATCTGAGCTTTAAACATGCCAACAAAAATCAACAATCCAACAATGCAAATATGTAATATGAACAAATATAAACATTGCTACAATCAATGTGCATGGTTTAAATTCACACAAAAATTTTTCTAAAGAATCATCACTGCAACATATTTGTCCTAACAGAAACAAAAATTTTATCATCAGCCATAGGAAGTAGAAGTTCTAATAAGTACAAAAATTCCATTAATAAAAGTAAACACAGTACACATACCCATTAGTGCAATTTTCCTTTTCTTTCTGATAAGCACAAAAATTCCATTAACAAAAGCAAATATAGTATACATCTGTTAATGCAATTATCCTTTCTTTTAAAAATCATTTACTGCAATTTTACCTCATATCAATATGCTCAAGCCAAAGATGTAACCAAGACACTCCTATTTGCCCAAACAAAAATTTCGTATAGATATGGAATAACTATATCCTTTGTAATGACTTCAACTGCTCATATGATGAATTACAATCTACATTACCGTCTAAACATACTCTCTTGGGACAGTTTCATTTATTGGAAGGCAAGGTTCATCTCTCCTCTATCTCTTTTTTCCATCTCAATTCAATTTTAAAACTTCAATCCATAATATCCAGCATTTGATTTTCAGACCATGCTTGTGTTACTCTCAAATTGTATAAATTTCAAATAACATATCATTCTATAAGTTTACATTTAAATTACAGGTTCCTACAGAGTTTAAATTAATTAGAGATGACTTTTTTAATACAACAACTACAGGTCATTACTATCATCAGCTGCAGTATCTTTCTTCAGTTGAAACTTGGTTAATCTTCAAAATTTTTTTTAATAATTGCTGTTCCAACCACAACCTTGCAAACCACTTAGCAAATGAATGATGTCAAAGCTCTTATCCATAAACTGCAAAATGAAGCAAATCGATTGATCACACTTTACAACCAGAATGCAATAATACATTAAAAAAACAAATCTCTCAAAGCTTGTAAGAACCACTGTAAATTATGCAAGATCTACTCCATATCAAACCTTCGGCATTACTGGTGCTTTCCTGATGGTTTGTGGTGATGGTATTTTAATTGTATTCATATATTGGACTATTTCCATAATCTAATATTAAGTATTGAATATCTTTAGAAAAATTAAACTTTATTTAAATTTTACAATTACAGTCAACTGTTAATAATAATAGCACACAAGTTAATAAGCTATGAGCTATTATTAACAGTTGAATGTAATTGGAAAATTTAAATAAAGTTTAATTTTTCTAAAGACATATAATACTTATTATATAATGGAAATAGTTCACTATATAAATTCGGCATTACTATTTTATCAAAAGATAACACTCTTTTTTCTGGCACCAATTCTTGAGCACCTAAAATCTCGTCTAATTAGAAAGCAGCTGATCAATATCTGCCCACTATCCACTACAGAAGATAATCGTCTCAAGAAAATGTTATTACAAAGCATCAAATATACCAAGAAATCATGAACCATAAAACACACAGTTATAACCGCAGATCTTATCCCAGTTAATAATTACAGACACCTATTCTACATAAATGATACTCAAGCAAACTTAACATTCTCAACTTTTCTACCAACATAATATTTTGTCTCAGAAAAAAAAAAAAAAATCAAATACAGTATATCCCTCTGTAAATAATTTGCATCTTATTACACTTGAGAATATTGATTAAAAAATCTTTGCAAAAACTCAATGAACTTATTCTGCCAAAACTATCAACTAAACATTATGCAATAAAAAGTTGCCATACTTCTCAAGTTATTCTTTTAATACAAAAATCAATTGTGTTTAACAAAGAAAATAAAATTACAAATTATGCCAAGATGACATTAATGCAGCTTTTGATCTAGTCAATTGGAAACATTTTTTCACTGCTCTATTTAAATATCTGTCTGGACACAACTATCTGATGATTACTATCTACATTTACCTTACTGATCAATTAAACTGAAGAACTAAATGTGACTATGACCATCTTTCAAACATAGTCATGACATTTTACATAGTTCATCAATTCTGTCGTTGCTATTTGCAATTTATATAGTTCCACTGATTAAAGAAATTGAACAATTGGCATTGGTCTTTTCTTTCCTCATTATGGAACTAATATACAAACCATATGTTTCATTGATGATGTCTTGATAATTTTCAAAGGCCTCCAAAAAATTACCATTATTCTCAATATTTTAAATAAAATCCAAACATTAACTAGTTCCACAATACAAGTTTGTAAATTATCTTTGTGGCAAGTGTTTACAGGCTATAAACTACAATCTTTCTTCATGGGTAACCTCTCATCCTTTCGTAGCATCCCAATTAATGTATAAAATGCAATTAATCCATCATTTAAACAATCTCATCATGAATACTTTCACTATGTAAATGAATGCATTTTCCTCGAAAATGCTGTATCCCATTGTAAAAGTTTGTATAGAGAATGCTATTCTTAATGGAATAGTTGCCTACTGTAGCCCATGGACGAAGCATTTTAAGAAGAACTATTTTAAAAGCATACATCTGGGATGTTCTTCACATTTTCTATCCATCAGAGCAGCATGTTTTCCTATACGCAAAAGAGGTCTCAATTTGTTATCCCAAATCATTTGTAACCTATATTAATCAAAATATATACTGCGGCATTTACTAATTTAATTCTAAGTGCCACCCCCACCCCCTTCCAATATCAATGCTTATTTCAATTTCATATGTTAAATGCTCCTTTTTCATAGATCATGCCACTGAGCATGATAATCTATTAGACCAGCATAATATCAAATCTCTCGTTTGCATATCATTTAAAGATTTAAATAAGATGATTTATCTATCCAGACATCTATGGACAATCTTGCCAGTTGCTAAGACTAATGAAATTCCAGGCCTTTGTAATCCTCAATCATGCTTGAAATTTCTTTTTAATTTATTATAGGATATTATTCCAACCAAAATGTTTCTTAATGACTGATTCAACCTAAATCTTGAACCCACATGCTTTGTGCAATAATTATCCAGAAGAAATGCTACACTTTTTCAAACCTGCCCATATTTCTCACCTCAATACCTCTTTGTATTTCGTAAATGTACAATCAATTTCAAGTAATTACTTTAAAAATATATAAAATACTTTCAGACCTATAATGTATCTGTAATTATTCACACATTAAGAACCATGTGTCTTTGCATGCTGCTCTATAATATTCGACATAAAAAATACAATGTATTCAAAAGAAATAAGAAATGGTTCAACTCATACCTATACTCTTTCGAATTTATGCCCAGGAATATCATGAACAAAACTTGGCAATCAACAATCTACCACAGTTGTGCTCTCTCGTAGCTTAAACCTTTATTCCCATTAACACTCTCCATCAGATTTCAATCCTGAAAATAAATATCTGGACTATTCTTCAGTTTAGTTATCACAATTATATCAGAAAATGATACTCTTAAATTTGGATTACAGAAAATCTATGAAAAAAATCTTGTCATGAGAAAGGTGTGTGCAGAAAGGCACCAGCTCACAAGGTAGTGTCTTTGAATAGTTTTTAGTCAGTAAATAAACAAATATATTGGAACTATCTCCTTATATGCCGGATTTAACCACCAACGACATTTTTCTTTATCTGAAGATAAAGAAAATGTTGAAAGGAAGACATTCAGATCATCAAGAGTAATCGACAGCTCTGATGGCCATTCCAGAAAAAACTTAAAATTACTTTGAAGAGTGGATTAGACACTAGTGTCAGTGCATAGCTTCCCAAGGGAAGTACTGAGATGACCATAGTGATATTCAGTAATGAGATATGTAGAATTTTTATAAGATGAGTTTGCAAACTTAATGTTATCAGACTGCACACTGAATGTTTAAATAATTATTATGAAACAGATCTCTCAAAACAACTATAAAATATTTTCCATTAACATCCTCTGACTCATATCTTTCATAATGACCAAGTAATTAAATTCATCACAGCTTACTAAAGTTTAAAGTAAAAATCTTGGAAAAGAAGAATGGACTTTCTGTTCCATATGAATTTTTAAACAATGAAACAGCAAAATTTCAATCAGGACTGTTTAAAGAAATGATTATTTATCAAAAAAAAAAAAAAAGAAGCCATTACTGGCATAAATAATTCACAGACATAAAAATATCCGCTTACAAATATTTCGATAAATAGTTTCTCTCATGACTGACTCTGCTAATATTTAATAATATTTGTCAGATGCAAAAGAAACATTTAACTTCTCATATTTAAAGATCTAAATTCTTTCCATGTTTTTTTTAGTTCACTTTCTAATGCTTTTTGAAGCAAAGAATTATTCATAAGACCCCCCCCCCCCCAATTATTAAAACTAACAAAAAAGCTTCAAAATGCCTTGCTAAGTTCTTGTACTTTAGTGTTGAACTATCTCTCAATGTTTTGATTTTGGATGCTATTCTGTCTTCTGATATGTTTCCAAAATATTAATTTTTTGCTAAAAGATATGACTATGAGGTATAGAAGATTAACTAATTCTATAATAACAATTACATTCTCTCTCTTTCTTCACTCTTTTCTTTTTTAAATACAGGTGTAGAATCTTTTCTTCATATATATATCCTAGACTAAAATCCAGAAAGATTTTAAAATGACAGTTAATAAAATCACTTTATTTTAAAATTTATTATTGATTTCATCTACAAGTTTATGTTATTACATGCCTACACTCAGCATGCAAAAACATATAAGAAAATATTAAAAACTTTGATACAATCACTAGAAATTAATTATTCTTCTATTTAAATATTATAATGGCAGATTTATCTGAATAACATGGAAAATGTTCTTTTTTTTAAAGTCAAAATTTTTATATATTTAATTTTATTCAATTATTTGCTACCACTAATTCAATAAATTTATAGCACAAGTAATTGATAGTCCATGGCTTTGATTAAAGTTTTAATAGTCTTTTCCCTAATCCACACAAGTTATTCCCAAGCAAAAGCATGATAATTGAATAACTATTCTCCAGGGATTCATTATCCAGTTCAATATTTTTAGTTCATCTACTCATATAGCTTTGGTTTAACAACACAATCGGAGTATAAGATAGCTGGACCATTTTCTCCTAATTTCTAACTTTAGCTGTAATATAGCATCAAATGAAACTGAAATAATCTAATTTGATTTGCCTTTCAACAATTCACATGAAGAAAAGCATTTAATCTGCTAAAAAAAAAGTTTTTCTCCAAATATTTTTTCTACATAATTATTTTGTTTTCCAAACTCATTAATTAGTTCAATTGCCATTATAATATTATTTATACATTCTTTTCTAATTTAATTAAAATGAAGAATTTTATCAAAAATACTGAGATGGATTGGTACTCATGGCACAAAACAGTATATGTGCAAATACATAAGGTTTAAAAAAAAAAGAATAAATGAACATAGACAAAATTTAGTATATAATTATTTTGAAATATTGATTAAACAATATTTCTTAATATTTAAAATTATTGTAAATCTAATATAAAAAAATGTATTGGATACAAATATTTTATGTGATTAATCTCTGATTTTGAGAAAAATATAAAATTTTAATTATTGAGAATTTTAAACTTCTCTCTTAATATTATAATACATAAATTTTATGTATTATAAAATTTTAATGTAAGTAAAAAAGGAATAATATTTTTGTCTAAAACAAGGATTTTTTGGGTGTGTGTTTAAATAATACACATTAATTATAATCAATTCTATATAGTTTTACTTAGAAAATTAAAAAAAAAAATTTTTTTTAAATCAATTTTTGTTTTGATAATGTAAATTAAAAATAGAACAATAGTAATCTTGTCTTTACCTTGTTTGCATTAATCAAGAGGGAACAGACTTATGACTAAGTTTTCTACTTACACATTACACTGTATGTACAATAGTGGATCCAATTGAACTGAGAATGGGTAAAAATCCAGTTTCAAAGGAAGGGTAGTTACTATTAGTATCCAAATTGATTAAGTTTGAATTTTTGGCAAAATAAAGGAGGAAGACTTCTATGATTTCATAGCCCATAACTATATACTAGATATACTTGCCATTGTTGAACTGCACTGCGGACTGCCAGCATTTATGTTTTATATATGTTAATCAGGACATGCCATATCAGCAATCTATATGAAAAATAATCTAATTTTGAGACTATAAGTTACTTCATATATGCATGGAAGCATAGGCAAAAGAAATCTAGTGTTAATCAATTATTGGGAGAATCCTAAATACTGTGCATGACATTAAGATTGTTATTTATCTGTTAAAACACCAAATTGAAATTCATAAAGCACTTTTACAACAGTATTTAGCAGCAACTACAGTATCAGTTAAAGATTTCAATTCCATTACCAAAAAATAATGAAGTTGATGAAAATATTAAATTCTAATGTTTATCACAACTGAAAGAGTCAGTCTTAGTTATGTAAGATAAATTCTAAATATATCCAAAGATCACACAATTTAATAAAGCCTCTGAAATGTGACATTTAAATAATAGTTCACAGAGATGCTCCTAATTATGACTCTTGATAAAGCCCTTAACATAGGAGAAAATCTTAATATTCCAAGTTTTAACTTTCAGATAATGGTTACAATTATTTTTTCATTTTATTATTTGTATTTATTATTTAATGCATTAATTCAATAGTTGATCTATCATAAAAAAAAAAATGCATTTTTATTTTAGCAATTTTACCATATATATGCATTCAGATAAATATTTTTATTGAAACATTAATAAATAAAGCAAATTGCATATCTCATACCTAAACTGATAAATTTCTAATATTTACAAAAATCAAAAAATATATAAATGTTATTTTAAATATTTTTATTAAATTTAGAATTTATATTTTCAAAAAATCATTTTATAACTTCAAAAATATTTTTGAGTGTAAAAAAAAATTGAAATAAAACTTCAAGCACAATCTACTTTACGAACTTTGGATCAAATTTTTGTCTTTTGTATTCAGTTTATTCTTTTTTTTTCATACTTAATTCTGGCCTGCATAATTTGGTGCAGTGGCCCATTGGTGCTTTACAAATTCATGAGACCATTGTAGATGTAAATCTAAACGATCATAGAGCCATTTGTGCATTAATTTTTATTTGTTTATTTATTAGTTATTTTTTTTTAGTTGTCTACATATAACATTTATTCAGTATATTTTAGATTGCCCAAATACGTAGTGCATAACTGGAGAAAATTACTTGGTTCATAATTTTATTTATTATATTTGCAGGTCAGCTATTCATGCTCAGTTATAATATTTTCTATTATATTTATGATTATCCAAATTTGCAAGCTATTCAATGAACAGTTAGTTTTATTTTACCCATATTGTTGTTGGTTGGTTTTCACTTACCATATTGTTTATTACCGTTGATGACCAGTATTTTATTGTCCCATTACATTTCTAGCATGCTCAAATACGTGAGCATTTCTAGGTCAGTCAGTTTTTCATCCATTATTTTATTAATTGTCCATTGCATTTTTGGCTTGTCCAACAGGGGAATATTGATATTTATGAGACAGTGTTGCTTCGTTAGCTTTGTTCTTATTTTATATTTTCCATTAAATTTTTGATTTCCTAAAGGAGCCATTTATCCATTGCAGATTTAAAGTTGTAAAATAATAGATAGAATTAAAATATGTGATTAATGATCACAATTAATATCAACTATTTTTGTGTATACTAGTATCAGATTAAACTGATTAATGACTCATTAGATAATAATTTTAAATTTGTAGTGGTGTTTTGTTAAGGCTTTGAATTTAGACTAGGTTGTCAAATAGTTTTGTGAAGAATAGGTATAACAATACATGAGTGAAAAAATGTCAGAGCTGTAAAATGCTTTATAGATAAAATGTTTGGTAAATATGCCAAAAGGGGAACAGAGCTGTAAAATGCTTTATAGATAAAATGTTTGGTAAATATGCCAAAAGGGGAACATGTGCAGTCACAGTACTAGATGATAATGTTTGGACTTGTCATATAATAATAAAAATAGGAATTTATGTTTGTAACTTTAAAAGCACCTGATATATGCTGTATGTTAGCAAATGCTAAAGGAATGTGGGCTCGTTACTAATAAATATTATTTTCTCCTCATGAAGCAACTGTAAAATAAACAATGAAATGTACTTGAAGCCAATTTATTTTATTGAAAATAGTCTCCTAGTTATTTTGGAAAATAAATGGAAAACATTGGTGTTCATTGACCGGATTTGTTAGCAAAAGCATAATACAGTCTTTTGAGCATAGTCATAAAATGTATGCTACATTATACATGATATAAATTCAAATAAAAAAAAAATAAACAAATAAATAATGTATTATGTTACTTTGGGATAATATTGTGAATAGATAAATCAATCACTAGTGAAAAATGATACTATTGCAATATTTTTTATTGAAAGGGTCTCTTAAATAAATCAAAATGTATATGAGTAGAAATTTAATTACATCGTAGGGGTCAGTGTATGAGGCATAGTAGAGAAAAACAAATTATTCATTTTGTTTAGTATAAGATATTGATTTGAGGTGGAAAGTCATGTTCTTTCATTTCTAAAAATAAAAATAATAAACGTGGATAAAAACAAATTATAGATAGTGGAAAGGAATTAGATATGTTAGGACAGAGAACAGAAATTAGCGAAGTCTTTGGTACAATAAAAAAATGATCAAAATGAACATATAATGGTCATGTTGAAAAGCTTAATGAAAGAAATAAAAACAAAGTTAAGAAAGATTATTGAGATTTAATGACTAAGATCTATGAGAACCAAGAAAAATATGTCAAGAGTCAAATGGAAATGAAACAACATCAGAAGAGGTTAAACTAGACATGAAGCAAGGCCAGAAAATGTTAGTAATGAAGATTGAAAAGGGTCAATATGAGTTAGAAAATAGATTTAGGCAAAAAATCAAGCAGGGGCATACAGAGTTGTTTATGACATAAGAATGTGTCACAAGAAAATAAATGATTTGAAAGTTAAGTTTAATGAACTAGATATTAAAATGGAAGAAACTCAAAGTCAAATGCAAATAAAGATCAATAAGTTAGAAGATAGTATAGATAAAAAGAAAAATTGGATTAGATAGAAAAGTATAGATATAGAATTCCAGAATAAAGGTAGGTATCTAGAAACTAAGTTAAACGAGTATCAACAAATTAATAATAAACAGTTAGAGAAAGTACAGAATAGACAGAAACAACAGGTTCAAAATTTGGAAACTCAGCTTAGATACAATGCAATATAAAAATGATTAAGTTTCTTTCAAAGGTAATTCCATCACAAGATTAAGTAGTGATGAGAGATGTAAGATTTTATCATTATAAGTAAAACCTTTAAAATCTAAATGGTTTTATTACCATGAAGCACATAGTCATGGATACCTTGACTGGAGACATAAGAATGTGTCTCGATCACAGAGTAAGATCAGTGATATGTATTTGATTTGTGAGATTAGTAATTTGGAAATGTGGTTTATGGCAAGATTACAATCAAATACATGAATAGTTATATAGTAGTAAATATTTAGTGTATAAAGATGACTATAGTTGGTTTTATTTGGTATGACAAGTCCATATTCATTAGAAATGAAGGAGTTAGTTTTATTAATCAAATGTCATACAATTTACATGATGTCATAATTTGTTTTACAAATATCTGATCAGGATAAAATGTAAGGGTGCTAATGAATATAATTGTATATAATCATTAACTTCATTGTGGTGGTGGTATAGTTTTAATTAACCATGAGTTGTTCATAGAATGCTTAATTAGTAATGGTGATCTTATATTAATTGTTTAGAATTGTTTTCTTTGTTTTTTATTAAGGATGGGAATATGTGATATCCCCATTATAGTTTATAAATAACTAAATAAAAAAAAACAATTAAAGGTCGTATATTTAATAAATATGTTTATTAATTTGGATAAATGTAGAGAGAATGGATACTTTATTTATTAAATTTAAAAAATGAAATATTTTATTAAATTATATTGAATGATAACAATCCCTAATTAAGATTAAAAGATAATCATAAGTTCATGAGCTAGTACTTAAAAAAAAAGAAAAAGACGGCATCATTATTTTTTTGTTGGTTGCCAAATGATAAACCAAGCTCAGAAGGAAATATACATATACTTTTCTTTAAAACTTATGGTTTACTTTAGCATATTTTTATTTATAAGGTTTTGGATTAAAGCAATGATATACTGTGAGTAGAAAATTACTTAAGAGGGAAAGAACATAAACTTCTTATTACTATTAAAATGGAATGATTAACAACAAATGCTATGCCAACTGCCATGGGACTAAGGCAATTCAATTTACTATGGATAATAATATCAACAGGAGGAATAACTGGATATCATTTAATGATTAAAAATGTTTATGGATCCCTATGTTTATGTTTTTCTAGCAGGGAGATGCCAAAGAAAAAGCTGCAGGATAAGGGAGCTTAAATCTTAAGTTACATATATGCTTAATTTGGTAACAGATGCTCATAGACAAATTTCTTAGAATTATCTACTCAGATTACTTTCATTTTTCAATAATGGTTAAAAATATAATAGTAACTTTTGATAAATATTTTTTAAAAAAATCTGTCTTCTTTAAAGCAATTTTTTTTTCTATCATTCAATATGCACTTAAAAAAAAAAAAAAAAGATAAATCAAGGAAGTTAGGCTTCAATTAATTATTAATGTATTATTTTTATAAAATCTAATCAAAATGTAAAAATATATATTCATATAATTTAGTTCAAAATTATGAAATAACGTTATTATAAAAGCATTCCTTAATGTGAATAATCTGAGATATTTTCTTTAAAATAAGAAAAATATTAAAATTTCCATTTCCATTTTATATTTTTTTTGGTGAGAAAAAAATCTGTAGTTAACCTTTTATGACTTGACTTTATGTGTTAATAATTTTAATTATAGATCATATCTATTGTTAACAATCTGGTAAGAACAAATTAAACATATACATTGTATGGTGTTAGTTTGCAGTTATTAATTAAATTATATTATTTATTTAACATCACATGACCACCTCTTATGCTTATGTATAACTGTTGTTAAAACAGACAAAACTCACTATATATATATTGCCACACACAGCAAGCTAGAGTAATCAATAGATGCCAGAAGGCTTGTGCATAAAATCCCCATCTAGTGCCTACTCATCCAATATCCCCAGACTAGTTTCTGGCTTATGACATTCGTCAGTAAGGAGCCTTGGATCTGAGAGCACTGCATCTAGATCTTAGGATCTAATGCAACCCTCCAGCAACCACCTTTTATCTCCATTTAACTACAAAACCATGAGTCTTAAATTGAAAACACCTTAATGTTTTCAATCCAAGCCCATTAGCTTACATAGTCATATGGTCTGAACCCAGTTCAGTACCCATACATTTTGGTGTCTTTGGTTCTTTAATAACCATAGCCACCACTATCCTATTAGGCAGGATTAGTTTTAAGCCAATAAACATCACATGACCACCTCTTATGCTTGTGTATAACTTGTTAAAACAGGCAAAACTCACTATATATAAGGTGTTTTCAATTTAAGACTCATAGTTTTGTAGTTAAATGGAGATAAAAGGTGGTTGCTGGAGGGTTGCATTAGATCCTAAGATCTAGATGCAGTGCTCTCAGATCCAAGGCTCCTCTCTGACGAAGGCCATAAGCCAAGAAATTAGTTTGGGGATATTGGATGAGTAGGCATTAGATGGGGATTTTATGTACAAGCCTTCTGGCATCCATTGATTACTCTAGCTTGCTGTGTGTGGCAATATATATAGTGAGTTCTGCCTGTTTTAACAACAGTTATACAAAAGCATAAGAGGTGGTCATGGGATGTTTATTGGCTTAAAATCAACCCTGCCTAATAGGATAGTGGTGGCTATCATTATTAAAGAACCAAAGACACCAAAATGTATGGGTACTGAACTGGGTTTAGACCCATATGACTATATAAGCTAATGGGCTTGGATTGAAAACATTAAGGTGTTTTCAATTTAAGACTCATAGTTTTGTAGTTAAATGGAGATAAAAGGTGTTTGCTGGAGGGTTGCATTAGATCCTAAGATCTAGATAGTGCTCTCAGATCCAAGGCTCCTCACTGACAAAGGCCATAAGCCAGAAACTAGTCTGGGGATATTGTATGAGTAGGCACTAGATGGGGATTTTATGCACAAGCCTTCGGGCATCCATTGATTACTCTAGCTTACTGTGTGTGGCAATATATATAGTGAGTTTTGCCTGTTTTATTTGTTTAACCTCAATGAGATAATATTTACATTAATAAATTTAAATTTATTATTAATCTAAGTATCTGTTGATTGACCTATCATACAAGTCATTACCATCTTATTACAATTTATTTTATTATTAAGATATTTAATTGCATATCCCATACTATATCTTATCAGCAAATAAATGATCACTTATTGAATTTTATTTTCTTTGCCAAGCAAAAACACTTATCTCTGGACCCATTTGTGCTTTACAAATTCATGAGTCCATTGTAGATGGTAAATCTAAATTGTCATAGAGCCATTAGTGGATTACTTCATTTATTTGTTTATTTACTAGTTTTTTTTTTTTTAGTTGTCTAAGTACAATATTTATTTAGTATATTTTAAATTGCCCAAATATGTAGTGCATAATTGAAGAAAATTACTTGGTTCATAATTTTATTTATTATATTTGCAGGTCAGCTAGCTATGCACTGTTATAATATTTTCTATTTTATTTATGATTACCAAATCTGCAAGCTATTCAGTGAACAGTTTTATTTTATCAATATTGTTGTTGGTTGGTTTTCACTTATCATATTATTTATTATTGTTGATGACCAATATTTTATTGCTCCATTACATTTCTAATTTCCTCAAATATGTGGGCATTTGTAGGTCAGTCAGCTTTTCATTCATTATTTTATTAATTATCTATTATATTTTTGACTTGTCCAAGAGGGGAATATTGCTATTTATGAGACAGTGTTGCTTTGTTAGCATTGTTCTTATTTTATGTTTTCCATTATAATATATATACTCTATAATGTTGAAAATACTATAAATTTTTCTTGTTACTATATTTATTATGCTATAATGATATAGTACAATGGAAAGTAATTAAAGTTTTTTATATCTGCCATAACTTACTATACACACACAAGTAGCACTAATACATCTATGTTCTCAAAACTCACGGATTCAATATTAAAAATCTATAGTTTGAAAAAAAATTTCAATGAAAAAAATAAAGAAATTCATAAATTACATATATATTTGTCTATACAATATAATACTGACCTATTTCTTGTCTCTACTTAATCAGTCACAATGTTATCATGGCAACCATTTTCACTCATTGTCATATTGCTATGATTCAGAAAATTAAAATTTAATTAAAAATGGCCCCAAATCATCAAATTAATTACAGGAGAACTTTGTCAAGTGTAAAAGAAGCTGTAAATTGCTTCATTTCTGGGATAAAATTTGAACAGTTAATTTAGTTTTGAAAGCAGAAAGAAAAAATAGAGACCAAAATCAGCAAGAACCAACTGCGAATTCATAAAATATAATTATAAATAAAAGATTCATGAAAGGTTTATTTATGATTTTGAAACTATTAATATGATAAAAGAATTTAGCAAAGTCTAAAAAAAATTATACTTATAGATGGAAGATATATTTCGGTAGACAAATATATTATGGCAGAAAGTGTGGGGACAATATCACTGTTAAAAGTGACATGAAATAATTTATTCAAGCAAGAAAAGATATTATAGATAAGAAATCGATATTAATTTAAAAACAAAGCACTTCATGGCCTTTTCAAGATATAGCAGAATTGCTATCATTATTGAATTTGATGTGATCACAATACAAGAAAATAATTATATTAATAAATTTAACATTATATTAGGAATGAATAGTAAGTTTTACTTTTTTCAAAGAGAAAATGATCAAGTGATCACACATATATATGAGAACCCTCTCAATTTATTACCACATTGTTTTTTCCTAAATGAATTATTTAATTTTTTTATTAATTATTTTTGATACTATTATATATAAATTAAAATGCATATAATTTTATAATTGCTATTTTATTTTTTAACTATACCATACACTCGGTTAGGAGAAATCTAAAAAAAAAAAATGCTATAATCATATTTTATAATTTTACCTTCTTTTAAAATATTAATTTTTTAATTTAAAAAAAATCAAGAGACCAGTAAAATCAAAAAGCAGCAACATAAAAGTATTTTAAGCATTGTAGTCTTCTCTTTGATTGATATCTTTCTTTGTAATTAATCAGTGTTCACACTTTTAGTGAGATTAGTTGGACTGTTTTTGGTATGACTAAGAACATTTTTTTGCAAAGTTTATTAAAAATTCATGATTATTTTTACACAATATTTATACAATAATTATTAAGAATCATATCTATGCATTAGTCTTTTTATAGGTATATATTTTATTTTTACGTAACAAAAAAAGTGTTCTAATGGGCACGCATTATGAAAGCAATGACTAACATATGACACCATCAATGTTTTAAAACAATTTAAAATATTTTAAAAATTATGAAATAATTTTAATATTTTAAAGCAAAATTTGATAGATTTATCAGATTAATATATTTTTGTTGACATTTTGAAAACAAATTTCAATTAAAAAAGATTTTGTTTGTTTTATAAGAATGACATTGCTCTGCTATCTGTTTAATGATGAAATCATCTATTGTTGTTATTACGATTTCATTTTTTCAATATTTGGAAATATATACTATCAAATCAAATTTATTGAAGTCTGATATAAAATAATGATTTAATACTAAAATCAAATATTGAGAGCTTACAATAAGTCTCACTAAGGGGAACAAATAAATTTGGCAATCTGCAGGAGAGTTAAAAAAAATCAACATAATGACAATTAAATACTGCTATTATAAAATTATATTATTATTTCTATATTTGCACTTTTTTGTATCTGCTATCAAAAACAATGAAACTTTATGTTTTTATGAATTTTATTCTTATGTTTTGACCCTTTATATACAAAACATCTTCAGGGATATTAATATACATGTTACAATTAAATAAATCAAAATAGCAAGTTCATCAAAATCAGATTTTTAATACCACTATTTCAAATATTATTATCTATAAGTATATTTCCTCTATATTATAAATATTCTTCTTATTCAATATTATTAGATTTTTATATATTCTACATTATTTTCAATTATAAATTATAACTAAATATATTATTTATCATATTTTAAAAAATTTTAATACTTTTCTATTAAAATTTTCAAAATATGTTGAATAGAATTGTTTTATTTAAATCTACTTTGCTTCTGATAATTACAACAGAAATTTTTTTAAATAAGATAAGTAATAAATTTAGTTATAGTTTACAATTGAAAATAGTATAGTAAATAAACATTTAATACCAAATGTAATATTACTAAGAATATTTATAATGTATAGTAAATAAAATTGTATGTTGTAATATTTGTAGAAATGATTATAAAAATCTGATTTTGATATTCTCCCCAATTCGATTTGTTTATTTAACCATAAGATGTATGTTAATATTCCTGAAGATAACTGTCAAGTAAGAAGTTGAAACTTATGACTAAAAACAATGTAAATAGTTTCAGTATTTCTAATAATTACATTTTGAATTACAAGTGTCAAACTAATTCAATCCACATCTTTGACACCATCCACTTTAGATAAATTCAGTAATGAAAATTATTCAAAAGGTACTAATACAGAAATAATAATACATAAAAAGTATCACTGAAATGAAAGCAAATCAATAGTTTGCAACAAATGTGGGAAAAATTATGAAAATTATTGATAAAAATAAAATTGTATGTAGTTTCAATTTTTATTAATAATATAAATGTGCATGAACTATTAAGAAAATAAAACAAATAAAAATTCATATGCATTAATTAAGAACTTAGTTAATAAGCTATGACTTATTTATTTAGCATATGGATTTTTTTTTACACCGTTTAACTATTAACAAAATATCCTAAAAGAACAAATTGTGATTAGCTACATAGAAAAATAAATTAACCAAATTATAAAAATAATTAATAATTTAATTATTAATATATATTGGCAGGAAAAAGTTAAACTTTCTTAAATAGTTAACTGCAAGAAATGAACTCATTATTGAAGAAGACAATGCTCATTAATGTAATCAAGTGCAAGATTGTGAGAGTTTTATTATAGCTAGTAATAACTAGATATTAATTTACTGACCATTAATTGCACAGCTAATTGAAATGGTTATGAATCTGATACCCCCCCCCCCCAATCCTAAGATTAATTATGTGAAATTTACAATCACAATATTAAATAGAAAGTTGGGCTATTGTTTTTGGTGAGAAGATTCAAATGCTTAAACCTCTAACTCAAATCAGATTAGTAGTAGTTCTGAAAAATAAATGCATAATGAGACAAATCTATCTGATATATTTTTTACTTCATATTAAGAATGCTATGATTTAATTTGATTAATTACACATATATACAATCATTTTATGGAAAAACTAACTAAAGCCTAAAGAATAATATATAATTCGCATTACATGTATATATGCACTAAAAAAAATTAAACTATGATTTTATAGCAACAATGTTTGTGTCTTATAATTTGATTTATAATAAAAATTAAAAAAGTAATATTTTAATATGTATCAAAAAAAAAATCTTACATTACAAACTCCCCAAGCAACTGTACATTCATCACTGGTAGCAGATGCTTGATTTGCTTGACATTCTATACCTAAGAGAAAAATTTTTTATCTGTAAGTGTATGTATGTATATATATATGAAATAAATAAATTATTTCAAAATAAAAAATTGAATAACAGTAATAAAAATAATATAAATATAAACAAATAATTATTGTTACTATTTATCATTATAATTTATAACAACAAAAAAAAAAATATTAATGGGATAGTTTTGCTTCACATACACACACACACACACACACATGTTCTATTCTTTTTTTATATGCATTGTTGCTGCTGCTGTTAAATTTTCACTGCAAATTATTTCTGTTCCTTCACTTTTCCTATGCATATATAATCTATACAATAACAGAAGCAATGAAAGTGCATATAAAAAAAGTATCTAACATTAACAACAATGAAATAAAAATGAAACCATTAGTTGGGCAAGTGACATGAAGATAAACTGAAGAAATTATTGATATAAGTGTGCATATATTCAAGTGTGTTGTATCTATAGCAATTTTTTTTTCATCTCTATAATAGTGAATACCCAAATTTCAAAATTAAAAGTTAATATTAAAGTATGTCTATTTTACTTATTTAAAATTCTGACAAGTAATAATATTTTACAAATTATTCTATTTATAAGGCAATGCCTTTATCTACCACCTATTAATCCTATCACTATATTTTGAATTTAGCATCAAATAGGAAGAGAGGATGGATTGAAATAGAAAGAAAAAAAAATTACTAATTAAACATATATAGGTAGATAAAAACAGCCTCCTTCCTTAAAGATGAATGTGAAAGAAACGCCAATAACCGTCTGACTAGTTTAAATTTCATTAGAACTTTTTAACATACAGAGTTAGCACAATTTGTTTTATCACCTTATATAACCATGACATTAGAAATGCAAAAAAATAAAATTGTTCATATGAGTTCCCAAAATAAAATGTTCAATGAAAAAATTTTTATGTTTTTCAAAAACAATCTAATAATCGCAATAAAAAATAATTGTCTTTTACATTCTGTTATTAACTTTTTTTAAAATAATTTACTAGACATTATATAAAATTATATACTATTTGCATCAGAATGTAAAAAAAATTGAATAAATGTATGTATGACTGATTCTAAAAAAAACAGTCATATAATATTCTAAAAAAAATTACACATAATAATTAAATCAATCAAAATACAAATTATTTAAATTCAAAATATTTCTTAATATACAGTTAAAATATTCCTACCAAGTACATTGCAAATTTAGTGGTAAACATTTTGGATAAATTAAACATTTTGATGTAAAATTTCTATAATTAAAAACAAAGATTGTTTTTTTCTTCACACCAAAGTATTTCCTATCAAAATATTTTTTTTAATTAAAAAAAACTAATACATAAAATTACATAAAAGATTTCTGACTTTTTGTAAGCTTATTTCTTTTTCTTCAATTATAGTTAGGTTCAATATAATTTGAGATTTTTAATTTTATCTGTTTATCATGATTCAATAAATGCTTACAATCCATAATCTGGTAATACCAATTATATATATATATAAAACATAAATATGAAAACTTGAATTCATGATATTAAAGTTATATATTAAGTACAATTATTTTATATTAATTTTAAGGATAATTTTCATATATAAGTGGAATATTTAAACATTTAACTGTGTGTTAGAAAAATATATTTATAAACTCTAATATTTGTGTTAATATGAAAATACACATGCATAACTTAAATACATATAATATAATCACTGTAAATCAAACGAATGACAAACTTTTTATCAATTTATTCGAGTGCTTTCAAAGGTCTAAGCCTTCATTTTCAAGAAGTAAACTATGCAAATTAGGGCAGACTAAATATGCAAATAAGGTGGAATAGATCTAGATCTGCCACTTCTTAAACATGGCATAAAATATCTCTTTTTTATTCATGGCATGTACGTCAGAGATGATATAACATGCCTCTTTTACTTTTCTTCGCAATTCATGCCGTTCTCTGCACATAATGCGAGGCTTGTCTGGCCTGCACTGGTGTCTCGTAGAAGCTGCGTGCTGTGCAAAAATAGAAGGGTGGGATGGGTCACTGAGGCCTTATTGTATGCATATACAGTGATTATATAAGTGGAACTAAATTTATTTTTGTCACGAATTGCATATATATATTTCTTTATAGTTTCTACTAATTAATACATTTGAGCTATTGTTTTATGGATATGAAAACATTAAAAATTATAGGACTAATTTGTGAAAAGACTGCAGAAAAGAATTTGCTGTTAAGTGAAAAGAGAATTTTTGACTTCTTTTGAGGTCTTGAACAAATCAAGCAGGACAAATTCTTGATATTCATTCCATATATTCTTGCCAATGCAGATTAATACAAAATTATTCATATAGTAAATGAACATGGATGAACTATTCAGCAAGATACACCAAACAACATGGTGATTTTATTGAATTTTTATCTGAGTTTAAGATCAAAAAACACCATGGTTTTTCAATTGCCTGATAATTCTTAAATAAATATTAGTAGAGTTTTTTTGATGACAAGAAGAATGTGTGTGTTAATGAACTTTTTTTAATGGATTTTTAAAATCATGATAGAAAAAAAAACAACAAATTATAGTCTTAGTGACAGCTGAAGAAGAATGCTGGTAAAAATTCCTTGATGATAGACTCAAGTTACTATTCAATGATCTTTTATTTAGATAGTTACAACTGCAGATCACATTTAAGAAAAAAAAATATTGTATGAATTGAAAGAATTATATTAAATGGCACATTGTTGGACTTTCTAAAGGTGAAATGACAATTGATTTTAAAAAATGGACATATATTTTACTACAAAGGCATAAATATTGGAAGCATAAGAGGAGTGGGGTTCATTCTAACTAAAAGTTGAAATAACAGTGTGCAGATTGATGGTATATCAGATAGTGTGGCAAAATTAATTATTCAAATTAATGAAAGATATCAAATGCAGACAGATAATTCAGATTTATGCTCTAACAAATTCTCATTATGAAAAAATAGGAAGTTTTTATGTGGAAATATAAAAGAAATCAGAACAAACATTTTAAAATTATTATGCAAAACTTTAATACCAAAATTAGTAAAAGATTGAAAGATAAAAGTGCTATCGGTAAATTTGATTATAATAGAAATGAGAGAAGACAGAGATTTAAAAAGTTGTAAAAAAAAAAAAGCCCAGTATATTATATATAAATTAATTTCTTTGAGAATCTTAAATGGAAAAGGAGCCAAATAAAGTTAACAGTAAAATTGGATTATATTTTATCTAACAAAAATGATGTATTTTAAGATTGTAACGTTAGTGAGATATAAGGTACATGATACGGCAAAACTAGAGCTGAAAATTATTAAAATATTCAGTTGATATTTCTAAACATTCCAAAGAATTTAAATTAAACTGCAAATTGTTTTAAAATATTAAGAGATTTTGAAAATGGTTTATACTTTGATTAAATTAATTAGAAGATAAATGATATATTATTAAGAAGTGCAACAAAGATACTTGTTTAAAAAAAAGCAGTAATTTACAAGTAAATTTTCTTCTGAGACAAGATAATGTATAAAGAAAAGAATATGAAAATTTTAAAAAATTATCCATTAAGAATAATTGAATGTAGTGAGTTATTTTTAAAATAGTACAAAAATAAGTTAATATAGATATAAAAAAATGTAATTGTGAATTGACAAGGAAAGCTATAAAAGAGAATAAGTCTCAAAAGTGTAAAACAATACCATGACAGTAAAAGAAAAGTAATTTCTATAATATGAAGAAAAGATGAAATTATTACTAAAGACCAGAGATGGCATTATGATATGTGTGGAAGAGTTTTAGAAAGAATTATATAGAAATAAGAGATAATAAAGAAAAAGTACTCCCAACAATTAATACATCTGAATTCTTAGCATTTCAAATGATTAAGTGAAGCACTTAAATCTATGAAGTGGAGAAGACTCCCAGGAAATGATGGAATTAAAATCAATATCTTAAAAAAATCAGGTGGAAAAAAATTTTAGTGGCAAAGTTATATATCAAAAGTCTAAATGATAATGATGTACTAGATGTTTTATTCTTTGGCTAGGATTGGTATTAATCCACTAAAACAATACATGATTATCCATAGGTGACTATGGTTATTAAAAAACCAAAGACACCAAAATATATAGATACTGAACTTGTTTCAGATCTGTATAAATATATGGGCAAATTAACTTGGATTGAAAATATTTGTTTTCAGTTTGGGATGATTGATTGCCTTATCATTAAACAAAAAAGTATAGGATGAGTATTAGAAATGATGCATTAAATTCAAAGATTTAGATGCACTATTGGTCAAATCTAAAACTCCTTACTGATGAAAGCTATAACTAGAAAAGGTACTGATACATATGACAATCCATCCTGCTTGATGGCGTTGTACCTCCAACAAAACACATCGATATAATGTTATTGGGCCATTACATTTTCTTTTAAAATTTTAACAAATAAACAATCCACAGACAACTCTTTAAAATTACATTATTTTATTACTTTTAAAACTAATTTTATAGATTTTCAATTAATAAGCAATTTTTTTTTTCTTTTATAATAAATGTTCCTTTATTTTAGCTTTTTTTAAAAATAATCAATATTTTTTTTCTTTTGTAAGAAATGTTTCTTTAGGTTAGGTTTTTTTTTTTTTGGAAAGTAATTTAATATACACCTGGGTCTCATTTTATGCGGATTATTTTAATGCGATTCATTTTTCTTCTTAATATCTTTCATATTTCACTATATTTATTAGATATCAAGAAATTTAAATTCTTAATAATTTATTTCGACTTAAAATACTTTTTTTTTTTATCAAAAATACGTTATATTAGCAGCTAACGTGAATATGGCCTGAAGCTGTACTTAGAATCTTAGCTTCTATGTAAATAACCTACTTATACTAACGAGTAAATAATAATAATATATTTATACTTATGAATAAAAATATTGCAATAAATATTCAAGAATTTTAAACTTTTAAAACGTATTTTGTTAGATATAACAGAAATAAATAATTTTTTAGAAATTTTAAAATAAATAATAACGAAGATTTTATTGAATTTGTAAACTGAAAATAATCTTTCTAATGATAATGTATAATCTTTTTGTTTTCATTGCGATCTCATTTTTTTAATATAGAAACAGAAAACCATTAACACAGCACAA
Organism: Epiperipatus broadwayi; assembly: GCA_028023455.1. Classification (NCBI taxonomy): domain Eukaryota; kingdom Metazoa; phylum Onychophora; class Udeonychophora; order Euonychophora; family Peripatidae; genus Epiperipatus; species Epiperipatus broadwayi. Next base: position 3,161,024 of record JAQFVV010012533.1, read on the forward strand.
GACTGAAAGTGGCGCTAGTTGTATATCACATCACAAATCTGATTTCTTACCAGTTCACAAACAAATGCATATTGTCAAATAGCAGTAATGATTAAAATATGTATAAAAAAATGTAAAATTAAATACTGTAGTTAATAAAAAAAGTTTGTCTTGTATTATTTTTTTCAAATATTTGAAATTTTTTATTAATCATACTTTATTTCCTTATTTTTTAATGAGAATTTTAAAGTAATTTTTCCTTGTTGCTTTGCTTTTATGCGATTTCTGAAAAATATAGAACCTATCCCCCATTTTTCAAGGTAAGTTAAGTCTATTTTTGTGTGATTTCTTTTGTACATGTTTTCTGAGAAACCTATACCGCATAAAATGAGACCCATGTGTATTTGCAAAATGTATGGGTTTTTTTTCCACTAAAGTTAATTTGATTACTTCAAACAAAGTTTTATTTTTGGTTGACAAACAATGCCTCAAGAAACAATTTATTTTGGTTTGGTAATAAATGTTGCGAACCATAATTTAATATATTAGGCAATAGAGACAGCTTGAACGAATACTTTTTTTCACAAGTAGCCATTTTTTCACCAACGCAAGCTCTCGCGAGTGAGACTTCAGATTCAGATATGCTGAATTGCCACATATCCTAATTTTAATGTGTTTACAGTTAAGATGATGATACTGGGCACAGTGTGACAATTTGGAGGACCTTATAGTAATTCATTTAGTTTTAAAAATAATTACTTCTGAGCGCATATTGGTTTACTTTCCATCATTAAAATTATCCACACCCTATCATGAGAAGTTAGCGATATGTTAAGTGTCAATATTCGTATAGAGAATAAACAACACATATCAGAACTAACTGATACACTAGGCTAAGTGTGAATTGCAAGAGCAATTGATCACAAAACACGCTGCAGGGCACCATCAGCCAAAAACTTAATTGCTAGCACTTAATTACTGATAGCAATTGAGAAGTTATGCCTGATAAACAGTATTTTCAACTACATCTGGCTAGCAACACCATCAAGCAGGATGGATTGTCATATGTATAAGATATATATCATAGAGATATATATCATAAAGATATAGGAAGGCATTGGACAGAAATTATTGAGGCACAACCTTTTAGTATCTATTAATTAATAGAGCATGCATTAGGTGGCATTAGTTCAAGAAGAAAAATTTTGCTATTGTTATAACAGCTTGTATAAGCATAAAAAAAAGCGATCATGTGATATTTTAGTAGTTTAATAAAATATCTTCATAATTATAGACTTTCATCTTGACCAACTGATTTTATTGTACTTCAGATAACTTAAAAATTTGAATAAAACTTTTTTAAACTACTGACTTAACAAAGTTGAAAGAGATTAAAAAAAAACTGATTTAATAAAAGACAACAGTACAATATCAACAAATTTTAAAAATAAACTAAAAAATTTAAATGAAAATCAAATAGAGTAATTAGAATATTAATAGATATATATAAAAAAAGGAAAAAAATTTAAGTATACTTCTAACAAAACATTTCATTTAAATCTGCATAGATTTAAAAAAAAAAAAAAAGCAAAAGTTTTCACTGAAATATATAATGAAAGATCAAAAGCAATACACTTTACCAAATGTTTGCCTGAAGGTTTGTGATAATGGCATTTTAGTTATATTTATATGTTGGACTATTTCCAGCACACCTGAAGAAGAGAGAACAATACTACTCAAAACATTATGTATATTACTAATAGTTGAATATAATAGAAAAATTTAAATAAAATTAAAAAATTTTCTACAAATATTCAATATTTAATGATAGATACTGGAAATAGTCCAACACATAAATACAATTTTAATAAATATATTAAAAATCAGATAAACCTTACATGGTCTCACTAGTTCTTGAAATATTGAAACATTTTTCATTTGTTAATGAAGATAAAAATAAAAATGCAGGAAAAGAAAAATATTCATCCTACTAAAAAAAGTTCAGAAAAAAATTATTAGTATGGTATTTATAATTTATTTAATTTGATTTATTTTTTCCTTCCAGATTCTTTTAATTTTGAATTGTACAAGTTTTTGGATTAATACATTTACTGATAAATTTAATTTTTTTTATAATTCAAATTAAACAAGCTTTACTAAACATTTAATTATTGCCATTATGTGAAGCCTTTTTATTTTTAATATTATATTGCCATTTTATCATTATTTCCTGATTTTAATGCATACAATTGAACAAACCTATATTTTATATATCTTTTTACAAATAATTACTCAGTAAATGGAGATCATGAATTCAATACCAATAGAAGAACGATCCTACTTTACCAAATCCAATCATCAATAAAATTAAAAAAGCCAATTTTTTAAATTTTATTTGTTTGTTTATGTATACCTTATCAACAACATTTTTCTGATCAATTTTGATATTAAGCTTATTTATTTAAAAAATCTGGAGCTAATCTTATAATTTTTTAAAAAAAATACATAACTCTATAATAAAAACAGCTAACAAGTATAAAACTGATATTTCCTTCTGCATTTTTCAATTATTGAATGAGATATTTAAGCTTTTTTAAATTTTTATTTTATAAATCACCCTAAGTTATTTCATAAAAAAAAAAAATCTGACTTCTAGATAATTACACTTTCACCATATTTTGATAATAAATACTTACAAATAACTAAAAAATTTAAAATTAATAATGGTTGAAAAACAGAATATCTTACATAAGATAAATTCAACTATAATAGCTACAAATTAAAAATATACTCACAAAGATCCATAATATGATTTCTGCAAATAGCACAATTATCCACTACAATATCTATAAATAAAATTTAAAAAAATTATATGTATACATAAGATGAATAATTCTTTAAATTTGAAAATATAAGTACAAAATTAATTAATATTTTATTTATTCAAATTTGTAAATAGTTATTGTATAAATTTCTGTTTCATTCATGTTAGTATGCATGAATGTATATGACAATAGAACATTTATATGTAAGAAGTAGTCAAAACCTAAAACTGATATAACAGTTCTTAATGAATCTTGTCTTCTAGAAGAAGGAAGTTTAATTACAGGTAGATTGTTGTATATATATATTTGGAAAAAGCAAATTGAGTGAAAGTAAAATGGTTAGTATTGTATTTGCTATAAGATCAAACTTAGTTTTTCTAATTGGAAATCTTAGATATATCAAAAAAAAACTATTATTACAAAACCGATTGTGCAATAACACTAATGTTTATTTTATCAATGTTAGATTAAACAATTTGAAGTATCGTTCCATTAATACCATTAAAAAACCAATTTTGTTTTTAGAAACTTCAAAGCATAGGTAATGTTATTGGAAATAATATTTTTCAGCAACTTGAGCGGTTTATTATTATTATTAAGTTTTTGACAAACATAAAACTTCATTTAAGCAAAAATATTGTTATATAAAAACTTGCAGTCACTCTTAAATAATGACATATTTTTAAATACATTAAGTGTGAGACTATAAAAAAAAAAGTGATATTATAAAACATTTGTATAGATTTTTAGATTTTTCTTCATATGCTCAAAGATTAAAATGACAGTTGCATTAAACAAAGTCCCATTCCAACATACTGGTAGGAAATTTGATGTTCAACTGCTCTTCATGCTAAATTCCAGTAGAAGTCTATTAATAACATGGATTTCAAATACTTCATGCCATTGGCAAAAATATTTTTAAAATGTCTTGTGCATATGAGTAAATCTCTTCTTAAATTCATTATAAAAAAAAAGAATCTTGTCTGGTTCTGTGACAATGATTGAATTATTAGTGACTTAACAATAAAAAAAAACCCAAAAAGATGACATTTTCTGCCTTATAGGTAAAATATGAATTTAAAGGCAGACATTCAACAATTGAAACACTCTTAAAAATGATTGGAAAATTAAAATTACAAAGGAGATACTACTATTTGTGATTAATATATTGATGTTATTTTTTAAAAATGCAGTTAGACTATAATATTAACATTAAAAACATATGGGTCCTTTTATATAATATTTGAAGAATATATAAAGAGAACATTTTGATCATCTTTTGACTAACACAAAAATTTAGATGATTACTTTTAATATTACAGTCATCCTATTGACTCATTTAAATACAAACAACTTAAATTCCAACTTGAAGATAAATGTATTGTTTGTAATTTGAAAAAAGAACACAAACATTCAAAAATATAATGTTAGCTTTGAAACTATTGAAATTTTTAAAAATATATGGACTTATAAAATTATGCCACTTGTTCTTAGGGATATGTCTATTATTTCAATTTATAAAAATAAATGGAGACTGTAGTAATTATTATGGAATATCAATGTGGTTTTAAAGAATTAAAAAGCCATATACAGATTAAAAAAGTGTTATCAGAGAAATGACAAAATTAATATTACTTTGTCAATTTGATTGAGGTATTTGAGTTAGTTAATTGACAAGACTTAATGATAATGTTAGAAAACAGTTGCTCACAGAAAAATAATCATGTTATACAATTTTTACATGATGATATAGAGCTAACATTTTTACTTGTAATGGAAAATCTAAGGTATTTGAAGATATTTGCAAGACAGATTATAAGCAGACTTACATAGTACACATTAAAATTCAATAAAGATTTGAGGATATGGTTTTTAATTTGACCAAATTAAAAATAAAACCAAGTCTTTTTTTTTTAATTTTTAAATTTACATTATGCAAATAATTGTGCTAAATATTCCAATTCAAAAAATGATCTAACAAACATTCATAATATTTTAAAAACCTGTATTTTGTTTTAGCAATTAATGTTCAAAAAAACTGTTACTTTAGTAGCTAATGATGTCAAAATCTTTAATAACATTTAGCTGGGATGATTATATGAATCTATTTAAATAATTTGTTAGAATTTTTTGAAGAAAAAGTGGACAAGAATATTCAGATGCAATCCAGACTCCAACACAATGCTGTTGCATTTCATAAAACAAAATACTTCATCATAGTGTTCAACTAATTACAGTTGGTTTGAAAATATGTCATCCTTCCAAATTTATTAGAGGGGCATAAAACAAAAATTAATTATTAACACAAACGATCTCCAATATATGTATTTCATGCTGAACTAGCACTCATCAGTTGGTCCAGATTATCATCTCCCACACATATATATAATCAGTATACAATTTATATTAAGACAGTAAATCTTCAAACTTTAATGGACAGACTTCAATTTTCTCCACCTCCAACTCTTCAACCATCCATACCTTTAAAATCTGATGGAATACTCAAATGCTTGTTGATGCTAATATTGTTAGCAATTGTTATTGGCTTTCTTTTGTTTGCAGAGTAAGGTGATTGTCTAATGGTAAACAAAAAAGTAACTCCTGAAGAGAGATTCACCTAATGATATTCCAAAATGAATCTAGAAAATTTTTATATAGGCTACCTTGGTATAGAATATCATTTTGAAAGGCCGAGCAGATAAAAAAAGTGGCTGGAGTTATAAATAATTCATACTCGATGCATGTTGTAGACTACAAATTCAAATTCCTCATAAGTAAAAACAATAATAAAAAAGATTTATATATCTTTTAGTTTTTAATTAATAAATATTCATAGTATAATGATTATTTTTTTGCCTATCTTTTAATGAACTTGCTCTTCTTGTTAAACAAAATTTATAATAAGTATTCAAGAAAACTCTAATCTAGTTCTATATATCCAATAGATAGTAAAATATTTTATTGCTTGCCATTTTGCAACTAACGTATTGGTCAAGTATACATTCAATCATATAATTGCTTCTGACATTGCAGAAGAGACCCGGCTCCAGTCAACATTTTATTCCATTGTTTTTTAATTTCATTATAGTGCTACTTACTTAGTTACCTATAACTTCTATATGCTTGTATATATGTATTTTTAAACATATTTGACTATAATATATAAATGTGAAAGTTTGTTTGTGACTTTATAACTTAACAAATATTGCATTAATCTTGATGAATCTTAGATGATTTTCTTTCTTTTTTTGGATAGAATTTTATTAGCATATAAATTTTTATTTTGTTTTTAAAAAAAGTATAATTTGCAATGTAAAAATGCATTGAAAATCTATATCATAACTGTTTTCGAATAACATCATAAAAAACAAAATTAAGATAGTACTGATTAAAAGATTAGAGTTGGAAAATTTGATTTTATAAATATATTTTTAAATTAATTAAACTGCCATTTGTAAACAAGTATTTAATTTCACATTTGAATAATGACAATTTAAAGCAGTTATAGTAATGAATTGGATAAATTTTTAGGATTTCAGTTTAAATATATATTCAGCACATGTTAAAGTAGAATTTAAAATGGCACCGGTTCAGCAAGAGAAATATTAATGAATTTGATAAATTAATTATGAAATTGGTAAACTTTTAGCATGTCAGATTAAATATATTTAACATGTGAAGAAGTAAATTTTAACAAGCCACAAAGAAGACTAGATGCCCTTAAATATATTCTTATGTGATAAAGTAAGATGTGTTGTGTATTACAATACAGATGACAAAAATGAAGAGCTATTAATTTTTGGTAACCCAGATAAAATTTTATTGACTAAATATATTTTAAATTATTTAAACTTCATTTGGATCATGTATTTAATTTTTCATTTGCACATATTATGACAATGTTAAAATTTTATAGCCATTTTAAAAATTATTGTTTATTGTATTTAATAAAAGTTATCCTTTTTTTTTGATACTACTGTTGATAATTATTTCATATAAATATATTTTAGTTTTCAAACTTTCTAACAACAGCAATGGAACAGCTAGAGAAATGAAGGAAATTTTCATCTGTTATTCATACATCAAAAATAGAATTTACATAATAAAACATTAAAAAATTATTAGCCTTATATAAGTATTATTCAGAATATAACCTCCTTATATATAAAAGTTAGAAATGTAGCTTAATATTTGATTTTGTTATATTCTTTTATACTTTTATTTTTATTATTCTACTAATGTGTGCAAAGCTGCAGATCAGTTTTGATTGCAGTAGCAAAATAAAAAAAAGCAATGAAATTGAGAATATATATTTAAAGAATATTTAATTGAAATAATAATATACGAGTTATCAACAGCAATTAAAAATGATTTGCAAAATTGTTTATAAAAATGTGTTAGTTATTTTTTTATTGCTATTGATAACTCGTGTACTATTATTTCATGTAAATAGTATTTAAATATATTTTAATTATTACCTACATCACATTCTTTTAATCTAATAATGCAGGCAAAGCTGCAGATACAGATAGTAACATATAAATTTGAAAAAAAAAAACTAACTATATTAATCATAAAGTATTTTCTATTATGGATTAAACAATTTGTGGAAATGGACTATTAAGGAGTATGCAAATGAAAAAAGAATGGAAACTACTGTTCTAATAGTGCTTCTCCGTAAACACTTCTGAATTCATTATTCTTCCCAGTCTACCAGTGCAAAAGAAACGTCCCATTAAACTATTCATGCTTTAATATTAATTATTTAAATATTTAATGATAGTATCTAAATAAAAATTTTATGCAGATAATTATCTACACTAGAATTCACCAAGATGACTACAACCTATGATTTTATAAAGTTTATTAATTCAAATCCTAATCAACTGTTCTAAAATCTTATAATTTCTTTTTATTTATTATTATTAAGATCCGTTTAATTTATTCAAGCCTGCTGCTTTATTTCACCTATATTTAATTCTATATATTCATACTAACACACATTATGTTAAACACACATTGCTTTCAGTGTATTATAAATAGGTTTGGTAGTTTTTTGTCCTGTAGTCCTAATATTCCTATGATAATGAGACTTGAGATTGTCATGTTACTTTTCCAGAATCAATTGTGTTTAAATGAGAAAAGAATTCCCATTTATATAAATATTATCAAAATACATAATAATATAATAATTCAAAGTTTTAAAATTACGTTTTCAAAAATTTATTAAAAAAAACAAACACATAACTTACCCCATGCCCACAATGCTACTGCATTCCACTACAATAAAAAAATTGTAAATGAAATATTTGTATGTATATATATATGTGCAAGAATATGAAACATATATATACATTATACTTAAAAAAGTGTTAATACACATGCAAACATACTAATAGTAAATCCTGTATTTTTTACTTCTGTTTTAATTTATAAATTCTTATTTTAAAATAATAATATAGCTAAACACTAAAAAAACATCTCATAATTTAAATATAACCTTTTGTAATAATATAGTGAAGCATAATCCTACCCCATAGTATTTAGGAATAACCATGGGTCAGCGTTATTTTTCTCATTTATCACTTTGAAAAACTAACTAGCAGCACTATGTGGAGTTAGAAAGCAAGTAACTTTTACAATCAATTTCTATAGTATAAAGTATATTATACTGATAAATACTGTCCCTATTTGAAGACACAAATTCTCGTATTAAACTTTTTGACATTTAATTAAATATTTCAATGAAAAATACTATAGTACACTCAAATTTTATTTCTTTGCAGTGACATCCTATTCTTTCACATATTCCTTTACCAGATATTAGAAGAAAAAAAAGTCACAAAAATCACAGAAAATTAATAAATAACTGTTAATTACAATAGATTTTTTAATAACTCAAAACATAGTTGGACTACCTGACTCATCTCAAATCAATTTCTGCTTCATAAATGGAATTTAACAACCGCTGATCTATGAAGCATGGATAAACAATGACTTTCAATCTATAACTAGTGGACAATTGAAGTAAAACCACTAGTGAATCTATCTGCTGAGTGCAATGTCTATAGATTTCTTTGATATTTTCTTAATTGTTATATTGTCTAAAAAACCAAGTAAACCAATAATAATAAGGCTGAAAAAAAATAATGCATATTCTTTCCAGATAAGCTAATCTGGATTTATCAATATAGTTCTTACCATCACCTCTCCTTTTCATTATAAATTTCCCGTGTCTTTAATGACCCATATATATTCTGGAAACATAAACAAAAACAAATTGATCAATTATCTTGAATCCCTAATGCAAATTCAATATTAGCAATTCTGCCAATAATATTGTAAACGCCAGTTGTTTTTTTAGTGGAAACAATAATAAAAGGTATAATTTAATACAAATCACTTTTTAATTTTGGACAAGTTTGGTGCTAGTTAAGTCTATTCTTTATTCACAGGAAGAAGCCACCACACAAATAACACTGGCAAAAAACTTTGACTGCCTTGCGTGACATGGCTGATTTGTTCCACAAGGTAAGTTGAAGTTTTATATATTTTTAATATCATCTGGAAAAATTTTTGTTGCTGGGGAATATTTGCTTAATGAGTGAATGTGAAAAGAAAATTGGAGTGCAAAGAAATAGATTTAATCGAATTTGGAAAGATAGGGAAAAATATTGCTAATGTTTGGAAAGTCATTCAATATGCCATTTTAAATATAAAAGAAAAAAAAATTTTTTTGTGTGTGTGTTTACTGTAACAGGCTTTAAAACTAAGTCATATGTAAGATTAGTTGGTTTTTAATAGATATGCTACTAAAAAGTTTTTTAATTTAAAAAAGAGTGATTTATTTGAGAAAGTGGGTAACATTTGAATTCTAAGGTTAGCGGGAGCATGTTTTTCAATTGCCATAAAAAAAAAAAAAGTTTTTCCCTTTTTATAAAGAGATTTGAATAATAATAGAAAAATCATAAATTTAAATATAGAGTAGGGGAATGGGAAAATAAGGAAATATGGATTGTATTTGTAGCAATATATATACAATGGTCAGATAAAAATTAGGCATGATAAGGTTTTACAATTGAAATACTTAAATAAGGCTAGGAAGGATGTAACAGATGTATGGTTATGTAGATCAGCGGTCAGCAACCTTTTAGATATGGCAGACCACTAATACAATTTTTAAGGGTACAAATTAATATGAGCATTGAGTAGGATGTACATATATATTTATATAATAATAATTTTAATTTTAACACAAAAATAATATATATTAAAAATTAGTGCAACATTTGCTGCTCTTGGTTTAAAATTATTTTTCTAATCTTTGGCTCCAATGATGTCACCGCAGCATGTAAAGGAGCTTCTATTTCAAACCAAGAGTGATACTTGTTTTTAATAGCTGTTACAGTTGAGAACGTTTTTCACACAAGTAGGTCATTGTGAATGGAAGCAGATTTATTAGATATAAAAAAATATTTAATGATTGTAATATTGAACTTAAAACACAAAATAAATTAGAATATTATATTAATATAATTATTGTGTTAAGTTTATTTTGTAATTATTTGTTTTCATTTTGAGTTATATGAAAGTAAAACTAAGTTTGTATTTATATGTTTTGTAATTTGTTAAAGAATTATGTTTTATTTTGTTTTTTATTAATATAATGTTCATTTTATTTCATAAAAAATAAATGAATGTAGAAATACGTATGTTATGTTTTATATGAATAATTTTCTAATTCATATCTACAAAAATTATTTAAGATTAATAACAAATAGTATTCTATTCTTTAATAATTTTTATAGATGTATTTTCCTTCAAAATTCTTAATAAAATTTTTGAATTTTAGCTCACCCAATCAAATTTAATGCCTAGTCAACTGTACAGAATTCAGTATTCTTATTTTTTTCTATACACTGACTGAGTAGTTTTTAATTAAATGCCTTTGAGGTAGATGTTATGCAAGTAACAGCAATTAGGCAAACAATGTTCTTGTTCCATTTTACATATAGTAATACAGCTTAAACAAAATTTATTTTTTATTTAAAAATTTTATTAAATGAGCTTAGCAAATTTAAATATTTAATTTCTTTGCAGACCATTAAAAAATTACATCACGGATCACGAGTGGTCTGCAGAACACCAGTTGCCGACCGCTGATGTAGATCATGTATAAATGTGATAAAAAAGATGAAAAAATGGTTTCTAAGTGAAATGGGAAAAAAATGTAGTTAAGGAAGATAGAATAGAGGAACAAGAGATATGGATGCCAAAATAAGTAGTGCAATGAAGATAATTAACCAAAGAATAAGTAACATAGAGGGTAATGATATAGAAATAAAATTAAAATTGTTAAGAGATGAAGTGTGAGTAGATCAAGGAATTAATGAATAGAAACGATAAGGAGGTCCAGAAGGTGTAACAGAATGTTTGGATGAAGTCAGAAAATTAAACTATGAAACAGGAATGGCAGGAGATTCACTAATCAGAGGTTGAGGACATGAAATTGCAAGGGAAAATAGGAATAGGTATGCAAGAGTATGTTTGAGTGGAGCTAGAATTAGGGATGTTTTAGATAAGGTAAAAAAACAAAAGAGTAGAGATGTTTATGTTATGGTACAGATAAATAATTTGTCAAAGCTATCGGAGAGAGTAATGGATGAGTACAAAGAATTGATTAATAATTTGAATAAGGTTAAAGGAACAATAGGAATAGTTGGATTACTACCAAGATTCGATAATAGATATTATATGTTAGATACGGTATATTCTATAAATGAAAGATTGAAAAAATTATGCGATAGAAATAATATTGTTTATGCATGTGTGGGATTTTTTTATTACTAAGAGAGAGTTACATAGTAAAGATGGATTGCACTTAGAAAAACAAGGCAGTATTAGGGGATCTGATTTATAAAAAATATAGTTCAGTAAACTTATAAAGGGAATAGAATTTTAAATTACAGTACAGTACAGTATTATCAAAAAGAAGATTAAGAATGGACAGGATGTAAGAAGTAAACAAAGAAAAGCTGATTTAGATATAAATGTAGATATGGACAAGGAAGGAGTCTGTGAAACTAATGATAAACAAGATAATTACAAACATAATAGAGAGGAAAGAATCAAAAGAATTTATAAAAGGATAGTAAGAAAATAAATTGTTAAAATTGGATATTTGAGTATGCAAGGTAATAGGACCTCAGAAAAGTGGCTGGAATAAAACAAAGAAGTTAAAAATGAAGAGCTTGAGGTATTAGCAATAGTAGAAATACATCTAAAAAAAGAAGAACCTACAATGGTAGATCTAGAATGGCAGGGTATAAATAGAAAAGAAAAAAGGCATGGTGGTATAGTAGTTGTCTCAAAAAATAATTAAATACTGTTAAGTGTCAAGAACATTTGAGGTTTGAGATTAGATTAGGAAGACAAGAATGGATGACAGCTATAGATAGTCAAACTATAATGAAGTGGAACAGTCCCATATATGAATGCCTAGTTAAGAATATACAGTTTCAAAAAAAAATGGGGAAGAAAATAATGGTTATAGGGGATATGCATGGGTATATCATGGATAACAAAAATGGACAGCTTTTGAAATTTTTTTGTCAAAGAATGAATTTAAACATTGGAAATTTATGAAATATTTATGATGGACAATATATATGGTCTAAAAATAATATATTTCACACAATAGATTATGTATTAGTAGAGAAAGAGGGAATGAATAAAGTATGAAAAATTAAAGTGTTTGATAATGAAAAAAATATATATATTAGTTATAATAGAAATGGATAGTAATGTGATGGAAAATAGTAATAAAAGTAAAAAGGATAGTGAAATATGTGGATGGAGAATGAATGATAAGAATAAGTTGGAAGAATATAAAATAAAAGTAGAAGAAATCATGGAAGAGTTTGCTGGAGATGAATATAAGAACTGGTGCAGTGAAGTAGAAAAAATGCAAATAGGGTTTTAGGTGAGAATATTCACAAGAATAAAAGTAATATAAAAGTGAGAATTAGTAAAAGTGTAGAAGAGAGGGAAAAAGCATGGAGAGAATATAAATATGCTATTAAAAACAAAGAAAGTGAAAAAGATGTTAATATTAACTGGGAAAAATATCTAAAAAAAAAAAAGAAGTTACTGAAATAGATAATTATAGAGAGAGAATGAAATTAAATAATAAATTATTGGAGGATATTAATAAAAGTTGAAGAGATGGAAGTAAAAAATTTTGGAAATACAATAAAAGGAGTGTTGGGGAAAGAGAAATAGTATTACTAAATGAGGAGGAAAAAGAGTGTAGCCGTAGAGAAGAATTATAGACAATCTTAAATAAGTATGTAATGGATGTTAGATGTGGGCAGTGGTAAAAAACATAAAAACATATAGTAATGGATATATTAGAGTTACAGAAAATGAAATGAATGAGGCAGGAAAGAAATAGAAAAGTGGAAAGACAAAATATTTAGATAAGAGATGGTGATGAATTTAGGAAATAGAATAAAATTAAATCTTTTATGTTTTAATAAGATGGCAGAGAAGAGAGAATTTCCAGATAGCTGGCATAATGCAAGATTAAGGCTATTATTTAAAGGATAAGGTAAGGATCATAGCAACTTAAACAATTATAGACCAATAGCAATAATGTCAGTGTTATATAGTTTTTGTATAAATGGTGGCTGGAAGGATGGCAAAATGGATGGAAGAATATAAGTGGGAAAAATGCAAGGAGGTTTTAGATCAGATAGAAATATAGGAGATGGTTTATTTGTAGTCTCACAACTTATAGATATGAGTAGGAAGACAATTATATATAGTATTTATAAATACAGTCAAGGCATATGATAGAATAAATAGAAATAGATTATGGCTAAGTCTAGTAAATTTGGAAATGGAGCTTTAGTGGATCTTATTAAGAAATTGTATGAAAATAATTACTATACCTATCAATTAGGAAATATAAAATCAGAGTTAATAGGAAATATAAAATCAGAGTTAAAAATGGGGTGGGACTAAGGTAAATATGCCCTATGTCACCTATTTTGTTTTTGCTATATTTGAGAAAAATGGAGAAAGCAATAGAAAGACTAGGAAGAGGGGTAGAGATACCATTAATAAATGGCAAGGGAGTGTATATATTATCAGGTCTTTTATTTGCTGATATCTTCTTTTACACAGAAAGTAGGGAAAAATATGGAAGTTATACTCAAGACATGCGCAAGGTTGAGTAAAGAGATGGGGATTAAATTTTCTGAAGGAAAATCTAAGGTAATGATGATAAATGCTGGGGAAAGAGATGAAAAAGAATTTTAACTGGGAATATAAAAGTTAAATATGGTGAATAGATATAACTATTTAGGAATAGTCTTAAGTAATCAGAGAAACTGCTGGGGGGATATAAATTTAAATGTGGTGAATAGATATAATTATTTGGGAATCGTCTTAAGTAATCAGAGAAACTGCTGGGGGAATATAAAGTTAAATGTGGTGAATAGATATAACTATTTGGGAATCGTCTTAAGTAATCAGAGAAACTGCTTGGGGGATATAAAGTTAAATGCAGTGAATAGGTGTAACTATTTGGAAATCATCTTAAGTAATCACGGAAACTGCTTGGATGAATGGGAAAAAAAACTGATAAATGAAGCAAAGAAAAGAAAGGCAATGATAGAGAAATTAACATTGTTTTCATATAATAAATATGATATAGCAAGAATAGTATGGAAAGGTATGGCAGTAGCAGAGTTAACTTATGGTAATATTGCTTTGAGTTAGTAAAGGGGTGTTAGATTACTTAGAAGTACCAAGGAAAGTAGGAAGACATGCATTAGTTGCAGATGTGGGTATGACAAAGGAGGCAATTCAAGGAGAAATAGGATAGTCAAATTTTTATATGAGAGATGCAAACAACAAAATAAAAATGTTCAGTAGATTGCAATTTAGGGATAATAAGAAAATAGGCAAAATAGTATTTAAATTGGGTTATGAGTAAATGACAGGCAACTAGATGGGGGAAAAAAGAAGTATGGTATGCAGAAGATTGGAATAAAGACTGTCAGTATACTTATACATAAGGTGGAATGATTGTTAGGAGAATTGTTGAATATCATAGTGGCAAGGAATGGCATAGAAGAATAGATGCATTAATAAAAAATAGGGAGTTGGAGAGATGGGAAACCAGTATAGAGAGTAAAAAAAATTTAAATATAAATAGAAGTAAATAGAATACTGAGTGTGAGTTAATCTATGATAATAGCAAGGAAAGTAGTTTACTGTTTAAGGCTCGAACAGGATCTTTAACAATAAGACAATATACACGTAAATGAGAAATGTGGATGATTTAGTCTGCAAGTTACATAAAAAAGGCATGGAAAATATTAGACATCTGTTAATTGAATGTAAATGGTTTCAAGCAGAAAGGGTACAAACAATAAAGTTGTGGGAGAATAAATGTAAATAAACTGATTATACATAAAGTGGTTTCTTAGTTTTTATGCTGGGTTTGGGAAAAGTGGACAAAAATAATGTTGAGGAAATGAGATGGAAAAGAATAGACAAGAATATGGGAAAACTTAGGGTGGGGAATGAAAAGGAAAGGTAAGGTGGCTAACAGGTTTCTCTGGATATAGTGGCCGAGTGATTGAATTGCATAAGAAATTAAATTACAAAATTAATTCATGGATGGATTTAGCAAGCTCAACAATACAAAAGAGTAATCCAGCTAATCGATAAGAAAGTAACTACTGAGAATAAATTGTAAAAAATTATGAATCACAGTTATTTTCTTTTTCTATTTATATTATCAATATGCATGCTAATTTTATTACTTAATATTAAAAAATAATAGTTTTTACTTCACCTTTGATTAGTAATTAATTGTGCTTGCGCTTTACGCAAAAAAGTGAAGCTTGTCTAAATCTTACAAAGTTATATGGCTTAGTGCTTTCGGAGATCTTGAGTCTCCATAATCATAGCCTTAAACCACAACGTAACTTCAGTTAAAAGTAGGCTATGATTATGGAGACTCAAGATCTCCGAAAGCGCTAAGCCATATAACTTTGTAAGATTTAGACAAGCTTCACATTTTTGCGTAAAGCGCAAGCACAATTAATACTTAATATTATAATGATTTTACTGTTTAATTTAATCATAATGTAAATAAATCTTTTTAGTAATTTTATAAATTCAATATGTCAATGCCCTTTCTTATATTTCATATTTCTTTCCAAACATTAACAATAGTGCTTATAGGTGTAGAGTTGAAATAAACTGAAAAAATTGCTTTACAACTAAGAAAATGGACAGAATGTTTATGGAGATTGAGGAAGAGTGATACTAAGATTTTTTCATTTAGAGCTATTATTTTCATGAGGAGAAATAGCACCCTAGAAAAGCCCTGTGAATGCATGCCTTTATAATTAGTTTAAATAACGGTACTGTTCTATTACCACTGTACATCGATTGATGGTGCTGTTTCCGTCCAAAAACATATCAATCTAACGATTCTGGGACAGCAGACTTTAGTATTAGAAGAATAACATAAATTTGAAGGGGGAAAAAGTAAAACAAAAAACACTTCATCAAAAAAGTAATCAGCTGCCTTTTAATTTTTAAAAAAAAACTATTTTGATTGATGATTGTGTTACAAAAAAATCACAACAACATGCATTGATTCCAATAATAACTTTATTGAAAATAACAAGTTCTCGCTTATAAATTGAACAAAAAAAAGTAACACTGCATGTACTTCAATAATACTTTTGCTAAATGTCTTACTAAACTTGTTACTGGTTGTGGACAGTTATCTCAGCTAGGATCGCCCTGAACAGGTCCTCACCTTTGTGAAGGTATCACAAACAAATTCGGCAAGGCAATTGTCCAGGGATTGGCGAGCTGTGCTGCACTGTTTTTTATTCTGCCACTTCAGTGGCCTACAACCACTCGATGGTCTGGGTATGGGCACCTATGCTGGGGTCAACGAAGTTGTACCGGTGGTTGACAGTTATGTGGCTGAATCCTGCCACCTTCAGCTCATCAGTCCTATGCTCCTTCCAGCAGTCAGAGTAGAAGGTGGATCTGACCATGACGTTCTCCTGGATGTCATGGAGCAGGGTCACTGGGGAGCGACAGGGTATGGCGGTGAAACATTCACCTGTCTCCTGGCAGACTTCCAAAGATCCACTGCTGAGGAAGAGCATTCTGGAACCTTTAAACTACATCCCCTTCCAAATCGAGACGATTCACCTGCAGGCACAGGGATAGCCTATAAACTGCCAGCTTTGCCTGCGAATCCTCATCTCTTTCCCATACACACATTGCTTGGCATGTTGAGCCTGCAGAAAGGCAACTGCCACACTTTGAAATGTTCGCTGTTGCCTTCAGCCATTTCATTTGTCTCGTCGAGAATGAGACATTTCGCATGCATCCGCAAAATCGTGCTCTGCCATAGCCTTTGCAAATTTCTCCCAGCTGTATAGGGAAGTGCGCTGATAGGCTGACAATTATCCCTACGCACTACTAATATCAGTTAGAATGGGAGACAATAAGTTTGGATGCAGATTTCAAGAGTTCTGGGAAATTGAAGTACAGCCATCCTCATATCAAATGGTAGCGAACTGTCATTACTGATCATATGCATAGTGTAGCCACATAAAAGCTGGGCATATGATTTCTGTGCATTTTCATAGAAAACAACACCATCACACAGTCCAAAATGGCTATTGCGATCGTAGTGTTGTATTAGCCATAGCTTCGGCTGCATAAGCAGCATACTTCTGTTTTTGCACAGAAACAGCATCATCAAGCAATGTACAGTGGCTAATAGAACAATACCCAAAAACACAAATTACATCTGGATGACGAAACTTATTGCAAATTTCTAGAGTTAAACTTGAGAAGATAATTGGTCATCACTATTATCTATTTGTTATATGATTGTATGAAGGTTAAAATATTTCAAGTTATATTGGAAGTTCACTCCTCCAGATTTACCACAACAATATATTGATTCTTTTCAATAGTGTCATTTATTAATGATAGTTCTAGAAAGTTTAGTTCTCCCATCATTGATAAATGCAATCATCACTCTTCAGGAAATATTGGAAACAATTCAAAGCTGGTTACGTTATATGACTCCAATTAAACAAATACAATTAGACTCCTTTTAAATTCAAACACACTCAACATTTCACATTACATGCATATGAAACAAGTTATTCAAATATATCACATAAAAATTAAAAAGAAGATTCTTTAAAAAAAAAAAAAACAATGCTATCATTAAATAAACTCAAAATATATACAGATTCATATAATTCATAAATTTCATAAGTGAAACTTTTTAACAATTAAAAAAAAATACAAGCACGAATAATTTATTATATTTTGTAATATTATAACTTATTAATTGATTCTTTTTTTTTCTGCAAGGAAAAAAAAATCTATTTCTTTTTTTGCAATAACCATGTCATAAATCTGATTTAAAAAAAAAAGAAAAAAAATGAAGATCCATAATTTTGTCCTTCATAAAACCAAATAAACTTTGAGTATATTTTCAATATTATTTTTAATATAACATTTCAAGTGATTATGCAATGCATATCAATAACATTTTTTTTATATCTTTTAAATATTTGATTATAATTTACTATTAAAAACATTTGTAGTTTCTTATCAAAAAATATTTAAAAAAAGAAAAGGTTGAAAAAGAAAACAAATTGATATTAAAATATATATTCAAATGGTTAAGACTTTGCATGTCATGTATTGAATAAAATTTCAAAAAACATATATAAAGTTTAATAAGTACTTTAAAATTAATATATTATATGGACATCAGAAATTCAAGAGATAAAGTAATATTTGAATTAAAGTGGCAATAAATACAACTATTTAATTCAATAAATCTTAGATTAAGAATTGAATTACTCTTGTTAGTGGGCTAAATTTTCAAAGATAATTACAATAAAACTGCCACTTAGTTTGTTTATAAAATAACAATTTTTTTAAAAAAATTCATTCAATATTATTTTTAATCATTATCAATCAACTAACACATGAACATCTTTCCAAGTCTAATTCAACATCTCTTCTACACATTTTATTCAGAAAAATTCTTTATTTTTTCATATCACAAATGTGCTTTATTTCTAGATCTTTTACAATCCCCTGTGAGAGTTTAAAAACTTCAACTTACTACTTAATGTCATCTTTAACATGTTCAACGCAACTCCAATTCAGCTGCCTATCTACTTTCTCATTCATATATTTTACTTTTCATCCTATATTGTTATGTTCTGAAATCTATGTATTGTTCTTCAATATATTGAGCAACCAAATCTCAACTCCATATGTGAGCATGGGTAAGACATCCAAAATGTTCTTGGTAGTAATCAGTCCACCAGGCCAGCCGTCTGGTGGCGTTGTTTCTCTGCTAAAAACACAGAAATATGCCATTTATACAGCCCAATATTTTGTGCTTTTGCAGAGAAACTTACTGCCTATAGAACAGTACTGTTCATATTAGCCGCTGCAGGCTTTGCACACCAATGTTATGGCCCGCTAATGTGCTTTGCGACACTGCAAATACACACACTTAACAGATCACTATTGTATGATGTGAGGGTGCAGGGAATTCAAGTGGCCATAACTGTCGTAATATGCATTCAAATTAAAGATCTTACCCCCTACCCAATGTACTATTTGATACTAGTAATTGTAAGACGTTGCTGTGCTTCACTGCAAATTTTGAAAGGTGGGAAAAATTGCAAAAGGTCATGGCCAAGCACCTTTTCCCAGACCTCACGCAAATAGCCACGTAAATTATGAGACAAATAAAATGTCTGAGGTTGCACGTACTTTTGGAAATCATAAACTTGGTTTGATCAGTGATGACAAATTATTTGTCAACCATCCACCCCCCACCCAAAACATTAAAATAAGATCAAAACTTTTGACTTTTCAGCTTTAGTTTTTTTTTTTTTTTTTTTTTTTTTTTGGCTATACAGCTTTATTTGTATACTGCTGATATACTAAAACTTTTCTTTTTAAAACCAATTTTTATTAATCTTTTTTTAAAAATAAAAACAAACCAAAAATAACTTTTGACTCTATTTTTTGTTTCAGTAATGACAAATTATTTCTCTCAATCTCCCCCCAAAAAAGTTAAACTAAGATCAAAACTTTTGACTTTTTCAACGTTGGTTTTCTTTTTTATTTTAAAATACAGCGACTATATGGCAATTTTTGTTTTGGCTTTGTATTACACAATGTTTTTAATTTTGCCATTTTTGAAAAGAAAATGTACAAATATTTGAATCAAATCTTGTATCGTAAATTATTTACAAGAATATCAAAATATTGGTAAAAAAAAGGTCATATCAAATGTCAAAATATGTCAAAAGATGAGTAAAAAAGTCCTATCAAATGTCCAAATATTTTAAAAAAAGGCGGAGAAAATGTAAAAATATTTTAATAAAAGTCTGAGAAAATGTAAAAATAATTTAATTAAAAATAGATGGGCCGAGATTGATATAATTGTGTGTTTTTAGCAGAGAAATGCCACCAAGCGGCTGGCCTGGAGTACCGATTAGTACCATGTTCTTTTTCAAACACATAGATAAAGTATAGATCCTTTTAATATTAAGTTGTTTCTTTGAAAAACACTCCCAAGTTTCTTTGAAAAACACTCCCAAGTTTAATGTACAATAATTTCACCCATTATGTTTTCATCTATTACAATAATTTGATTAAGGTAATTCTAATTAGTTATAATCAATGTTTCATTTTTCTCCTTTTTTGCCAACCATAATAGCTAAAATAATTTTTTTCTGACAATCTTACAATTAATATCTTAATATATCAATAACCAGAAACTAGTCTAAAGATAATTCAAAATTCACTGTAGATGGAATGTCACTAATGAATTACTGCTCTAATACATCTTAAAATATTTTCTCAAGACAAATTCAAATTTCATAATATATTCATTTTAGCTATTAATATTTTTATTTCTTATAAATAGATCACAATATAATTTGTAAGTCAGGCATAAAAACTATCAGATTCATTATCAAGACAGTTAAATAAGTTTACAAAAATAAATTAAAAATGAAAGATATCTCTTAATTAAAAGCTGAAAATTAAAAATAAAATTTGCATTGCAAAGTAATATTAATTTCAGAAGTGATATGCATAACTGTTTCCTATGGATTCCTGAATAACTAAGTCATAATTTGATTACATCAGCAAAATTTTAAAATACTTCATGACGTACAAATATATTGACCTTCATTTAAAAAAATAATGGAAAGAAATTAATACAAAAAAGTTTACTTGATTAAACAAGCAAGTTTACAAATGAAAAAATTTTCATGATGCAACTTTAAAAGACAATCTATTTAAAGGCTAATAAAGAAAATGTTTTCTGGAAGACAAATGTGAATATTTGTCAATTGTAGAAACAAAATTCCTAATATGAATATCCCATATTAATATTTTACATTAATTAAAAAAATAACTTTTTTACATTAATTTTGCAAAAATATAATAAAAGTTTTAACAAGAGATACTTCATTCAATATAATATTTTTTGTTATGTTAAATAACAACATCCTGTAGTTTGTCATGACATTGAAAACAATGGACAATCTGCATGATCTTCTAGTTCATAATATATTAATATCACTTAAAATACGGGTAGGTATAAACACGTGTAGGTGTTTAATAGTAGGCATGAATATATAAAAATACATGTAAATGTGCAAAAATATTTAAAAATATATGAGCAGATGTGAGCAATTAAAAAGAGAATTTAGAAAATTATATAAGAGGTTTTAATGTAACACTTGTATATATTTAACAACTATATTTGCAGTAGTCAATATTTTTAATAAAGAAAATTTATAACAAATTACAAAACATTTAATTCGACATCTATGATTTACTCATTGCATGTATAAGACCAAAAG
Source organism: Epiperipatus broadwayi (assembly GCA_028023455.1). NCBI lineage: Eukaryota > Metazoa > Onychophora > Udeonychophora > Euonychophora > Peripatidae > Epiperipatus > Epiperipatus broadwayi. Next base: position 3,182,805 of record JAQFVV010012533.1, read on the forward strand.
ACTGAGCAAGGACTCTCAACCAGTAGGCACTGGGATATCCGGCCCACTAGTTTAAACCCATATCCGAACTTCAAGAGATCAACCACTCAACAGTATTGATAGCACACAGCTTCACTCTCTGCATACCTCAGCGTGTCTCAGGGTTCGAACATGGGTACTCTTTCTCAGACTCACACCACGAACACGGGCATTATATTCTGGCCATACATCAATTTCTTTCCCTAGGTTTATTACATACCAGGTTGGTTAATTGATTTCGCATTCTACTCCTCATAGATACCGTTTGAGGAATTATTGGTTACAAATGCATTAATAAGAACTATGTGTTTCTGAAGGTAAACAAAGATAAATGAGGCTCGCAAATTTTACATTAATACTATACATTTATTTATGTATGTGTGTTTATGAGAGTGGCATACAAAATAGGTTGATAGTCTGGCTGCTGGCCCTGATATAATGATAAGATAATGACATACAGAATAGTGAGTGCCTTATTTTAATTAATTAAAACATAAACTTTATCAGCCTGTTGAAATCTTAGACCTGTGATAAATACATTTAATTACCAGAGGAACTTGTGAAGGGGTTTGATTTCAAGAACTGGAGTTGCTATAACGAGTCAGTGAAATAGGAACAAAAGATAAGGCTTGCAGTTCTACCTGAGAGAGTATGAACGATGTTGACAAGCGAATACAATTGGCTTTAGCGATTTGTTGGTATGTGGTTCGGTGCTAAATGGCTGTTCCAGGCCGCAGAGGTGTGTCTGCTTCTAGCACTGGGTGCATACCATTAGAGAAAGCGAAAATAATGCAAAAATCCAGAATTTGGAGTTGCAAAGTCTCCAGACTAATCTATGGATTAAACATCCAGACACATTGCGTCCGGTCTGTCCTTACACAGTTTGACCGATAAATCGAATGAACCATATGCAATACAATAATTCGCGAGTAATAACAGGAACCATCGACATACATTTAGATAGGCAGGAACGCAAACATAAAAAATATTAAAAGAGTATATTAATTTTCCCACTTATAAAATAACATTGAGCAATCTATTTATATATGTATTAGCATTCCCAGTTAGCTAAGACGAAGTATAAGAGAAATTCACATCCATTCACAAATGTTGGTCACAAGAATTGTTTTATATATTAAATAATATATTTATAAAGAATATTAGAAGTTTGGAAGGTTTACTGATACTTAAATAGGCTGATAATTAATTTTGGCTTCTTTACTGAGCCTGTACAAAGATTGCGGTTTTATTTATTAAACTTATATCAAACCATAGAAAGCACTGCCATATATCCATACATATAACTATTATTATTCGAATTATACTTTATATCTCAGTTCACATATATAGCAACAGCTTCTTCAGACAAGCCTAATCATTAGTAAAGAGATTGTACATTATTTGTATTTAGTATAATTTTGCATCATTTATTTATACTTCATTTTTCTACCAACTATGACATCTTGATTAATTTAGATGTGTATATAACTTATAAGGCATACATCAATAACTTATAGGTTAAATAAACAATGAAATAAACACACGCTATCCCTTCTTGCATGAAGATAATTCTGAGAATTAGCTTATACCTTTCCTTGATTCGATGAGGGGTGAAATAAAAGTTTTTTTTTAAAAAAAAAAATTCCAAATACGTTATATATTTTTTGACATTTAAACTTTTATAATGTGGCATCTTCTTGATCCGAGCCATCCCTTGAGACGTTGAGAGTCAAGAAGCGTAAACAACATGTTTTATCAGGTTAAATTTTTAATTCCCATCATCGTTCAAGGTAATACATTTAATTAACTAAAATAACATGAGCTAAGTTTTAATTGATTTGATCATTTAAACCAGCAGATTTACATCGATATATAAATAAATACATTATATTAGGTTAAGATCATTTTACCAAATTATATACATTGGAGTTAAGTTACAGTTACTGTAAAACATATGATTTAAACATTTCCCAGTAATTCATGGAAATCTTGGGAGTGCTCTTCACATAGATGGACTGAAGGCTCGGTACACTTTAGCTTGGCATCATGAATGATGTAAATGGATTTTTCATTGTAGATGGAACCCGTCTGGATGCCGAATTCCCCACGATGACCCGGAGAACCGATGCCCAACTACTTACACATTATGGCAGGTACTTTAAGCATTTTCTTAGATAGTAACACTAAATTTAGTAGGCGATGACGAATATGCAGATGAATTTAGGCTATCGCGAATTTGAAACTATGAATAGTATATAAAAAAATTATATTAGAGTTCTGCTTGCTTCTTAATCAAATATTAAGTGCTAATCTAGAACAAAGCCCAAGTCCATCCGAATAGTATAAAAAAAATTTATATTAGAGTTCTGCTAGCTACTTAATCAAATATTAAGTGCTAATCTAGAACAAAGCCCACTCCTTTTGCTCGAGGCTGACTTTTTACTGTAATGGCTTTTAGATTTAATTTTGTTCCAATAGTACCTGCATTGCTACATATTTCTCTGCCACCGATTTAGTTTCCTATGTATTGTGATTTCTTTTTCAGGACAATACCTTGCACAGTATACAGGATGTGTAGGTGTCAAATTTTTATATATAGATAAGGAATACAGCACTTACTTTTCTTTTACTAATTGGTTCTAACCCCTCTTCCATTGTTGTATCAATTTTAACACTTTTTAACTTTTATTTCAGTTGCTTAACTAAATTTTTAGGTAAAATTTATTTCAATTAAAACTCTTTTAAACAAAATATTTTCTGTAATTAAATATGCGGCATGATTAAAAGGAATAAATTATTAACCATTTTCTACTGAGATTGAACACACATACGCCTAAATATTAATCAATAAATTATTTACACACTAGGAGATACGACGAACTTACTTAAACATTTAAGCAAGTATATATGCGTGCATATATACACCGCTTCATATCCATTCATTTATGATGTTTAAAAAAAACTATAAAAAAAAAACCCCTGGTATTGTTCTATATCACTAATAACTGCTACTCTCACATTATTTAACTATTTGCTTCTAACTACCTGTCTACAGTTTCTTCCTAACTCATAATTGAATTACGATTCCTAAGTCGTTCTCTACATGGCCCTTATGATTGTTTTATAGAGGTCTCCCTCCTGGGTTGTGAGATTTGTCAAAAATTTTAGGTGGCATGCATTGACAGTGCCTTTCAACACTTATGGCGCTTCCAACAAGAATGCGTAGTCTCCGCAGTTTCTCCTAATCGTGTATGGTCTACTGTACAATGGACAGAACTTCTTATTGACTGCATTGTATTATTCAACAGGGTCGCACATGTCCACACCTTGTCTCCTTTTATGAATTACTGACTCCTCAGGGCACCACTCTTCCTTATTTCGGCCATCTGCACTAACTTTTCTCATGCTCTGGCTCCATCTCTCTGTGTTAACATGCTCTTGTGCTATTGGAAACTTGGTCTTCACATGGTTCAGGTCAGGCTTCCCAAAGTGTAACATGATGGCGTAAAAACAGTTCTTTTGCTATCAGAATATTGATATATCTCACTACTCGTGGCATCTGTTTATCCTCATTTCTATGGTTATGACCAATGTAAGTCCTGAATAACTGATTGAGTTCCCTCATGATCCCCTCACATGGGTTCCTAATAGAAGTGAGGAGTGTTGAATCCCTTGCTGTATCCAGATTCTCCACTGGTGAGAGATAATGGCTGACCTATGATCTGAGATGATTCAGGGTTGCCTAAATTCATGCATGTGGATAGTGTCCTTAAAATCCGCATGTCTTACCAGGTAGGCAGCCACATACCTGGAGAACATCATCAGTCACCAAAAAGAATCTCCAGCGGTTGTACATTGGCAATGGGCCCAGTCGTGTATGGTGAGAGGTTTGTTAGACCCATTCTGCAGGATTGAGTCTCTCCCGCATATGAGCGGTTAGGTAGTTTTGTCTGAACACAGACTCAGCAACTTTACACTGTGGACAGAATAATGGAATACATCATTCCCAGTAGAACTGGTGTTGTATCACAGCCTCTATTTTACATGGGCAGTAGTGTCCATATAGATTGTGGTGGTGTTGAACCAGCCTTTCTTTTATACTTCGGGGTATGACCATTTTCCATTCTTTACTGCATACTGTCTACACCATTAGTAATCCTCCCTTTATCTGGTATCTGGGATCTTGGGTACGATACCCTCCTTCCGAGGTTGTGCCTTCATTTATCTGACATACAATGGGTTCAGATTTGGGGTCTGTATCTTGTAATGGTCTCAGGTCACTTAGCTCCTTGTCTATAGTACTGTCAAGGGTGGTTGTTATGTAGGCCATCTGAATATGTTCAGATGGGTTCTGGGGTATTATGGTAATGGAAGATGGCTGAGGATATTTGCCATGCTATTGTCCTTCCCTGGACAATATACCACCTGATAGTTGAACTTCTGCACAAACAGGCTCCACTGTATGATGTGATCATTAGTAAGGTACCCCTTTATTAAGAAACTCCAGGCATTGGTGGTCGGTGATTACCTTTGACCACAAAAAATTGAAACTTGTGACAAGCCCACATAATTGATAGGGTCTCCTGTTCTGTTACGGTGTACCTCTTTTTGACATCCTTTAGGTCCGCTGCTGAAATAGAGTACCTTGTGTTAACCTTGGTCTGCCACTTGAAACAATATATCCGCCAGTCCTTCCTTGCTGTTGCCTGTCTGAAGATAGAAAGGTTGGAAAAAACCTGTGATGATAACTTCTTCCAGAAAGTGTCATTTTAACCATATTACAGAACCCTCTTTGCTCTTCTGCCCATAACCACCAGTCATTTTGGGATAAGTTCAATATTGTTGCAAAGAGCTGTGTGAGGTTCTTGTAAAACTTGTGATAAAAATTGCAAAACCCGAGAAAGGACAGCACCTGTTTTGAGTTCTTAGGTCATGGAAATTGCTCTACGGCTTCTATTTTCTCAGGGTATAGTTGGATCCCTTGACCAGGTGTCCCAAAAAAGTGATCCCTTCCATTGCAAAGCAGCATTTCGCCAGATTGATTATGTTTTTTGCCATGGCATTCCTCTAGAAACTCCCATACATACCTAATATATTCCTGCCTGTCTTGCGAGCCAATTATTATGGCATCCATATAATATACCAAGTGTCATTTTACTTCTGATAGTACTGTGTAGCCACTCAGTAGCCCTACTCCACTATTTAGAAGACTGAACGGCATCCGTCTGAAGCAGTATGAATATCCTTCATATTTGAATGCTGCATACTGGCGATCTCTCGGGTCCAGTTCGATTTGCCAGTAACCTAATGTTAGATATTCAGTGGTGAAAATTTGTGTTGGCTAGTCACATTAGTACTTCCTGTTTTGGTGGAGCGTCCTCCGATAGTGATACTGTTCAACTTCTGAGCATCTAGGCACAGCCATTCCATTCCATCTTTCTTGTTTACCACTACTAAAGGGTTATTGCAATGATGATGGTCCCTTCACAATAACTACCCATTCGAGCACCTTCCTCAACTGGTCTTCTCCTGGTATTGGAATGGGATTGGATAGCTCCTTGTTTGAAAGTGAGTCTCTTCTTTAACTTGAATATGGTGGACATATCCCTGAATTGTTCCAGGGATGTTTGAGAAAACTTAGGCATACTCAGATAATAGTTCAACATGTTTGCCTTTCTGGGTCACTCAATGTTGCCGCATTATCTAATGTTTCCTTAACTATGCTGGTCATCTCATCTCCCCATACATAAGTGGCTCGTGTCAACACCCTGCTGTCTTCCTTTTCGAATGGAAGGACTCCTTGGTTGAGTCGTACTATCCCTCATCTATAATCTCTATCAGCATGTGATGCTGGCTGAGAAAATCTGAACCTAACACTATATCCTGTACCAGTCTGTCCATCATCAGAAATGGGTGGTCCATTATCCAGATGCCTGAGTTCAACATCAACTAGAATTATTGAATCCCGGTTTTTGCTCTATCCGTTTGCCAAGATTATGGCAGTGAGTGGGTGGGTGGGTAGGCTTCTCAACCTCCTAGTTTCTTCAATCTGTCACACATTTCCATTAAAACTAGTGACACTTGGCTTTCAGTGTCTACTAATGCCAGGGTTGGTGACTGCTCCAATGTTAATTTGATATTGACAGCATGGTTTTTGATCTGTCAGATCTTGGATTATTATGGAAGTGGATATTCATTCTGGTTTGGCACCCACCCTTCTTTTTGTTCATGGTCGACCGGGTATCTCTTGACTTCAATTGTCCCCGTTTCTCTGGATACTCTTTTCATCATTGGCGAAGTATCCTAAATCTATGGGTGTGAGCAGCTCCGTCATTTCCATTGTTATACCCCTGGTTGCTGATTACGATGTGTTGTGTGGGCATGGGTAGGTTATATCTGATGTTCTGGACAATCTGGCAATCGTTCATTGGAAATGCTGTTAATGTTTTTAAACACATCACTCGTCCCAAAAAGAATTGTCTCAATGTTTCCTTTTTTTCCCGGTCATATTTCTCTTGGAAGATACCATGCATGATGCCATCTTGCCTTTTGTGGCTCCAAATTGTCTTGGTTAACTCAGTGATATACCTTTGGAGTGTTTATGTGGTGTCTTACTCCTTTCTATCAATATTGCGCGCTGTACACTCTAAATGGTCCCTACAATCATTATCTTTTGTATCTCCCTGCACTTGTAATAGTTAAAAAATATTCTTAAGATTTCTATGTGCTCCCTTATGGATTCTCTATCACGTCTCACTATTCAACAGTCTAGGCGGTTTCCCGCCTCTTCCATGTTGGTGTATTCCGTTATGGTTACTCTGAGTTTCTTATTGTTTGATTAATTTATTCACTGGTCAGTCTTCACTAGTCATCCTGCTTCTGCATCCTATTCTATCTAGTTAGTTTATTTTCTAGTAAAATTCTGCAATTTATATCTGGAAAAAAAAAGCCATCTCCTTTATTATTCTACAAAAGAAAATCTAGTTTTTTCCATCCATCTTTATTTCATAACACTAATAACAAAATCCCCATCCATCTACTTCTAATATAAAGCTAGTCCCTTACATGTCTTTCTTCGTGTGTTACTGTATCACCCACCTGACTTGCAAAAAAAAAAGTAGACAAGTATTATTTCATGCTTATAATATTTATATTAATTATTGTACACCCTATGCATTAGTCTTAACCTGCTGCTCTTGAAACACGACAAAAATGTCTTAATTTGCAAGACCGGACAACACCTCACAGTATCATTTACATGACAAAAACAAAAAAAAAAATCCCCATTCTTCCCCTTTCTCTCCCCCCCCCCTTCTCTTTTTTTTAAACATTGAGAAAAAAAAAAATTCTAAACTTTTACGTATCGAGATATCACACTTAGATTACTAAGCCACATGCTGGCAGCATCAGATTATACAAAAAAAATTCTTACATTTTGATGAGGAGTTTCTAAACCCTCTTTTGTATTGACATCAAAGTACTAACTGGCTGACCAAAGATAGATTTCAAAGCCACATGTTGACAGTTGCCAAATTATACAAAAAAAAAGAAAAACTACTGTACCGATCAAGGTTAGTATAATCTGTCAACAAGCCCAAAAGACCGAGCAAGGACTCTTAACCAGTAGACAATGGGATATCTGGCCCACTAGTTTAAACCCCTATCCGGACTTCCATTCCCCAACCACTCAAGTTTTGACAGCATACAACTTCTCTCTTTGTATACCTCAGCGTAGCTTAGGGTTCAAACATAGGTACTCTCTCAGGGTTCTTTGTGACTCACACTACAACCACACACATTACTCTGGCCATATATCACTTTCTCTAGGTTTATTACATACCAAGTTGGTTAATTGATTTCGCATTCTATTCTTCATACATATAGTTTTAGAATTAACTAGGTGTTTCTGAAAGTAAACAAAGATAAAAAAAATGTGGCTCGTAAATTTTACATTAATACTATACATTTATTTACATATGTGTTACGCGAGTAGCGTGCAAATAGATTAATAGACTGTCTGCTGGCCCCGATATAATGATAATGAAGTAATGGTGGCTTACAGAATAGTGACTGCCTTATTTTAATTAATTAAAACAAACTTTATCAGCCTGTTCAAGTCTAAGACCTGTGATAAATACGTATAGTTACCAAAGGAATTTGTGAAGGGGTTTGATTCCAAGAACTGGGATTGCTACAATGAGTCAGTAGAATAGGTACAAAAAATAAGGTTTGTGGTTCTACCTGAGTGTATGAACGATGGTGATGAGCGAATACGATCAGCTTTGGCGATCTGTTGAAATGTGGTATGGTGCTATGTGGATGTCCCAGGCTGCAGTGGTGCATCTGCTTCTACCACTGGGCGCATACCATTGGAGACAGCAAAAATACCAGGATTTACGGTCCAGTCTCCAGCTCTAACGAAACCTGGATCGGGCAAATCTATGGATTAAACATCCAGGCACATTGTATCCGGTCTGCCCTCCTGCAGTTTGATCGATAAGATGAATGAATCACATATAATATAATAATCTGCCAAATAATAACAGGAACCATCGACAGACATATATTAAGCAGGAATGCAAACATAAAAGATATTAAAAGGGTATATTAATTTTCCCACTTATAAAATAACACAATAATTTATTTATATATATATTGGCATTGTCAGTTAGCTAAGACAAAGTATAAGAGAAATTCACATTCATTCATAAGAGTTGTTTTATGGATTAAATAAATACATTTATAAAGAAAAAGTTTGGAAAGTTTACTGATACTTAAATAGTCTGATAATTAACTTTGGCTTCTTTATTTAGCCTGTACACAAATTGTGGTTCTTTTTATTAAACTTATCTCAAACCTTAGAAAGCACTGCCCTATATCCATACATATAACTTTTCATCATTCGTATTATATTTTATATCATCTCAGTTCACATATGTAGCAGCAGCTTCTTCAGACAAGCCTAATCATTAGTAAAGAGAGTTATAGATTATTTGTATTTAGCATAACAATTTTGCAGTGTCAATCATTTATTTGTACTTGGTTTTCTACCAACTACAACCGCATCTTGATTAAGACATATATATAAATTTATAAGATGGACATCGATAAGTTGTATAGGTTAAATAAACGAAATAAACACGTTCACCATCCCTTCTTGCATGAGATTAATTCTGAGAATTAACTTATAACTTTTCTTGATGCATGGGGGGGGGGGTTCTTTTAAGAAATAATTTAAATATATTTTCTTTGACAATTAAACTTTTTAGATTTGGTGACTTCTTGACCCACACCGTCCCTAGAGACTTTGAGAGTAAAGAAGCATAAATAACATGTTTTATCAAGTTAAATTTTTAATTTCCGGCATTGTGCAAGGTAATACATTTAATTAACTAAATAGTTTAGATTGCGCTTTACGCAAAAAAGTGAAACTAGTATTTTATTTTAATTAACTAAAATAATATGAGCTAAGTTTTAATTGATTTGATAATTTAAACCAGCAGACTTACATTGATATATAAATAAATACATTATATTAGGTTAGACCATTTTACCAAATTATTTTTATTGGAGTTAAGTTAGTTAGCGTTAAACATATGATTTAAACATTTACTGGTACTATCGGGAAATCTCGGGACTGCTCTTCATGCAGATTAATGGATGACTTGGTACACTCTAGCTTGGCATCATGAGCGATGTAAATGGATCTTCTTTCATTGTAAATGGAACCCTTCTGGATGCCAAATTTCCCCACGATGACCCAGAGAACCGACGCCCAACTACTCACACATTATGGTAAGTACTTTACACATTTTCTTAGGTAGTGACACAGAATTTAGCAGGTGATGATGAATATGCAGACGAATTTAGGCTATTGCGAAATTTGAAACCATGTCTGAATAGTATAAAAAAAATTTATATTAGAGTTCTGCTTGCTTCTTGATCAAATATTAAGTGCTAATCTAGAATACTGCCCAACTCCATCCTTAAATATCCCTCCTTTTGCTCGAGGCTGACTTTTTACTGTAATGGCTTTTAGATTTAATTCCTGATCTTAATTTAGTTCCATTAGCACCTGCCCCACACATATTTCTCTGCCGCCGATTTGTTTTCCTATGTATTGTGATTTCTTTTTCAGACCAATACCTTGCATAGAATACAGGATGTGCAGGTGTCAAACTATAACTATTTCTGCATATTGTACCAGTTGAAAATGTATGTCCATCCAACAAGATTTACAATCTAAGCAAAAGTACCCCGAATCCAATCATGCCAGAGATATATAGATCAGGAGCAATCATAAATTCTAACCGATTCGCCCATTCCCTAAATCTATAACACTACAGACAACACCTACAATAATACCACATAAATTCATTTCTTCCCGGCCCGGGGCTACGTTTTGCATGAGAACTCAACTGGTGATAATGATGATGAGAGATTGAGTGAACCCGAGATATAAGTTAAAAATATATTAATGAGATTTGTAACATGCTGGATTAAGTTTAAAATTTATAAATATTTTGACAAAATTCAAGATGATTTTATATATATATCTAATCAACTTCACGCAGTTTGGTTACAAATATTTATTCAATTATTTTTATTTTAACCGATATCAATTTAGTGCGGCATTACAATACATAACATATATTTGGAAATCAGATTTTATTTAATGATACAAAACGGATTTATTTGGGAGTTTGGTGGATGTTTTATACATTTAGAAAACAAGTATAAAAATACAATAGAGTTTCGCTGTTTGTACGATTTTAGTAGGATGTCCTTGGCATTTGATAGTTTTATATTCATTCATAGCATTTATTTATTTCAATTAAATAAGGATATCTTATGATCCATAAGTATACTAAAAACATTTATTTATTTTACATTTTTGATATTTAACGATAAAAATCTTGTGAAACTCTATAAATATGGAAACAGCTTATTTCAATAAAGGGGAGGGCAGCTTCATGAGAAGTTGGATCTAAAACTCCAATGAAAAATAAAGAGAAAAACGTTTCATTCATGAGAAGTTGGATCTAAAACTCCAATGAAAAATAAAGAGAAAAACATTTCATTACCCACATCATTACGATTTATTTTGTTACACAGGCTAGAAAACAAACTATAAAAAATTGTGGTACTAGCATAATGTCAGTAAATGAGAGAATGGCAACTTCGGCCAAGAAAACATCTGGCTGAGGAGTCCTGAAAGGAAAAGTCAGTAGGAAGTTGCTATGGTTCCGGATTACGGTAAATCCATGTAGAGCTTCAGCTACACCAACCAGCTTGTTCCAGGGAATAGACTTATACCCCTGTTATGAACGAGAACACTGAAAAAGGACAGAAGGCTTCGAATCTTCTGGAGTGAAGTATAGACAGATCTGAACAGTATATAAATATATACTTTGAGAAGAAGAATGACAAACGAAGATGATCAGAGCTCTCTGGAATGAGGTACAGACGAATCGGATCTACACCCTAAAATAATGACTCATGTAAGTTAAAACTAATTAATGAAGCGTGCATTGCTCCCCCTTCTTGAATCAATACTATTTTGTTTAAAATATAAAAAAAAACTAAAATTCGCGCGCTTAAAAGTACAAATAAAATAGAATTAGGTTGCCAGCCTTTTGTCAATGATGATCAGTAAAGAAATCAATAAACTTAACGGACACCAATATCCACCCGAGATTGAAAAGCATTTATACATTTTGTATATATTTACGAAAAAATATTTTTTTAAAAAAATGTATTCATTTAAAAGACAAACTCAATCTTATGAGCTATTTAGTAAAGACATGAAATAATTAATTACCCCCTCCCCTTTTCTATTCCACAGCAGGATACAAAAGAAGTTCGTAAGACTGGGTTTGATTGGCATTTACAAATAAAGTTAAGTGAAAATATAAAAATATGATTAAAAGTAAATTATAACCGCACTAAATTATAAAAATAATAAGAAACGTGAGTTGGATGAAAGATTTTACAATGAGATTGAGGTTATAGAGAATCGATACAAAGAAAATAATTATTAATTTAACATACTCGCCGATTAGTGAGTTAAAAAGAGATTCAACATAAAGAAACATTTTTTAAGAGTTAGGAGTCAGAATTCAGGTAATACAATTATAATGACTTTGGGCTTGTTACCTCATGATTCTATGGAATGAAATACAGATGAAGCTCCCGTGGAAAGCGGCATTCTTTGATTTTTTTGTGGCAGGCAAATTCTACTTAATCTAGAAGCATGGTTCTTGGCCTCTGCAGTTCTCTAACGGCACGGGCACTCTTGATCAGTAGGAGCTACATCTCAGCACAGCAAAGAGTCGGGCTGAAGACGGAGGGAAAGGTGGCTTAGGTCCCTCTTTTCAAAAATCAAACAGATCTGAAGTCAGGTAGAGACTATTGACCAAACTCTAACACAATAGATTTTCAGCCCTATTTATACAAATTTTGAGTTATTTAAAGAATGTTTTTAATTGAACTTTTTAACTCTAATGGAATCCTGAATCTACAGAAATATTTTCTCTATTATTACTGGAGATGCAATCGCTAAATAACTGTCCAAAAATAAATTCAAATCAATTTCCAGATTGGAAATAGATTTGATAAAATGTTAACAGCTAACTTAAAATCAATTAGCTTTGATGAAACAAGCTAATGTTCCCGCCCCTTTAATTACTCTTGGACAGTTAACGGTTGCATCTTCCATCTTGAATTTTTATGTAGTTATATGAAGAAAAATAATTACAAAGTATTAAAAATATAAGTAAAAAAATATAATTTTAAAAGATACAAAATTATTTACAGTATACAGTATTTTTAATTATATATATATGCTCTGTAACATATGTATATATCTGAGTCGCATCTATTGAAGTTAATATTGAAAATGATTAAAAAAAATTTTTATTTAAGATTTATATTTATAAATCCCATAGACACTTCTCAGAAATATACGTATAGTTTATATACATGTGACAACAAAAAAAGAGCAGGATTAAACATGGGTTAAGTTGTAGAATAGTCAAGCTTGATCTTGGGTTAAGGTTGACTGCTTCAATATAGATAAGGAATACAGAACTTACTTTTCCTTTACTAATGGGTTCTAACTCCTCTCCCATTGTTGTATCAATTGTAACATTTCTTAACTTTTATTTCATTTGCTTTATTAAATTTTTAAGAAACATTAACTCTATTTGTGCATGAGGAGAAAGAAAGTAATAAGTCATTAATAACTGAGGAAAAGAAGCAAAATAATTCTTATACATATATTGCTATTAAATGCTGAACTGGAATTACATGAAATTCGTACATGATATAGATCGCTGTACAACATTTTCCAGCTAAACATGACTTCACTTGTCTATTGCCATGTCTAAAGAAACATTTACTGTCTTTGGAGAAATGTCTGCGTATGAACCAAGAGAAATCAATTGGAAAAGTGCGGTCCTATTGTTCTAAGCATGGTTATACTACTTTCCAAAGGAGCAGTGTGTTATCATTATCCAAAAAAATCGGTCTTAAAAAGGCTGGAATGATAATGTGAAGGACATTTCCAGCAAACTCATCAGATTTTAACTAACATAATTGATAGGAAATTTTGATTTCTGTTTTCTATTATTATTTTTTTTCATTAATTTTCGTTTCTAAATCTCAGAAAAGTTCATTTTAAAAATAAGAAGGGTGGGAAGCAGTTAAGGTTTAATTAATCATTTTTTTTTGTTATTAAATAAAATTTAGGTCAGCTTGCCCTTCCATCATGAATTTGACTCTGACATACTAATGGGGAATGAAAGGAGGTAATATTTTGATATCCCATATTAAGTATGTACATTAAATACAGGACAGAATTTTTTTGTTAATTGTTGATCGTTAACTAATATTTTGTTAAGTGTTCCTTTTCGTTTTTCACTATAATTGACTAACATTCTGGCATGGATGTTCTTTCCTATTAATATTAGAGGTATTCATAGATAAGGAAGGTCTCCAAGGAGATCGATAACCATCAACATGAAATGGGCAAGGGTAATCATTTAAAAGTGACTGCAAATAATATTGATTTAGTCATTCAGATTTGCAGTCTTGCAAAAAAAAATTTTTTTATATACATGCATTTGTAAATAATTGGTGAATTTCTACCATAGGTTAGGGATAAGGATTTTCATTATTTTAAAAAACAATATGATAGAAGCTCATCCTTGACATAGCTGATTATATAATTCACTATTGATAAACTATTTTGTTATATATTTTTCTTATTGTCATTCAATAAATGTTACAGAATTTACTATTTTAATTTGTTCTCTAGCTCATCATTATTAGTATTACTAGTATTATCACGAATAGGCTTTCACACCAATTAATATAATAATTTTGAATATGTATACGCACACACACCTTATTCTATGTGCGGTGATACTAGAGAATATTAAAAAGTTTGGATAATCAATCGTCATCTATATAGAGATGTAATAGTTATTGACCAGTGTAATTTCGTCACCTGTTAAGAGAGTCTAAAGCAATTACTCCGAGATTGAATACTGTAGTATCACGGAGCCAGGAAAGGATGAGAATTGGATGAACTTACCTAAATTGTGTCTTAAGTTAATAAAAATAAACAGACCTAGTCTACTGAAAGTAGATTCAATCATAGGTTATCTATTTCTTTGCGTAATCATTTGAATCCTATCCGAAGACCCAAAATCCGACCATAGCAAGATGTGCTCCCCCTCTGTCCTGAGTAATCCCCCTGCCCATTATAAATGATAGAAGTAGTTAGTCAAGTATAGCGAAAACATTCAACACAAATATTAGTATAAACAAAAAAAAATATATACAATGCAATTGTACAAATATTTGGACTAAATATGTAATCAATAAAATCTTACCTTTCCCTTTTGAGGATGATTGGATTTCTCTACAAGCAAGTGCTTGTCATAACCTATATTTTATTTTACTTTCAATAATGGCAATAACATTTCACCATTATGTTACACATTAATACTTATTTACCACTTTGTGTTCATGTTAAAGGAAAGATATGAACAAAAACATTTATACAAAATATGCAAAAAAATTTGTGACATAGACTTAAATGTAGTTTTAAAGTTCATAAAAAAAATGTCTTCGTGAATCATTCTGGTAATTCTCATTAATCTATTGCAGGTATAGATGGTAAATTATGAGTGTTCTAGAACACCCACTAAGTCATTCATCCGTTGTATCCTTGGAACTTTTGCTTTGAAGTATGAAGTTGTCCTATCCATTTCTTAATAATAAACTGGATGTTTCATGGTAGTTTCATGGTACAGATGTTAAATGCTTGGTCAATTTTCTCCCAGTTCCGACAATCATAGCTTCATGAGCGACAACTTTCTTTCCCCAATGTTGCTTTTGCACTTAGCAATGCATGTTTGTTTGTATCATTATTTATATATTTTTTACTAAATTATTTTGATTAGTAATGACTGGAAGGTTGCTATTCTTCCACATGCACCTTACTATTACTTTCAGACAGCCAATAGCTGTTAAAACAGCGGTCTGAGGAGCGATCAGGCCTAGACACATGACAGATTTTTTGACAAGAAAAGAATGATACCACTCTTCTCTTTTACTTAACTTTTATATATATAAGCCAGTCTTAAGCATCTTGGCTTGAAAGCATGAATATATAAACATATACATTTATTACTCACTGAGTTATTACTTTATGATATTACAGCGCGAAATCTTAGATTTACTATACCGCAATGTTCTAGATGTTAATAGTAAATTAAGAACAATATTTCTCTTACTATTATATATCCTCAAGTCTGGATACTTTGATCTAGGATTTAGAATTACAGACACTTTGGCAATTCGAATAATCCAAATTTAATTTTGAAGATTTCAGTTTTGAATTCCTCAGTTGGCTAGCGTTAATTCTATATGCTTATCCTTGCTTTCACAGATATTCAAATATTGGTTTTTAATATTATTTCAATTCAAAGGTGGCTGGCATTTATAGTCGAATTCCAAATTCGAATTCTCTGCTTAAATTTTTGCAGGTTATTGAGCAAATGTGAAATTTTCTCTCTCTTTGGAGAAACTCATTGTTCAAAGCAGAAAGGTCATGATTATCATTTAGGTCCATTGTTGACATCATTATTAATGATTGTTATATATAGTTGATGTGTTAATAACAAAAAAAATTTTATTTGTCATTTCCTTACTTTAACATAAATTTTCATTTCTTGCTTGCATTCATTTTATCCGATCATATTTCTCACGTATTGTTACAGTATGACAAAGTTATATCACACTTAAAAAGATAATAATTAGTAAAGGTTAGTTGTCATGTATGTGTTTTATAATTTACTTGAAATATGTATTTATAATAAGTATGATTAAGTTGCAGATTAAATGTTGGTTTGTTAATTATAATGCTTTATTTTTATTAATAATAAAGAATGTGACTATCATGGGTCTTGGATTCGAATTAGGCACAAGGTGTGCAATTGATATGAAGGGATATAAGATCACATCTTAAAATATATATATTGTACCAGTCCAAAATGTACGTCCATCCAACAAGACTTAGAATCTGAGCAAAAGTACCCCAAATCCAATCATGCCCAAGATACACAGGTCAGGAGCAATCATGAATTCTAACCTATTTGCCCATTCCCCAAATCTATAACCCTACGGACAACACCTACGGTGATACCACATAAATTCATCATTTCGGGGCCCGGTGCTACAATATTTTACATGAGATATCGGCTGATGATGATGAGATATTGAGTGAACCCGTGATATAATTTAAGACATATATAAATATATTAATAAGATTCAAACTCACTGGATTAAGTTTAAATATGAGTATTTATTATAATAAAAATTTAAGATGATTATATAGATATGTCCAAGTTCATGCAATTTAAACTTTATTTTGATTACAAACATTTGACAATCTGAAATCAATTAGTTTCAGATTGACAGGTATCAATCTAGTGTGGTATTAAAATACATAATGTATATTTGGAAATCAGATTTTATTTAACGTTACATAGAAGGTTTACCTGGGTGATTGGCGGATGTTCTACACAATGAGAAATCATATATATAGGTACAATAATAGAGTTTTGCTGTTTATATAAATTTGACAGAATGCCCTTGGCGTTATGATACATAGATTTATTTTGCATTTATAGCGTTTATTTATAACACTTAAATAGAATACATTAGGATTCGTAAGTATACTAAAAACAGATATTTATTATACATTTTCAACATTTAAAGATCAAATATTGTGAAACTCTATAAATATGGTTTTGGCTTATTTAAAAGAAGGGGAGGGAGAGCAGCTTCAGAACGGTTGGATCTAAAACTCCAACGAAAAATATTTAAAGAGATAAATGATTCATTATGACACATCATTACGATTTATTTTATTAAACAGGCTGGGAAACAAAATATAAGGTATTGCAGTGCTAGCATATGTCAGTGATAGAGAGTATGACAACATCGGCCGAGATAACTTCATCATTCTTCTATTTTAATATGGTATGCCCGCTTCAGGCGGAGCGATGCCTAAATGGAGAGGTAGGTAGGAAGTTGCTATGGTCCAGTGTATAATAATCCATGCAGAGCTTCAACTACACTAACCTGCTTGTTCCAGGGCATAGACTCATACCTCTGTTTTGAATAAAAACACTAAAACGACGGAAGGCTTCCTAATCCTCCGGAGTGAGGTGCAGACAGATACAAGCAATATCATAACATATAATTTGGGAGAAGAATGACAAACAAGAAAGATTGTGATGTTCCGGAATGAAGTACGGACAGACCTGATCAGACAGCACTTATGTGGCTCATTAATAAATTCTGACATAAGCCAGCAACGCGACTATCAAGACATAAAATTATTCGATTTAAATACTAAAATAAAGTCTTAAATAGTTTAATAAATACGTAATGATATGTTAAAATAATGATCCATATACTATAAAGTCATTAATAAGTAATTAAAACTATAATTAATAAAGCGTGCATTTCTCCCCCTTCTTAAATCAATAATCCCATTTTGTTTAATATATAAAAGAATCAAATTCGCACACTTAACAGTGTGACTAACAAAATAAAATGGGTCATCAGCCTTTTGGGGATGATGATTAAAATAAAGAAATCAATAAAATCAACGGACACCAAGATTCAGCCAGATTGAAAAAATATTTATACATCTTGTATAAATTTACGATAAACTCTTTTAATGCATGTATTCATTTAAAAGAGAAACTCAATCCTATGAGCTATTTAGAAATAAATAACATGAAATAATTGATTACTTCCCCCCTCTCTATTCCACAGTGAGATATAGATGAAGCTCGTAAGACTTGGTTTGATTGACATTTACAGATAGAAATTAAGTGAAAAATATAAAAATATCATCAATAAGAAATTATAACCGCACTAAATTATAGGAATAATAAGAAGCGTGAGTTGGATGAAAGATTATACATTAGGTTTAGTTTACGTTGCAGAGAATCGATACACAGGAACTAAGAAGTTAGTTTAACATACTCACCAGTTAGCGAGTTAAAAGAGATTCAACATAAGAAAAACATTAATTTTAAGATTCAGGAGTGAATTTAGGTAAGACAATTACAATGACTTTTGGGCTTGTGACCTTATGATCCTCCGGAATGATGGTCCGGACGAATCTTATGGGGAGGCGGCATTCTTTGACTTTCGGGGCAGGCAGATTCTAATTAAGCTGAAGGCATTTTTCTTGGCCTCAGCGGTTCTCTAACAGCATGGGCACTGTTAATTGAAAGGAGCTATACGGCTGCAGGCGAAGAGACGGGCTGAAGATTGAGGGAAAGGTGGCTTGGGTCCCTCTACTCAGCAATCATTTCAAAAAATCAAAAGATGTGCAGTAGGTTAGCAACAATAGACTAAATTCTAACACAATAGATTTTCAGCCCTATTTATACAACTTTTAAATTATTTAAAGAATGCTTTTAGTTAAAATTCCTAACCCAAACAGAATCCTTAATCTAACAGAAATATTTTCTCCATTGTTATTGGAGATGCAATCGCTAGATAACTGTCCAAAAATAAATTCAAATCAATTTCCAGATTGGAAATAGATTTGACAAAAATGTTTGCAGCTAAATTAAAATCCATTAGCTTTGTTTTAATTTTACTTTTATTAAAACTTTGATTAAAATTCATTTTAAAACCCTGAAACAATATAATGTTTCCACCCTTTTAATTACTTTTGGACAGTTAACGGTTGCATCTTCCATCTTGAATTTTTATGTAATTATATAAAGAAAATAATTGCAAAGTAAAATAAAATATAATTTTAAAAGATACAAAATTATTTACAATATTTAATGTCTATAATTATATATATATATGCTATAGTAATATATGTATATGTCTGAGTCACATCTATTGGTGTTAATATTAAAATAATTAAAGAAATTTTTATTTAAGATTTATATTTATAAATCTTATAGACACTTCTCAGAAATACACATATAACTTATATACATATGACTAAAAGGAGCCGGATGAAATGTGGGTTAAGTGGTAGAATAGTGAAGCTCAATCTTGGGCTAAGATTGACTGCTTCAATATATATATGCTTCATTTGTACAAAATACTCTCTTTATAATATTAGTAATCAATCAATATTTTAAGAATATTCGCTATTATTTAGATTCCTTGAAAAAATATCCATATATCTCTCGTTAATTTAAAGTAGGCACCATGCTTACTGATCCTCTAAAAGTTCTTTCATATATATATTCAGAGATAATTGTAGTAAAAAAGACAGATAATACAATGTTTTTAATTAAATCAACAATCATTAGACTCTCCGTAAAAAATAATTCTGTTTAAATTAATAATTTTAATTAAGTAAGATCAAGACCGCACAAACTTTTAGTTTATATTATTATGATGGCAAATTTACCTTAAAATAAAATTGAAATCCATTTCATGCAATCCAAATTAAAAGTTTGTTTGGTTTCCAATAAGTAAATCTTTAAAATTCAATGTTGATTCACTTATTTACTGACATAAATTCAATAATTTTCCAGCACAGATACTTGAAAGTCCATAGCTTTGGTTAAAGAAGCTTTAAATGACCTTTCTCTAATGAAGGAAGGTTATTTCTAGATAAAAGCAAGATTATGGGATAGTTTTACTTCCAGACATAAAATAACTAGTTCAAGTCTTCTGCTTTCCCCTAGCTTACATGGTTTTGATTTTCTGTAAGACTGATTAGCTATCCTTTCACTTTCCCTATAACTTTACATTAATTTTAACCTTAACTTAGCATTAACTGTAAGACTGAAATAATTTACTTTGTTTTGCCTTTTATAAATTTATTTAAATCTTTTAATCTGCCAAATAATATTTTTCTCAAATACTTTTACATGACTGGGATACTCTAGTACCCCCCCCCCCCCCCCCCCCCCCCCCCCCAAATACTTTTAGGGACTGGGATACTCTAGTAAGTTATTTAAGCATTCTTTTCCCTTTAATTAATATGAAAAACCTCTACTAAAAATGTATATTTTAAATAATACACAGACTTTGTTTTCTTTTTCAAATTAAATTATATAGAGATAGTATTTAATACTAAGAATTATTACAAGCAAATATTTTTATTTTTTGACTTGCTGAGATCTCAATAAGAAATTGTTCTTAATTATATATATATTTTCTTTTAAATTATATATAATACATTATACTGCTTGGAAATTATAGCATATATTTATACTATATAAATTTATTTAATAGTAACAATATGGTTATTTTTAGATTACTGGAGTTTTTAAAAAACAATAATTAAAACAATAAATCAAAACAATGTTATTCTTACTAGTTCAATTTTATATATATATTTAAGAATTTGATTCTGAAAAATATTATGTAAGCAATTTCACATGGTTTTTGGTTTTACACCAATCCTAATCAATGAATCACCTATAGTTATTATAAAATTGAGAATACCAATATATAATTACTAAATTATGCAAGCAAATGGACTAGAATTCAAAATAAGATATTTTTGAATTTCAAACTGATAGCTTGATAGTAAAAAAGTGCATTAAGTCAAAAAAATTTAGGTGCACTATATCCAGGCTCAAGTTCCTCAACAGCAATTGTTATAACTCAAAAATTAATCCAGATATATGAAAAGGATAGTATTAAATATGGACTTAATAAGTACTACCATTTAGTATCTATTGAGTATTCAACATTAGAATAAATAATAGCAATGGAATAGAATAAACAGAATTTGTTTTTGATAAAAAATTTAATGAGTAAAAAGAAGGAAATAATTATGAAAATTAAAAATATGCAATAAAAAAAAAACATTAATATGGTATTAAAATAAAATCGACTTTAAAACTGAAAATATTTATGATAGCAGTAGGAAAAATGAATTATAGTATTATTTAAAGCTAAAACAAAAACTTTATAGAGACAAAATTATATTTGTAATCAAATTGCAGGGCAAATCAAATAAAGTAAAATATTATATTAAAAATAGTTAATATTTTTTTTTAACGTTTTTAGGATGGACAAATTAAACATAAAATAAAAAAGAAAATGGAAAAGAATTTTTAAAAAATAAAATAGAATAGTAGCTAACATTTTCTGAGGATGACTTCAAACAAGAATTAGCTATAAAACATAGCAAATGACATTAGATGCCCATATCTATCCAGAAATCACATTTATTAATTTTTTATCATTCAAGTTAAAATAATATAAAAGATGGCTGCTGGATAGATTTATGTAATCCAATAATTTTCAATGATGAAGACTAACAACTAAAAACTATTGTGGGAATTTGATTGGTATCCATTAATTATTCATGCGCACATAAACAGGTCTAAAGTACAGCGATAGAATGAAATACTGCTGTAAATAATATATACTGTTTCATATATGCTAATTTTTCTTCTATGTTTTGAATTTGCTCGATGAATTCAAACATTTGATTTCATAATAATGCTCAATATTACAAGTAAATTTTGTTATATTTTCCGTATATAAATTACACTGAACTGGATCAAAATTCCTCATTTCTTTGGTTCTAACATTGCTAAAAATAAATGGTGCTGCTAGAGTGATAGTGCAACTTAGTACATATCAATGACCAAAAAAATAATAATAATTGAGAGGAAATAAAATGTATGTATTCATTGTTAAATTTATAGCAAGTAGTGTACTATATTATTGCAAAAAAATAATTTATTTAATAAAGAAATAAAATATACTTATTTACTATTAAAATGAAATCCCTAAAAAGTAATCCATTTATTACAAAATGAAAATAATGTTATTGCTAAATATATTTCATATTTTTAATTTATTACATAAAATATAAAACAAGACTAATTATTTTGTATCATTTAGCAATGAAAATAATTTATTTAGCAAGTAAATATATTTTATACTAAACAATAATAATCAAATATTTCTCTCTAATTATTGTAATTCAGATACAATAACTGTTGTTTATTTTTTCACTTTAGAAATGCTAAGTTCATTTCCCAACATTTATCACTTTATTATAAGTTTAGAAAAAAAAAGTATTGTTTTGATTGTTACTTTGTATTAAAAAATCTATTAACTGTTTAAAGAGATGTTTTAGTTTTGTTACAAATTTCTATTAAGATCTTAATATTTCTTAGATAATGGAAGTTAAAATGTGTCATAAAAATAACTGTTAATTTGTTTACTTTTTATAATAAATTTACTATTATTTACTTAAAAAAATCAAATGACCACACAATTAATAACAAATTTTTTATGCATTTACTTATTACACTTATTGCCATATGTTCAATAATAAATACAGATATTTTATTTTTTACTTATTAGTTTTTATTTTTGATCATTGGATATTTATTTAACATATGGATTTTTTAAGACAGCTTAACTATTAATAAAACATCATATAGGAACTTGTAGATTCTAACTGTAGTTATACATTCAACTGTTATTAATAATGTGATTCATGATTACATTTGCATAAAATGGTTACTGTTAAATTGCATTTATGAAGCAAATGAGCTCAATAACTATGGTCTGTCATGAATATGTTAATGAGACTCTACTTGCATTAGGGAAATCAAATCAATCTGGGGAGAAAAAAATTTGAAACTTCAAAAGAAATCCATTTCTTAAAAAATAATTCTTCGATTCTAGATTCTTGTTTGAAAAAGGACGTTCATTTAAGACAAATCTTAGTTGTTCAATTATTTTTTTAGTTATTCTGCAAAATGGTCTAGCATAGGTTTCAGTTTTATCATGTATTTTATTTAATATATTCATTAGTGATCTTCTAAAAACCGAATGCAGGAAATTCATTTATGTTGATGGTATTCTTTTGATTTCTCAAAAGAGATACTTTCCTGAAATAGAGACATTCCTCAATAGGAACATGAAAATAATGGCAATCTTTTTCAAAGGCTGGAATTTTCTTCCTAACCTTAATGAAGATATGTTCATTTTTTTCATCTATACAATAAATCATAATCTACTTTTGCAATAATAAACTGAAACATAATCCTATCTGACACTATTTATAAGTAACCTTGGATTGTAACCATTCCTCATTTATATAAAATTAGATCCAAATTAATATTTAGGAATAACCCTCTTTGAAAACTGGCCAGCAATATTTGGGGTTGTGAGTTAGAAAGCTTCTATAGCATTAATACTGGATCCCTACAGAAAAACATTTCACTTCTAGATAGTCAGTTGCATATTATCCAAAGAAATATTATGGGTAGATTCAAATCTATACTTTTGCAGTGATTTCCTGTTCCTTGTTATATATTCTTCCAGTAGATATTAGAAGCTTCATCGGAGAAATTATATTAAAGATATTATTCATCATAAAACATTTCAAAATTAGATGCAAATTTAAAATTACCAATAATTTGTCATTTGAACTACTATCTGTGGGAAAAAACTTAGCAAGCGAAATAATTATGTAAAATATTGCAAGTGTAAGGGTTAAACACAACTATATTAGATATACACGCATTATAGAATTAATATATTTGGTTTATTTTTAAAATTTAGATTAAGTTTTCAAATAAAAATTTTTGAATCACCTTAAATACGTTCGCTACTCCAATTCTAGTCTATAGATATAGAAAACGAAAACTAAAAAAGATCAGGGTGCTTCACAACTGAAGTACAATCATCACTGAAAAATGTAAAATATATTTTGAAGCAAGACTAGTTAAATGTCAAGAAAAAAAATCGATATTAAAACCCAAATTTCCTAGTGAAATATTTTTATAGTCCAGTGTTGCCTTTCATGACGTGAAATTAATGTACTTATCGTATTAATTTTTTGAGTTTTGATTAGTTAAATAAATGAATTGTCAATATTACATGTTTTCTTTTTTGCTATGTTACAAAACTTCTTAAGTAATTTTAACTGCTAAAATATTTTAATAATCTAAAAAAAGTTATAAGAAGATTCATGTTTTTTAAAATGTATTAAAAATTGTAGATTTACAAAATTCACTATTTTTTAATTAATATAGAAAACCTTCAAATAAATTTAAAGAACGTTGCGGAATTACATAAAAAGAATGCTATTTTAAATAATATATTGCAGCAATAATTCAAATAAAATATCAATCAAATATATAAAAAAATATATTTTTTTTGCGCCTAAATAAAAAATTATTTTACCTTTTTAACTTCAAATCTTTTTTTATCACCTTTACTAGAGCTTGACGACGGAACTTCTATCTCATCATCAACCTCCATAGTTGATGCCATAACAATTCCGCAGTATTTAATTTAGAATTTCCAAATCGCTTTATATTACCTTATGATTTTCATGTACTGTATTTTGTTTATAATTTCTATAAAATATGTAGTATTTAAATAAATTTTATCTATTTAAAAATTGAAATGAAAATGCAATTAGAATAGAATATCAAAAGTTTACAAGTTGGCAGGGTTAGACGTTTAGTAACTGCGAAGCATTTTTTAACGTACTATAAATTTATTAGCAAAAAGAATTTTATGTATATAATGCAATACTAGCCATCATAAAAAAAAAAAAAATCATTAATATATCCTCAACCTCCCAATTTTTTTTTTGATTAATTAAAATGCAAAGCAAGTTTTAAA
Source organism: Epiperipatus broadwayi (assembly GCA_028023455.1). Taxonomy (NCBI): domain Eukaryota; kingdom Metazoa; phylum Onychophora; class Udeonychophora; order Euonychophora; family Peripatidae; genus Epiperipatus; species Epiperipatus broadwayi. Next base: position 3,208,005 of record JAQFVV010012533.1, read on the forward strand.
AAAATAAGTGCTCATGTTGCCTATAAAAAAAAAGTGCTCTAATCTTCATCCCTATTAAAAATCATTAGCGCTATTGCTCGTAGAGGGCGAAAGGTATTTTGAAATGGCGTCCTTCATGCTTAGTGTTGAGCAGTCATTCAAAGTGCTTCCAAAAAAGCATTGGTTTTATTTCTTTATAAAATCAAATATTCACCCATCATGTTGTTGTTTTAGTACTGATAGTTCATATATTGATAAAAAAAATAAGATAATTAGGCCTCATTACATTAAAAGAAGTCCAACTGATATTTTAAAAGCTCTTGCCGGAACTGTAGAAAGAGATCCTACCGCTTCTCATTATAAGTACCTGGATGATCCTTTTTTTATTCCTGCCAGTAATTCATCAAAACGAGTGTTTTCACTTTCTAAAGATTCTGGTCGAAAAGCAGCTAGATATATTATGGAAAAGTAAATATATTTTTTATTATTATAAATGGTTGATTTTCTTATTTAAATAACTTGGAAAAGCTTTATTGGTGAATTTTCAAGTATTTGTTTTTTACTTTTTATATACTGATAATTAGTTAAACTTTTATCAGCAGTAGTTTTGTTAATCTATCAATCAACATAACTTTCTAGACTTTTGTTTATATTTCCAACATAGTTAAGTAATTTTTTAAAATAACCCATATAGAATAGTTAGACCGAAGTTTAGGGCCGTTATTGGCTAGCAAACGATTCCTGGTTAATTTTCTGCTTAAAAAATATGAATAAAAATCTATCTAGCATTTGAAATGAACAATAATAATTATGAGAACAATACTATCTAGCATAATTTACTAATGAGTTGAATCTGGACATTTCAGAATATTAACTAGTTATCAAAGAAAAGGAATTTAAAACTTTAGGAATGTGCATTTGCACTATTAATAGACAAGAAATTACAGAAAAACATGTAAGGAAAAAATCAGTAAAATATCTAATAATTTTAACAATTATTGAACCTAGCAATAGATAAAGTATGTTTCCTTAAATCATTAAATTGATATGAGAGATTGTCATTCCTCATATGAAAGAACTAAGAAAGAATCATTCCTTATTGAAATAAGATTTAATAATATGCCAAGTATTTTCAATTACATTTTGTGGGTTTTTTGGTTTGTGTTTTAATCAAAAAACATATTTACGACATAAAGCACATTACTCTAAAGATATTTCATATTACAAATATAAGATATAATTAAGATGCTTGGATTTGATGGTTGGAAATAAATTTCAAACTAAAACAATTGATAGCCTCTTTCAGATGAATGGGTTTCCAACTGGCCAGACAACTAATGATTATCAGTATCATTAGTGGCAAACAGGCTGAAAAGCCTGTGATTACTGAAATGCTGTATCTTAGTTGATAAGAACAAATACAACAATTTATTGTAACAGTTTTCTTTTAATATCAGTATGCAAAGAAACAAATTTCTTTGTATTAAATATAAGTTCACAATATTAAGCCATCACATGAACTATATTGAAAATTGATCATTGGTAATTAGGAGTGTGTTTTCTGCATAAAATGCAAAAATAATATTACTATTTATAATTTTATATCATTTCTAATTCTTTGATTATAGCTAAAACGTAAAAAAAAATCCAGAGATCTTATCAAGTTCATACACATAAATATATTTTACTGTTTTTAGTTTGCAAAATGGTTAATTGATAAGTGAATACTTTTTGCATCACTAAAATATCATTTGGTCTATCACTATTAGTATTAAAATTAATCGTATTTATGTGTCACATAACTTTTCTGGGTTTTGTCTTGTTTAGTCAGACAAGAGACCTTATTCTTGCAGAGAAAAATCAATCCACGAACTATCCTGATCTCTGTTGATTTGTGCATGGTGTTTAGCATTCTTAGATATTTCAGTAACTTCAGTTTTTTCTTCAAGTTAGTAATGGAAAGTTCCTATAGATTGTTAAAGTTATATCGAGATCTCTTTTGTCTTGATAAAAATAATTGATGTTATTGAAATGTCTGTGAGCAATCTAATATAGTTATAACCACCTAAAAAATCACAATTACTACTGTGATTTGAATGAACTGCCTTGCCATAAAGAAATTTCTCAAAAAAAACATTGATATTCTTTATCCATTAAAATATTAGTGCTATCACATGCATATAGGACAATTCAAAATTAATCTAATTGAACTACTGGAAACTCATTATTTGTCTAATAATATTTGACTTTTTAAAATTTTTGGTTTCATACTAACAAATGACTAAATGCTATCTCTATTTTTATTTTAAAATATTTGATAAAACAAACTACCATATAGAACCATTTCTCAAATAAATAATCTATTATGCATACACTTTAATAACCTGATATAAACTGGTGTTATTCACTTCTTCCAGACTTATAAATTTGTCTTTAAACTTAATAAAACTAATAAATATTGATAAATTTGGACATATTCATAACAATCTTAATCCATGAAAAGATAGCATACTTCCATAATTTTTCAAAAAAATTTAGATCCAGTATTAAAACATTTATTAAAACTATCAATATTATCCATACAGAAATAATTGCAAAAATTTTGTGTAAAAACAAAATTATAAGTCTTGAAATTTAATAAACTTAACAATGATTTCAAAAAAATATTGTATATCATTATTATCTTTATAAGTTTTTAAAAGTAATTCTCACAATTTGCTGACATTTGAAAGTTTATATCTTTAGAAGTAACAGAATTCAAGCTAGAATGAACCTTCTGAGAATAAGTTTTATCTTTAATCATACACATTGTAATGTTTTCCAAAATATATTTAGTGATGTTATTTTTATGAGTCTAACCATAGCTAATGAATCTGTTTTGAAAAGTGGTTTTTTCTTCTAAAAATAGATACAATTCTTAGATATAAGGAAATCATTGATTTATTTATTAATATGCTCTCCAATAGACAAATTTAAATAATAATCACAACCAATAGTAATTTATCGGATGCGGAAAATTTATGCTGATGATTGTATCTGTCTACTAGAAATCAAGTCTTTTAACATGAATATGAAAAGTTTATAAATGTTATTTTTCTAAAAAACCAAAGATTAATTTAAAAAATGTTTTTATCTTTCCACTTAAAAACAAGGAAACATATTGTAAATAGAATAAAAAAAATTCTGATCCTAAACTACTTATTAAAGTAACTTTGATTAGAACTAACTTATTTTTCTCATCTTTCAAAAATTATATCAAAAAATATTTTTATGTGGAACATTATTAGCATTCTGGCTGAACTGTTTTGAATTGTGATACAAATATGTAAGAATAGTGTTCTTAACTTCTGTGCCCATGCTTGGGGAAAAAATAATCACTCCAAATTTCTCTATTCATAATTATTAGTTTACTCAAAACCACTCTTGTAATATCTACTCATTCTTTCACTTATTCAAGTATCAGAAGATAAGTGATGTACGAAATAATAAGTAAGTGTTCAACCAAACATCTCTTCAGGTAATCAAGGTGGGTTTCAAGTGAATCCCAAGCAATTTTTTTCCCAAATGTAATGATACTAAGTGAATTTGATTTTTATAAATCTTACTTAAGTCTCAAGTAAATTCAGTTATCGCCCATAATCATTATGCATATCTTTTTCAGAAATGTTATTTATCAGCCACTGGTTCATGGAGTTGTGGTATACATAAGCTGTAAGCTATATAATGAGTTACTTTCTGTATAACTTTTATCAGCAATTTTTTTGTTAGTATTTGTTGAATAATTATTCTGCCCTACTTAATTTAGAAGTATTTAGTTAGAATAAAAGATAAAGTAAGATTATATTGATAGTGATTAAAAAAAGTTTTTGGAGTAGTGTAATTAAAATTATTTTATAATGTAAATATTATATGTATTAAAGTTATATGTATAGGTATGTGTTATAAAGAAAGAGGATAATAAAGATTTTAAAAGAATATAAAATAGGATAGTAAATATGTTAATGATATATGAATTGAAAAGGTTAGGAAATATTTTTTAAAAAATTTAAAAGTTTGATAGGAATTTAATAATTTTATATAAAATAATGTATTTTAATGGTTGTATTTTTATGTGTATTCAAATTTTGTAGATCTGATGAAGACTGCATGGTACAGTCAAAACTGTAATCAATATTAAAAGTTTTTTTTTTTTTTTTTGCTGAAAAGTGAAATGTGGAAGATTTTTGAAATTCAATATTAATTTAGAAGTGTTATTTTTATATTAGTTTACACAAGATTCGATATATATATATATATGTAAATCATAGGTTCAAGTAATGTAGAAAGAATATTTTCTTTTGATGAATTGCCAAGCACGTATAGAGCTGAAATTTATCATATAAGTTTTTAACATTTAGGATCATTATTTGATAAATGACATAATTTTCTAATTAAATTTATAATTAATATATACATTGTCTTTCTTTAAATTATATAAATATTTTATTGAAATTAGAAATCGCTTTCAATAGATATCTGTGAAATATTAGAGAGATTTTAGCAGTGAGTTGTTCATAATAGTTGTTATATGAAGATATATATTTTTAAATTTAGGAAAATTTTCTGATTATATGAGTTGATCCCCATCCCATTTAAAAACTAGGGCTTAAACTAAAAGATTTTCCATTTTTAGTTTAAAGATTGGTCTGACAAATAAATATTATTACTAGTTGGTATTTTGCAGCCTTGTTACATAGCTGAAATTTATCTAGAAAAATATACAGAAAATCTCTTTAAAACTCTCACTATTTACATCTATAAGTTTGCGAAAATCGTATTATTATATATAATTTAGTAAAATATCTTAATGTAAAGTTAAATATGAAATAATAATAAAAAATTACTCTTTTGCCAAGTATTAGTCTAATAGATAATGAGGAATTTTTCTTAGACAACAGAATTCTACTTAATTAAATCCAGATTTGTATAAACATTTCTCAGCATATATAAAGTTCAAAACATAATATCAAGTCAAAGCAGCCTCAATTCTTACGCATTATATGCTACCAGAATATGACTTATTGTAATGTTTATTTGTATTTGTTTAAAAATATTTTTATATTCTGCATCGCTATTGGTAAAAGTTCTTATATTTGAAGGAAAAATTTAACATATATACAAATTGTCTAAAAAGTCATAGAATTAAAAATATTTCAAAAATTACAGTCTACCATATATATAAAATCATAAGTGACAATTTTATGAAAGTGCAAGAGAAGCAAGTGAGATTGTTTGCTAAAAATCCCAGATGTAAATCTGTTAATAAGGGACTATAATTTTTCCTATCTGACCACCATTATGAAAAAGAACAAACTGTTGTTAAAAACCTCACAGAAACAAAGCATCTATAATAAAAAAATATAGTATTCTGAAAAAGTATTAATAATTATTTGTTTAACAATAAACTTGCTCTAGCCCAATTAATAAAATACTAAAATGTAGTATGTGCCTATTTAATAATAACCGAAAAAAAAAAAAAAGTTGCATTTTATGAAATATTTTATGCAAATTTATTTAATGTGGGAAAAATAGAACTTGAATTTCTCCCATAGACAAACACTATTTTATTTTGAATATTTTTGGCAACTTTTATAACATTCTAATATATATGATTTGATAATTAAGTGTGGGTAAAATAAAAATTAATCTTGCAGAAACATAAAACATCTGTAGCAAACAACTAATAATAAGTGATTATTTATTTAAAGTGAATTTGATCTGGCCCAATTAATAAAATACAGTGTATGGATGTTAAATATATACTAAATAAAAACAAGAAGAAAAAAAACGTTGACATGGGATAAATACAATTTGAATTTAATCTTAGACAAAGAATGTATTATGAACATTTTTTCTAATTTTCAAATAAGTTGATATATATTGGAATGGTTTACCTATATATATATAAAATCATAAGTTAAGGTAGAGTTGCTGTATTAAAAACTTTTTGCTATTTTTATTCTACATTTAAAAAATACATGCTTAACTAAGCTGAATCAGCAGTATTGAATGTGTTCAGTTATACATTGATAGAACTTTATCTATTGATCATTATATGTTGCTTTGTCAAGATGTCAAACAAAAAGAGATATAAAAATTCAAAGTTTTAAAAATATTAAAAATGTTCTTTGGAACGAAATGTTATAAATCAATATTTTTCTATAAATTTGTCTTTTTTTTTTTTGTTTCAAATTTTATTAAAAGAGAACATGGAACAATATTGCCAAAAAAGGGAGGGTTTGAATGGAGTGAACTGGGAAATTGGATGCTGGAAGTGATGGTACAGCAGAGCCCTTTTAATAGATTTATAAAAATAATGTTTAATTGTATTATTTGGAAAGGCTAACAACATATTGGACGAGAAAGATTTTATTCCTAGATATTTACATGAGAAATGTGATAAATATATAAAGAATATATTACAGGATATAATTATGGGAGAAGAGAATTAATAAATAATTAGAGAAAAAGAAATAGAGAAAGTGAATACAAATAAAAAAAGTTCATTTACATAAAGTAGTAATCATCCATGTGTATAGAAATCTAATATTTAGTTAATTCTTAATTAAAAGATGGTATTTTGAATGTAAATGTGATTGTCATATGTAATTGCTTCTTCATAGATGATATCAAAAGTTTTTGAGCATAGATCATGATCATATATCCAGAAACCTTATTGAAGTTAAACATTCTGTTAGTTTTTTATATCATAGTAAATTCATTTACTAGTCAGTTTTTTATACCATAGTAAATTCATTTACTAGTCATTTTTCCCATTCTAACTTCTGTCTTCTATCTCATTCATCTTTAATTCTACCATCCTATGATATTCCCCATTCTTATTTATCAACATTTAAACCAAAATACATAATTTATCTTTTTTATTATTTATCCTTTAAGTTCTGCCATTTTCCAAATGATTAAAATGGATTCTCAATCATTAGTCTAAACTTCAAAAATAAAATATTTATTATTGTAGTCTTTTAATAAACCACATCTGCAGTTGAAGTTTTTATTTATTTTTGCCTTCCTTCCCTGTTAAATAAAACTTCTATCTTTACACCAAATAATAAATTCTTTTTTTTGTTATCATATATTCCTTTATATACTACTGCATTTCCGTTTGAATAACATTGTAAGGGTAGCTTACAATCTTATTAAGCTCATTTGTTTATGTGCAGTATCAAACCATAAACTTAAAAATATAATTTTAATTAATAATCAGTAAATACTATTATCCTTTTACATTAAAATACCCATATGTACTCATATATAACTTAAACATTAGATTATAAAATTTTAATAATAAAAGTCAAATCAAATAAGTAGTTATTTTAATGAAATCAAGTAGTAAAATAATTATATTTCAATCATACATATATATAAAGTAATTATTAAGTCAACTAATATCATTAATCAAGGCTCAAAACATTGAGATAGCCCAAAGTCAAGTCGTATCTTAGCAACTAAATGCAAAAGAAATAAAATTAGAACTCACGCAATTATTAATTATGATGCATTCAACAATAATCGAATACAAAATCATGAAATGAAATAATAATTTAACACATGCTAATTACCGGAAGTCGATTCCATTATAAAAGGTAAATCAACTAATTTCCAAATCGGTTCCATTTTTACAAATGAACTAGACACTATGCATATTTATTTTGCTATGTTTGAATACTGAACACATCAGAAAGATGGATCAATAGTTTGGACAAATTTTTCTTGTTTATAAAATCTTCATTAGCAGAAAACTCTAATATCACTCAAGTAAAGAGTAAATAAATTAATCTTAATATCAATAATTTCAAAAGTGAAATTATCTTTAATATAATAATTAGAGAAATTCTTAACAATATCGTTCTAAACTTGAATTTCAAGGAAAATAAATATCAAACACATTTATATATCTAAATAAATTTATTTTAAGTTATAGAAAATGCATCGTGAGTAAAAATACTTTGCTATAGGATTAAATGCTATTGTTCTAACCTAAAACATTGTTACTATTCATTCCTACTGAAATGCCTAAAATATATATATATTATAACAATCGAAATGAAAGTGAAGATCGAATCTAACCGCAAACTACGATATCTGCTCTACAGAGCATCTAGGCATTTAAACCTAGAAAAATTTATAGAGTAGGCAGATACGCGCTGTTAAGATTCCACTTTATTTAAATATTCAGATCGTTAGCCCAAGTCACTAGCTCAGTGGAGTAGCAGAGATAAAAATCTATATCTTAATTTATATCTTAAATATAAATAAATAAAAGCCACTGCCAGAAATTAACACATAACAATATTTATTTACGCATATATAAAATCATTCTAATTTGAGGAATAAGTTTAACATTTTAGATTTTTATATTAACTTTTAATTTTACATTTAACTAAGTTTCAATGAGTTTAATATTTTATTTAGATAGTCAAGTATGAATAGACTACATAGATCTGCATTTGAAAAGAAAATATTCTTCCCTGATTTAACCTTAGGCAACAAATTTCGCAATCAAACCGGCACCAATCCATCTGATACATTTATGTACTCAATGTAGCATGAAAATACGACAACACAAAATACTATACTGTCAGGAATGTACATCTGATCAGTAAGTAGAATTAGAGAAGACATTGTCTCTCCACCAACAGGAATGTTACATCTGTTGGCAAGTAGAACAATAAACATAGAACTCCATAGGAATGGACTGCGGTCCTTTGCCGTCTTACAAACCCATCCATAGGCAAACAGAAGGTGTGTGGCATATATATAATCCTCCCCATAGCGGATCTCGTACTACATCTACAATTACACAAATATATCCAATCCATTGAACCAATTCAACTACGAAATGAATAACCTAAGATTACCCTCCCTTAATATAACTATACAAAACTATATAGCCATTCACGCCCGACTTAAATTTAACATTTAAATACGTTCGCACAGATTATTTTTATAAATTTGTTTTTAAAATGTTGAGTATAGATCGGCTGCACAGATTCCACGGTCAAAAACATCCAAATTAAACACAATCGATCAAAATACAAAATCATCGATAACGTCAATTGCAAAAGGGAATACCCAAGGCCCCCTGGCATTCATCGTAAGATGCCCGCATTAACATCGTTGACCTATATATTCTAATCAAATGTGAAAACTTCAACATAATCAACCGCTAACGAATCTATGCAACGTCTATACCCAACCTAAATTTCATCATTTAAAATTTAAACAATAAATAATTTATACAATAAGGAAAAAAAAAATGGAAATGATTTTTATCAATCGGAAAACAAAATTAAACATTATTAATTTGATTTTAAACTTAAAAAAGTCAGAAGTTCATAAGCTTGAACGAAAGTTCTTAATTATTTTTAAATTTAGAGTTCATGTCAATATAGCTTACGGTAGAAGAGTCCAGGTTTCTGCTTTTAATTCCTGCGACGTTTCCATTGGAAGATAATGTTCTGGAGATGGTAATAGCTGGTTCAAGGTATCACAGTCTTTTCATTTTTTTTTTAAATAGAGAGTGTGGTATGTGCGTCCTATCACATCTCTCAAACACAAAAGCTGGAACTGTCAGAAAAAACTTTCCCTTTTTATATTATCCACATGGATTCAATCAACAAAACATCACTAATCCATCACTTTTGTTAGGGTCTGAGCCAAGGCTTAGTGCTTCCATTGGTCAAGCTAATTTCTCTTTATTTTTTTATCTATCTTTCATCAGATCATTTTAATTATACAAGAGCCCGAGGCTAGCTTGCTTTTCAAACAATTTATAAACAATCATTTCCATTTACAGATTACAAGAATTAATTAATACCTGTTTTTATTTTTAAATCTTGTACTTTTTTTTTATAAAAAAGTACGTTCAAATACTTATTTGTTTTTTTTTTAAAAAATATTTTTAAAGTTTGGCATCTGTGCGAATGTATATACGTTTAACAAACATTTTAATTTTAGCGTTTAGTTTTTTACTTTTATTTGCGAACTTTTAAGTGTTTATTTTAAATTAATGTAACGACATATTTATATATCGTTACATATCAGTAAACTTCCTCAAAAAACAAAAACATTAAAAAAAAAAAAGAATTTACTTAGTGTTAGTAATTACATTACACAAATTGATTATATATGAAAATTTCAAAAGGACAAAACTTTTTTTACAAGACAAAACAGTAATTACACACAAATATAATGATTTAAAAAAAATGTTGACTGTTGATTCCCTATTACCAGCTAAATTTCTGCCCCCTCCCAAGTTTCATTTCTCCTACCTTTAACTATTACTTAGGCAAGTTGAACGATTAGATTTTAATTTAACAAGACTTTAAAAAAAATTATGATTTATATTTATTACGTTTTATTCCTCGCATTTATATTTACATATGCGCAATTTTTCTTACTGGCAGCACTTTTTAAACAAAACTTCAAACTGCAACTCCATGTCAATACAACAAATATATTTATACTAATTTCAGAAAAAATATTACGGGCATTATTTATTTTCAAAAGTAGTAGTGGTTTATTAAACATCTGGCTATAACTTTACGTTAGTACAAAAATGTACTTATTTCAGAAAAAACAAATGTTATTTGCATGATTCACTTTTAAAATTCTCAGGGTACTCGTGTTTATTAAAGATCGGCCCAAGTTGGGTAGCCAGTTATAACGATCGAAATGAAAGTGAAAATCGAATCTAACCGCAAACTACGATATCTGCTCTACAAGGCACCATCTAAGCATTTAAACCTAGAAAAATTTATAGAGTAGGCAGATATGCACTGTTAAGATTCCACTTTATTTAAATATTCAGATCGTTATAACTGGCGCCCAACGTGGGGCCAATCTTTAATAAACACGAGTGCCCTGAGAATTTTAAAAGTAAATCATGCAAATAACATTTGTTGTTTTTTCTGAAATAAGTACATTTTTGTACTAATGTAAAGTTATAGCCAGATGTTTAATAAACCACTAGTACTTTTGAAAATAAATCATGCCCGTAATATTTTTTCTGAAATTAGTATAAATATATTTGTTGTATTGATGTGGAGTTGCAGTTTGAAGTTTTGTTTAAAAAGTGCTGCCAGTAAGAAAAATTGTGCATATGTAGAGATAAATTTGAGGAATAAAAACTAATAAATAAAACGTAATAATAAATCTAAATCATATTTTTTTTTAAAAAAAAGTCTTGTATAAATTAAAATCTAATCATTCAACTTGCCTAAGTAATAGTTAAAGGTAGGAGAAATGAAACTTGGAAGGGATGGGGCAGAAATTTAGCTGGTAATAGGGAATCAACAGTCAACTTTTTTTTTGTAATCATTATATTTGTGTGTAATTACTGTTTTGTCTTGTAAAAAAAAGTTTTGTCCTTTTGAAATTTTCATATATAATCAATTTGTGTAACATAATTACTAACACTAAGTAAATTCTTTTTTTTTAATGTTTTATATATCGTTACATTATATATCATCTATATAATTCAATATCCAACTGCAGTTTATAGTCAGATAATTCATGGAAAGGGATGTCAACATCATGCAAAAGGAATGTTTATGAAACAACAGAGTATATTGATTGCCTCACCCATAATTGAAGACCAGAAATAAAAACTATTCTTAATTGACATTGTTACTCAAATTGTGGAAAATAAATAGGACAATATCATTAACTTTAAATACATCATATCATCTTTGTGTATCAACTTCCATAAATAGTTAATTTTATTTCTTTTGTCTTTAAAACCTACTTACTTGGGAATAATTCATTTTGGAAAATCATTAGATGAAAAAAGTGGAAAGATCTTTGGGTTAAATTTTTTATTTTTTTTATTTAATAAAATTTAGTTTTTTTCTTACAGAGTTACTTGACCAGGTTAATAATTAAACTTAATATGAAGATAAGATTTTATTGTTTTTCATATTAAATTCATTCACTTATGACAAGACAGAATTTTTGTTTATTATTTAATTAATTTAGTAATATGTTTGTTTATTATTTGGTATAAATGACTAATATCATTGGATGAAAGGTTTTTTCTTTCAATGATAAGGACTCTACATAGATGGGAGGTTTTATAGAAAGTGGAATTTCCTCAAAAGTATTGGATATTACAAAGGTTTTCATTTATATTTATGCTGTTTAATTTAAATTTTGTTAGTTAGTGTTGAAGAGTAGTAATTAATTTATAGTGTGCACAGAGAGCTTATGTAAATAGTCTAAACAGGCACTAACCTGTATTCAATGCGCTTTAAAATTCGCAATAATCAAGCATATTTTGCCAATATGTGTCATGGTTTGGAAGATCCCTCTATCGGCAAAATATGCTTGATTATTGCGAAATTTTAAAGCGCATTGAATACAGGTTAGTGCCTGTTTAGACTATTTACATAAGATCTCTCCTGTGCTCTGTAAATTAATTACTATTCTTTAATAGTTTATAGAATTTCCAACATTAAGATTGTACTATTAACTCGCTGTAAATCGCAAGATTTCACATAAGTTAATTTGTAAAGGAAATAGTGGATTTATACAGTGGAGAAAACATCTACTTCACGCTTCCAAATCAAGATGCTTCAGATTTGCCTATATAAATGGACATTTAGGTTAAAGATAAGTGGCCGCTCATCTTTATAAAAGTTGCTATCTTGTGTCGTGATTTGGAAGATCCCTCTGTTGGCAAAATATGCTTGATTATTGCGAATTTTAAAGCGCATTGAATACAGGTCAGTGCCTGTTCAGACTATTACTTAGTGTTATAATGTTGGAATTATAAAATTTTATATATTTTTACAACCTATTAAATATTGTTTGTGTTATGATACATATCTACTATGGGATATGGGGAGGTATAATTTAAAAATTTAGGTTCTAGTAAACTATTAACTGTGCAGCCTTTGGTGGCGCTGTTTCTGTGTAAAAACAATTATACCGCTTTCACGGCCGAACCTACGGCTAATATGTCATTAATATACGAATAGATCGTATGTAGTGGTTATAATACGCGGCCAATTCTTCCACGTTAATAACACTATGTCTACTAACAATACTATGATCGTATAGTTTGCCGTTGATTTCATTGCGGGTTGAATTCCTATGCATATTGACAGAATTTGTATTGTTGCTAGAATTTAAGATGAGAGTGTGAGCATTGTCATCTTTTTCAAGTGTTTATTTGTTGATGTTTATGATTTTCTGTATTTCCCAACTGAAAGATTTTTGCATACTAGTAATTTTCAGCATATTATTGATATTTGTCAAAAATTTTTTTTTTGGCTAATTTTGGCTTTTTTGGGGGTCAAAAAAGACAAAATAAAATTTCTCAAGCTCTCTGGCAGACGATTGGAGTTGTTTGCGGAAAAATACCGTTTCTGTCGTGACTCGGACGAGAGTTGAAAAAGAAGAACAAAATGTCTACCACGTTATTATATTTGTGGGATGTCCCAAACAGAGAAAGTGAGGCAGTTGCATTTTTGCAAGCCCAAAACATCCTGCCATTCGTTACAGTTGATTTAGTTCAGTCATATGTGGTTAATAAATTTATTTTCTGGAAAGAATTTGTGTTTTGTTTGCGATTATTTTTATCTGTAAATCATGTAATTAACACCCAGAATGACAGTGTTAAAAAGGGGCGGCGTAGTTTGTTGGACATCTCTTGATTGATTGATTTTTTTTTTAAAAAAAAAATACTTCTTCTTTTGACATACCTATTCGTTCCGTTTAGAAGCAAAAAGAGGTTTTTTGTTGTTGTTGTTTTAAATCAATAAACAGCACGTTAAGTAGATTTTAAAAATGAACCCGAGCTAATTTTTGTTGTTAAAAAAGAATAAAAATACCAGACGTTTTATTTGTTATGAAAACAAAAAATCTTTAACAAACTTGTACGACTCTTAAAAAAGATAAATAAATAAATCCTACAGAATGTAACAAAACCGGTTAACATACATATTTTTTGTGTTAAAAAAACAATACCACGATTGACTTTTTGGTTTTTGTTTTTGACGTTTTATTTGTTATTATTAAAAAAAGCAAAAAAATCAAAACCCGCCACCAAAAAAAAAAAAAACCCCGTATTTATAAATCTAAGAGAAAAAAGAAGTCCCATTTTATTTATTATTATTAAAAAAAATCAAAACCCCGTTTTATTTGTTATTATTAAAAAAAAAAAAAAAAAATCAAAACATGCCGCCCAAAAAAAAAAACCCCGTATTTATAAATGTAAGATAAAATACCAAACAATTCTTTTCGTTTATAAGCAAATACGGACATCTGAGGCGGAGTTTGTCGGACAGGTTTGAATTTTTTTTGCTAAATCAATCAACAGCAAACCCCCTCATTTTTAACATAATTCAAAAAGAAAGTGTCGATTCTAATTTTAAATAACAACAACAAAAAAAAAAGAAAGTCGTATGTAAAGCAAATTGTGTATATTTGAGATATTCCAAAAAAAAGTTAAAACTGTCCCTTATTACTTTGAAATGTATCGAATCCAAAACAAAAAAATAAAAGACGTCTGTAAAAAAGAAACAGTAGATTTAGAATGGAAATCCCCCCCCCCCAAATAAAGGCGTATGTCAAAAATTATGTACTTTTGAGATCCAAAAAAAAGGTCAAAGTCTCCTTTATAGTTTTAAATTTATCAAATGAAAACCAAAAAAATAATTATGTCCAAAACAAACAACAACAATATATTAAATATTAAAAAAAAAAATTACAGCCGTATGTCAAAATACGATCTATTAGATAAAAAAAATCTAGCGGCCCGGTAATGTTATAACGCTCTGTTTTTAACTAGAAACAGCGCCACCAAAGGCTGCACAGTTAATAGTTTACTAGAACCAAAATTTATATACTAATATGGTAGAAATGTATGTAAAACACTCTTAATCAAAAATTTTATTATATAAAGATAAATTTAAATTGTTTTCCATTAATAAATATTGGTAAATTTATTTTAAATTTAAGGAGGTCTCTGATTTATTTAAATTATTTATTTTATTTTCATAATAAATAAAATTGAATACATATAACCACATATACATATCATCCCGACTTAAGATCATGATAACTTGGTTGGAAGGAATTTTGAGAATCTATTAAACTTATATAAAAGTATTATTTTTGCTACAGGATATCAATTGAACCCTGAAGAGAATTAAGTGTAAAATTAACCCTGAGTTTGAATACTGTGCATAACAATAATAGAGATAGTTAAATTGGATGAACTAGTCTAAGTTGTATCAGTACTGAATGTTTAAACATTATATTATCATATCTGAAATAGATACAATCATAAATTAGATTTTTATCACATTATTCATGGCATCCTACATGAAGATCCAGATCCGACCATAGTTAGAGGTGTTCACCCTCTTTCCTTAAGGGACTCAGATTGCTACAACTTTATTTGCTGTCCATAACTACTCGTATCTATTTACTTTTTTTTTAATTCCATCTAGAAAGTTTTGAGTCTCATGTAAAATACAAAATGCCACATTTACAAATGTTAGAGTAAGTACTGAAATCTCCTTTCAAATTTTTTTTAATATCATTTATGATATGTTTCTCATATTTATTAATATAAGAAATGTCAGATTTCTAATCATTCCCATTCTATTTTTACCTTTTATCTCTATTCTGATTCCTAACCTAGCGTAATTGATGAGTGGTAGTTATTCACTGAAACTATTTTATTATTTTGTTTTGGTCTTATCTTTAAATTTTTATTAATCAACTAAGCTAGATGTTTGAAATGTATAGTTTGTAGCATACATATACCTTTACAGAATTTTATATATAATTATTATCTCAAAATTTATTATGATTACACTTATAATTTATAAATTTGAATTATTTATATATTTATTTAATTATATAAATGTTCATATTTTTTTCCTAATTGTTTTATTATTATTTTTAATTAGTTTTCCTCAATACTTTGATGCTTATGAAGCTGCGCCATGTACATTTGACTTACCTGATAATTTAAAAAATGCTAACATGGAATCTGAAGAAACTCTTCAAAAGTGCATTGAAAGCTTAGCAGTCAATACAGCCATGGAAGTTTATAATAATTTATGTAATTCCGGAAAGGAAGTTGATGTGAATTTAGAACAAAATCTTTTAGAACTATTATGTTTCTATAATAATATTGATCCTCCTAGTTCTACTTTTTTAGAAGAGCAGTGGTTTCGCAAAATAACTAAATCCACTAATATGCGAACTTGGAAAGAAGATAATCCAGCAGAACATGTTTTCAATAAAATTAAAAATAAAAATGCAAATTCTTATGGGGCTTTGATTTGTGGTCTGGCTAAACATTTGGATGTTAAAAAAGCTTTTAATCTGTTTCAAGAAATGCAGGATAAAAATATGATTATTGATGTGGAAGTTTACAATGCTATATTAAAAATTGTTCCATTTTTGAAAGATGGAGGTGAACAGAGATGGAAATTAGTTGAAGATATATGTAAGCATATGAATGATATGAATGTAAAACCAAATTTAAAAACGTTTAATACCATGCTTATGATTGTTAGCAAAAGTCCATCATTTAGACAAGTTCAAACATTGGCTTCAAAAATCTTATCAGAAATGAAACAATGTAATATTGAACCAAGTCCAGCAACATTTTATTATTTTTTACTTATAAATAAAACATATTCCACAGGTGTTATTGTTTTTGAATCAGTTTTAAATTACTTAGAAGGGAAAGAATTGGAAATTAGAGATGAAGATGATGTTCATTTTTTTATCACTGCTATGGAATGTTGTAACTTTTATTCAAACATTTATTTGGCTTACCAATTGAATGATCTTTTAAATGTAGGAAATAATCGGATTATATTAAGTGATTCTTTTAAAGAATCTGTTTATTACATGAATTTTTTCCAGTTACTAATTCAGGCTGAAGATATAGACAAAATATTTGATATTTATAATACTATGGTTCCTCAACTTTATACACCTGAACCAAAGATAATGCAAGATTTAATTAACACAGTTGATATTTGTAATGCTTATCAATATGTGTCTCGTCTTTGGTCAGATATTGTTATTTTTCACCATGATGTACATGATGATATCCTGCAAGATTTAGTAAATATAATGATTAATGCATCAAATGTAAAAAGTGATTTGCAGGATACATTTGCGACAATTGCTTGGGATATGAAAGACCGACTTTGTACTATAATTGAAAGACGTCATACTTCTTTTAGAAAATTTCCAGCAATATTGCTTAGTAAGATTATTCAATTATTAATAAGAGCAAATCAATTTGATAAATCTTGGGAAGTTATGTCAATGTTTGATAATAAAGAGCTTGTTTTTGGAACTATTTCATCTGAAGCTTTGAAAGAGCTCTGTGAAGCATGTATCTCTAATAAAGATAATGTCCGAACAGTAGTATGTTTAACAAGAATGGCTGATTTAGGAAGTATAGACATTGTGCAATTATCTGAAAAAGCAAATGAGAATCTTTTATTTACTGAAGAACAAAAGCATAAAATCAAAATGCTTCTAGATATTAAATTAATTCAAGAAAATGGGCATGATATTAAAAAAGCTATTTTACCTGAAGACCAAAAAGAGAATATTGAAAATGAAGAGAAAAAACAATAATTTATTTAAATGCTTCTTATTATTTTATCAGTGTAAATAAATGTTTAGAAAAAAAATTGTTTTTAGCATTTTTATTTTATTTATGATATAAAAAATTGATTTTTATCTTATTTTTATTGCTGATGAAATATTGTAAGATGGGATTTTTTTGCCAATGTGTTTCTATGAATATTTTTTAATGTGTATTGAAATTTCTATCAAAGCAGGTTTAGCAATTAAGATATTAAGCCAATAAACATCACATGATTACTATTTGCTTAAGCTTGCTCTTAACTGTTATTAAAACAGGCAAAACTCTCTATACATATTGCCACTCAGTGGAAGCCACAGTAATCAATCGATGCATAAAATCCCCATCTAGTATAGGTACTGAACTGAGTTCAGACCTATATGACTATAAGCTGATGAACTTGGATTGAAGATATTATAGTGTTTTCAATTTAAACCTCATAGTTTTGTAGTTAAGTAGAGATAAAAGGTGGCTGCTGGAGGGTTGCATTAGATCCTAATATCTAGGTGCAGTGTTCTCAGATCCAAGACTCCTCACTGACGAAGACCACAAGCCAGAAACTAGTCTGGGGAGATTGGATGAGTAGGCACTAGATGAGGATTTTATGCACAGGCCTCTGGCATCCATTGATTACTCTGGCTTGCACTGAGTAGCAATATGTATAGAGAGTTTTGCCTGTTTTAATAACAATTAAGATATTATGACTTGATCTTTTTTTTAATGTTCTGATGAATTTTACGTATAATATACTTTTTTTTATTTTTATATGATTAATTACTTGAAATATAAAAATCTGAACACTTTTTATATTGAGACCAAAGAAAACAAATTTTGAAAAAGATAAATTTAAAAAACTTAATATTGTTGGTGATGAAACTCTTATATATGTTAACTCATAGCAGATAAACAAAATACTAATATTCAAATCTGCAGTTAGAACTGTTAGTCGTCTCTAACAATCACATCATCTATAGTATAAATAAATATATCAAATGTGAATAATTTGAATTGAATCATGTGTAAAAAACATTTAAAAAATCAGGCATATTTTTTAAAAACAATGGTTGATAAAACTTTTGTTAATAGAAATGTGAATTAATTACAGAAACTAATGTGTTGTATCTTATTTAAATGAATGCTTGCCAAGTAGAAGGACAATTTTTTTCCAAAGTATAAATTTTTTTTAAAACATATAATCAGTTTAGGTACAAAATTAAATTTAATGCTAATACAGTCTTATTATTTAATGGAATTAAAGGAATTTTTGGCCATTTAGGCAGTTTTGTTATCATTAAAATGTGTTCATGATATCGATTTATAGGACGAAATAAAAATACGTGACTGATTTTTTTCTCATGTACATTTTTGAAAGCTTTAAAATATATTTCTGATATAATATAGAAGGAATTTGCCTGAATTTAATTATTGGCTTCACAATTATTACTAGACTAATTGAAACATAACTCTCCACTTTACTGCCATTTAGTATAAGCTTGAGTAATCAGTGATTATCAGATGCACATAAAATCCCTATTCTTAGTAGTTGAGCTCCCATCTTCAGAGCAGTTTCTGGCTTTTGTCTTTATCAATGAAGCCTGGGATTCAAAGCTGGAAGGAATGCATATATATGCATCTATCAATCATCTTTAATTTCATTTTACTTGTCTAACTAAAAACTTGCAGTTCAAATGAGCCTAAGGTTGCAAATACAAGTCAACCTGTTTGAACACTTATATAGATCTGAAACCAATTCAGTAATTATATAGTTTACTATCTTTATTAATTATATGCACTATTTTCCTGGCTAGTAATGTTAGTAATAACATTTCTAGCCAGTAAAATGGAGAATTGTTTTTGTCTTTATATTTACATGTTTGATGATTTATTGTTATTACACTGTAATTCAGGAAAAATTTTCGTCCTTATCTATCTTATTAATAGAAAATGAAGTAGCTAAAAACCTGTATAATTTTTTAATAAAAAAAAAAATGTAATTTTTTTTTTTTAAATAAGTCTGTTCATTTTCTTTTGTACCAAACTTAGAATTTTGTTTTGCCCGTAAGTTCATAATATCAGATCATTACTTTATAATTAATCTTGAATTAATATTTCTAATAAAATAATAAACTAGAATTAATAATTCTAGCAATATTTTTATAGATTAGTTACATGACTTTTTAAGAAACAAGCTGTAGTCAGAAAATAGGCTTTCCATCAGATAACATCCACTTATTGTCTGATCAAAATATACTGTTCATTAGGAAAAAAAAAACATTTTAATGTTTAATAAGTTTCTGTTTGAGTTATAGTGAAAATTCTAACCATTTAAAGACAATTTATTAATAGATCAGTATAGAATCCCATCGATGCTTTGACATGTGTAAAAAAAAATTCTCATGCCATCAGTTTCTCTGTGTGACAACCACTTATTTTCTTTAATTGCAAGCACAATAAATCAGAATCCAATTCTTTTTTTCTAATTTTTTTATTGTCTCTTTCATTATCTTTAGTTTTTGTGTTCGTGTTAGAATAGTCACTGATTTACCAAAGGCTACTATTTAGGATATTACTAATTAATAAACTGACTTTAGAGACTTGTTTTTTCTTTTTACATCAAATAATATTAAATAATTTTGACAAACAGAGCAAAACTCTCCACACAGTATTGCCACCTGTGCTAAACAGAGTAATCAATGGATGCCAGAAGGCTTGTGCATAAAATCCCTATCTAATGCCTACTCATCCAATATCCCTAGACTAGTTTCTGGCTTGTGGCCTTCGTCAGTGAGGAGCTTTGGATCTGAGAGCACTGCATCTAGATCTTAGGATCTAATGCAACCCTCCAGCAACCACCTTTTATCTCTACTTAACTACAAAACTATGAGAATGAAATTGAAAACACAAAAAATATTTTCAATCTAAGCTCAATAGCTTATATAGTCATATGGATCTGAACTCAGTTCAGCACCCATACATTTTGGTGTCTTTGGCTCTTTTACAACCATAGCCACCACTATCCTATTGGGCAGGATTACTCTGTTTAGCACAAGTGGCAATACTGTGTGGAGAGTTTTGCTCTGTTTGTCAACAATTGGTGTGCTAGTATAGGAAATGTGATCATGTGATGCTTAATGGTTTAACACCAATCCTGCCCAATAGGATAGTGGTGGCTATGGTTGTAAAAGAGCCAAAGACACCAATATGTATGGGTGCTGAACTGAGTTCAGACCTATATGACTATATAAACTATTGAGCTTAGATTGAAAATATTTTTTGTGTTTTCAATTTCATTCTCATAGTTTTGTAGTTAAGTAGAGATAAAAGGTGGTTGCTAGAGGGTTGCATTAGATCCTAAGATCTAGATGCAGTGCTCTCAGATCCAAAGCTCCTCACTGACGAAGGCCACAAGCCAGAAACTAGTCTGGGGATATTGGATGAGTAGGCATTAGATAGGGATTTTATGCACAAGCCTTCTGGCATCCATTGATTACTCTGTTTAGCACAGGTGGCAATACTGTGTGGAGAGTTTTGCTCTGTTTGTCAACAATTGGTGTGCTAGTATAGGAAATGTGATCATGTGATGCTTAATGGTTTAACACCAATCCTGCCCAATAGGATAGTGGTGGCTATGGTTGTAAAAGAGCCAAAGACACCAAAATGTATGGGTGCTGAACTGAGTTCAGACCTATATGACTATATAAACTATTGAGCTTAGATTGAAAATATTTTTTGTGTTTTCAATTTCATTCTCATAGTTTTGTAGTTAAGTAGAGATAAAAGGTGGTTGCTAGAGGGTTGCATTAGATCCTAAGATCTAGATGCAGTGCTCTCGATCCAAAGCTCCTCACTGACGAAGGCCACAAGCCAGAAACTAGTCTGGGGATATTGGATGAGTAGGCATTAGATAGGGATTTTATGCACAAGCCTTCTGGCATCCATTGATTACTCTGTTTAGCACAGGTGGCAATACTGTGTGGAGAGTTTTGCTCTGTTTGTCAACAATTGGTGTGCTAGTATAGGAAATGTGATCATGCGATGATTAAATAATTTTATCAAAAAATAATAATATTGCAAAGATAAAAGTGAAGGTAGTATGTTTATATTAAATTGCTTTGATAGATTTGGTAATCATGTATATTAAAACAAAAGCAAAACTCTCCATAAAGTAGTGCCACCCAGAGTAATCAATGGATGCATATGAAATAGTGATCATGTGATGTTTAGTGGTTTAATCATGTATACTGTAGTTTAATTATAATTAATAAAGATTGCTAATATGTCTCAATTGATTATTATGAATATCTTAATTATTAAATGGTAAATATATTTATTTGATTAATTTACAAATTTTAATAGGTAACTAATTTGTAATTTATATATTTATGCTATAAAAATTTAAGAGAAGGTGAAAAAAAATGTTGATTTTGGGCAAATAACTGTCTATCTATTATCAACCTTTTTGAATATGAGACACAATTATGAAAGGAAATGCCACTCAAAATTATTTTAAAAAAATTTTTAAGTTCAGTGTTGAAACTTTGTCATAGCAAGATAAACTTGCTTCATATTTACATTTATCTTTTTTTCTCTGTGTGTGTGTGCAAACATTTTATTGAAATAAACAATTATAAGTTATATGCATTTAATAGATAATGACTAAAAATATCAAAATCCTTATTAAAATATATATAAAGTAGGTATGTATTACATTATCATTGTTGGCACAAAAAAATATTTCAAAAGCTTAATAAAATTGTAATATTTTTTCATAATCAGAATAATATGCGATACATTATAGATAGAACAAATACCTATTCAAAAACTTCTATAATACACATCAAATTTTATAGGTACGTTTATACACACATTAACAAATAAAAATACTCAGTAAATTTCTGGTTTTTTTTTTAAATCTTTATCTTAGTAAAGTTTAGATTTACAATGAGACAATAAAAGTTCTTGAAATCAAAAGAAAACCTTGGAATTTGAAATTTTAGATGAATGGTATTTTACCTGTATTACTTAAATTATAAGATAAAACAACTATCTGAAAGACTAATTTATGATATTGCTGATTTTTAATTTCTATTGAAAAAATCGAATTAAATAAAACTTAGCAATTGAATATTATTAGATTAATATTCTTGATGTGATATTTTAGTATATACAAGTAAATATTCTGATGGAATCATTCCTTGTGCATGTGGAATTGTTTTTAAAAATTAATATATTGGAAAGCAATAAATGTAAATTTTATAATAGATCTACTTAATATCCTTCTTTAAAGAGGAACAGAAAAAGATACATTAATTTATTAAATAAAATTTAATTAGGACTAGGATAATTAAACCATATCTATTTATATTTATTGACATACTCTATATAATCACCTCATACATTTATTTATTTTTTTTTTTTTGGAATATAAACAAATCGAGCAAAAATATGAAATAAATCAAAAACTTAAAAAAGTTCATTAATTTTCTAATAGCATAGTAAACTGGAGGTATTATTTTTGTTTATATTTTGTTGTCACTTTTTGAATTTCAAACCATTATTGATCTTATGGTTTTTGTTTGGACTATGAAATTAAGTGACATTCGAGAAATAATGTGACATAGTGCAAATATATATATATCACTTGATCAAATAAATATTTTTCTTTTCTGCTGGATTATGCGGTATAATGTGATAGTATAGCACACCTTAATATTATCAAATATGCCAAGTAACAATGAAAATAATTTTAAAAAAAATGTTTTTTTTTTTCCATTCATAGTGATATAACTTAAGATTATAGTAAGGAAAAGTTTATTTTAACATCATTATAGAATGTACAGAATTTTTCATATATGTTTTAAAAGTTATTTTTAAAAAAATTACAAATAATTTTAGTGTTTGGCTTAAAATTTCTATTCTATATTCAGCACAATTATAAATATTTTTTATATGGAATTACAAGCATGCAAACATTTAAGTGAAATTAATTAATTCAATTAACAATAATCAACTTAGATCTTTGGCAAATGAACTATTTTCATTTCACTCTTACTATTACTTTTTATTTGATGCTTTCTGACATCCTATTAACTCATAATGGATACCAAATGAATCACCATTTATTAGGATGTCACTTGGACTAAAATGTGGTAATAGAAAATATATAAAAGTATCACTTCTTCCTACTTTGCCATTAAATGAAATAAACATTTTTAAATACTATACGTGCACAATTTACATTAAATCTGACTTATCATTATTTTCATAAAACTTAGTTAACTCACATTTTATTTACCTACATATTATCATGCATTATAAATAAAAATAAAGGTAGTAATCATAATGTTAAAATTAAATTCTTTATTTACAAATAAAAAAAATAAAAAGATAACAATAAAGCTTTCAGCAGTTCTCTAAGGAAGTATATTTGAGAAGAATTTTTTTGCCAAATTTTAGAATGTGAAGGTTTGTGTGATTTCTAGACTTGTCTTACTTCTTAGCTAAGAATAGCTGTTTAGCATTTTGCTGACCAAATATGGATGCTTAGCTGGATTGGTTTATGCATTAGTTACCTGAAAGAGAATTTGAAATTATTTGAATTTTTTTTCAAGTTTAACTGAATTTAAAAAGAAAATATTTTATGGTATAATGGTCAATTATCCACTTGCCATTCAGTTATTATTAGTGATCATTATTTTCAACCTTTAACAGTCCACTATCAAATGACAATTTCTCCAAATTGATTAATCCAGTTTTCTGATCTATAACTTCTCCACATCACTCACACTAGCAACTTTTCTTGTTTCATCCATCCATGTCACATATAGTTTCTTTCTAGTTTTTTTGCACTCTATTAGGATATAATTTAAAATTTCAACTGTCCATTTATTATCTCTTTTAACAATATGACCAGCCCATCATCATTTCGGTCTCTTAATGTTTTCCATGATATCATTGATGCCTTTGTTCTCTCACCCATGTATTTTATGTTCAATCTCTTTTTATTACTCTTAACATACATCTTTCTATATTTTATTAAGTGGTGTGAAATCATCATATTATTCTGTTATTGGGTGACCAAGGATGAGATCCATAAGATAAAAACTGGGAAAACACATCTATTAAAAACTTTGCTTTTCAAACACATAAACATATTTCACTTTAATATTAAGTTATTTATATCAAATACATTATCCAAATTTAGTTCTCCGATTAATTTCAAACATTGTTTTCATCTATTAATAATTTAATGAAATTATTTATAGGTGTTAAATTTTTCTAATTCATGATTATCAAACTTTATTATCTTTTGAGAAAATTCATTGAACATTATTTTATTTTTATTTTCTTACTTTCATGTAATAGCTTTTGAAACATTTTCTGTAACCCTGAAGCATTATTTGCAAAAACAATATTTGAAAAATGTAGATGATTTAAATGTTCTCCATTTATTTTTTACTCCTTTAAGTTTCCATTTTAATCACAAAATATTTCTTGTAAAACTATTACACATTTTGGCAAATCTCAATTTTAATATTATCATTATGGGATTTAATCATTGTTGTTGCATTTTGATAAATATTTTTCGGAGTATAAGAATATCCCAGGACTATATCTTGATTCAATGTTTTATCCATTTGGGGAAATGTTTATTAAATGCCTTTTCATAATCTATAAATCCAAACATAACTACAACTTATATTCATTGATCTTCTATACTTTCAATATTTTGTTAAGGATCCATTATACTAAAACCTTTTAAATTCCGGTCATTCTTTTGATCCATTATACTAAAACCTTTTAAATTCCGGTCATTCTTTTGATTGGTTAAATCCAAATTTTCTATAAAGAAATTGTAATTATTTTAGTAAGGATTTTGTGAAGAACTAAAATATTGATAGGTCTAATTTCAAGTATCTTTATTAAATATCAATTTTATAATTGTAATCTAATCATTTGGTACATTTTTATTGTTTAAACATTTGGTATATAGTTTTGCCAATAATTTACTAAACTATTAACTTATAGATATCAATAATTTCATCATTTCCTGAAGCTTTTCCTTTCTTTATAGATTTAGTTACACAATTTACCTCTTTTTTTAAAATACTTGGCAATTTAGAAGATGTAGTAATTATAGGGGCTACTTTGTTTTCTTGTTCTTTAGTAATATCTAATTCTTTATAGAACTCTTCAACATATTTCATGATGTCATTTCTCTTAATAATAGTTATATCTTTTTTTATTTTTGAAACAATTTTTTTTTCCAATATCAAAATGTTGTTTTATACTTTTGGATTTTTATTTTCTTCTATAGTTTTCCTTGCTAGTTGTCAATTATATTTTCTTAAATCATTATTAACTCTTTTATACCATATTACAAAATTTTAAATATACTATTCTTAATTGATTATCTTTCAAAAAATTTGATGTAATATGTTCTTTTCTTAATATATTGTCTTATTCCAGTAGAACATTTACTGATAAAATGCTGCTTCTTTGGACCAGCTATTTTTCTTGTAGTTTTTATTGATTTTAATTAGGTCTGAATCATTTTCAAAGTCTGATAATAGTTTAAAACAATATGCAAGTTCTAATTTAAGTTCACTGGAGAATTTGTGAATGTTAGGAATATCAACTATTAAAACTAAAATAGTTTGTCTCTAATTAAGCGTTAACATATCTTACATCTCAATTGTGTTGAATCTTTTAAGAACATTATAATCTTGAAATACATATTTTCTGTTAATTGAAATATCTGATTTTGCTATATGTTCATTTGAAGATTTCCATGCTCATAACTGTTTAACATTTTCCTCAAAGAATTCATAATATACAGTTTTTCTGCAAACTCAACATGCCTGTGTCTTCTTTAATTTCTATCAATTTAACCACATCACTTTCAATCTTTTACCTGTTCTAGCATTAAGGTCTTCCATGATAATTTTAAAATGTTTGATTTTACCACATCCATATAAAAAAATCCTCTATTTCTTCATTGCAATGAGAACTTGTAGGGGCATAAATCTGAATTATTTGAATTTCGTATCTTTGCATAATTTGATTAATTAATTTTGCTATTGTCTGATATAACATCAATCTCTATAATGTTGTTTTTTCACTTTTTATTTATAATAAATCCCACATTACTTAGATTTTCAATATTTCTGCTTCCATTGTAAAATATATGGCTATTTTTTAATTCATCTCTTTACCTTTTCTATAAAGTACAATAATGTTCTATTAGATAATTCTTCCCATTCATATAATCTTCCTTCACTTGAAAATAAGCTTTGCTTGTAATAATTAAATAAAATAGTCATTATCAAATGGAAGCCTTGTCTTCAATCAAGAGTCGCTTAGCACCTCTGACTCTGATCACCAGCAGTTGTCTTGGTTGGTGACTTTGAATCCTAGAAATAAAACCCATAATTTATTTTTATCTCTTGTGATTGTAAATATTAAAAAAATATCATTAATACATATATTCTTTCCTTTAAGAAAACTCAACTAATATTTCAATTAAGAACAATGGGATAATTTGGAAGAAATAGTATTAATTGATTTTGAATTCGAAAGGTAGAAAGCTAGTAAACTCAATGCTCGTTGATGTATAATGGTGAGCACCCTTATCTATACTCATTTACTATGTGAATAATCACATAGTAATAGCAGCTATTATGACAAAAGACTTTGTTCTGCTTAGTTTTTTGGGACTCAAAGAAGATAGGGAGTATATTTTAAATAATAAATTTCTTTATGAAATCATTTTTTTTAATGTCTATATGTGTTATAGTTGACTGTGAGAATCTTTTCATGTTAGAATCATAAAATTGACTACAATAGATTATGTGGAAAGTTTCTCACAACTATATTTGCAAATGTGATGGCCCATCATTGATGATAACACTTGCAGTAAATATATATATATGTGTATGTGTAAACACTATATACTGTTACTATTTACATGACATTTTGGGGGGATTTGAACTTGGCATGATAGAATTTGCAGAGATCTGGATACATTTGAAATTTAGCAGCACATTGGATACCATCAAACTGTGAACAGATTTAGAATAGTATTGGAAGCATAACATTCAGATGCATGTTCATTTAAAACCATTTATGATATACTTCAATTTTCTTTTGACATCAGATCTTTATTTAATATGAATAACATTTCTCTCTCACTACTTTATTTCTAGACCGGCCTAACTCATATACATACAATTAGTCACTAGATCTATGATTGGTAAGAGCTCTAATAATTTAAACTGTTTTAAACATACTATGTTAAAATATACTAATATGGATCCTATTTCTAATAAAACAAATTTTTATTATAATGTATACGAAATTAATTAACATCATTAACTTTGAATATCAATTCTAGGAAGCTATCTTAACTGCAGCTGTTGTAGTTTTATACCAACAATAAAATATGCATGAATAAATCTAAAGTCTAATCATAGATAATATGAAGTGAACTATTTTGTTATCATACAACATTGATTGTGAAATATTTATCCATCATAACTGGACTGGTTATTAACAAAATTATACCCTAATAAAATTAAGATTTTCTTTATTGCTGAAATATTAAGATTATTTATTTTATTATATATGTAAACTCCAATATATTTTTTTTACTAAAGTACAGGTTCATAGATGTGTATATTTCACATATACATGTGCCAGGTCGATTATATAAATAAATACTTCAATATGTGTGTGTTTACTGTCATACTTATCAAAGAAAGTGGAACAAAGAGTATACAATATTTAAATGGATGAACATGTAATAAGGAGTATGATTATTAAAACAATATTCTCAATTCTTCAATAACAAATATTTTTTTTATCAAAATCTAGCTGTGAGTGTTCAAACTCATATGCCTCAATGTAATCATAAACACAATCTTAGATTTTTCTTCATTGGGGTTGGGGTAAATAACTTGATGCATTAACATAATTCTTCATTGTCATGCAGGAAACCAATCATTCATAGATCATTATTCTGGTTATGGCCAGGACTACATTAACTGACTTATGCTCTAGTAATATACATTATTTTGTAAATTTTATCCTCTGATTAATAGCAGGGGTATATTAAGTCTACTGTAATTCATGTAGCTTCTTAGCTTAACTGGAATATATCTTTATATTATTTCATTATGATTGTCGTGGCAGAGTATTTTCTGAGGGAAATTTCAAACTCATTATTAGGAGTAAACATTGATCCCATTTGCCAATGCCAATATTATATACATTTATAATTATCAGATTCTAAAATATAAATTTTAGCATAGAGTTTCTGCTAATAAATTGTTTTGGATGCAGAACCAATGGTCTTATTAGAGCATTAACAATAAGTGCTTTGAAATGCACAGATAGAAACATTAAATGTAAATGTACAGATTCCATAATTTTAAAACTAATATTTCATTTTAATGTAGCTGCACACATTCTTAAATATTTTATTTTGATTGACATTAAATTTTCAGGGTAGTTTATATATTTTATCATGTTATTAATACATTATTCCTATTAACTGGAAATATTTAGTTGTAAAATACATATTTTGATTTAAGCATTTTATTAATCCATATATAATGGCCGTAATCATGACCCCTTTTTAAAAACCAGCAAGTAAATTTTAATCTCTTAACATTACCTAATTAAATTTTCTTTGTATTATTTTATTTTTAGTATTAGTAGAAAGAAAAGTCTTTTAAAATCATTCATTTACGTAATGGTTGTTAAGCATGAAATGAAATTACTTATTTTACTAAAATATGACAAAAAATCTTCAAATTTTTGCAATTATTGCTGATTTGTGTTGTAGATTTCAATTACTTAAATTAATTTACATTATAAAACAAAGTTATTCTATTGGTATATGAAAGATTTGTAGAAATTATTCAGGTGTGTGTTTTTCTATTTGATAGAATGAAAATATAATATTTGGAAATGATAATATATATTTGATTTAAATCGATTTGGAAAGATTCCTTTCTTTGCAATGCATGCTATATGAAAAATCATTTTCTTCGGAAAAGTTTTTTATTTTCCATTGGATTAGCAAATTGAAAATTTTATAAAATGAACATGTTGTTGGCGTTAATAATGGTGACAGTTAAAATAGATTTACTTACTTTTAGAGAATTGTGAATTCTTCATTTCTACTTGACATTATACTTCTCTGCACATACTATTTCAGGTTTGAAACTGGTATTGGGGCTGATAATGTGCTAATTTATCTCTCTATAGACAACATAAATAATCTGTTCATTTAATTTTTTACAAGTCATAATAATTTTTAAACATTTCCTGGATAAATTATAATTTTGTTAGCTGTGTTTATATTGCTTCATTTTATAAACATTACTTTTAGCAAGGACAGATAACTGTCAGATTAACATTTTAAATTAATGCTGAATTTATTATCTTCAAAATCAATTTTTACAAACCATTGAAGCTAACCATTTTTTGATTTCACATCTACAAATTGTTTTAATTTTAATTTTTTCTGCAGCTAGTTTGAGATAAAGATTTAGTTATCATTAGATAATTTAGTTGCAAACAATTTTAGGTGATAAATATATTCTTTAATATTTAATGTGGAATATAATTTTATATACATGCATCCAAATATGTACACATACATTCAATCAATATATCTTAATATATAAGTGTGTGTGTTTTAAATACGTTTATAAGATTTTGATTGTTTTAAAATTATTAACTTAATTTAAGCATTAATAATTGCCTTATTTTATTGGTTAAGTTTGATATAATGTTATTTGCTGATTTTAAATGTAGATTATATATGCCTTATGAATCACGACTGGTTTACTGTTAATTTTATTAATAGTGATTTATTAAAAGTGAATATGACATTCTGTCCATGGTGAGTATGAAACTTTATAAGAAATAAAGAGATCTGAAAACATTGACAGAAAGGTATACAAATAATTGGTGAATTAAAACTGTAAATGAGATACAGACATTTACTAATCATGGTGACTAGTTTTTGATACATTGAAAGCAACAGATAGTATCATAATCCTACTAAATCCAGCAATAGCACTCTTATGTGATGAGAATGTTTTAACCAGATAAAAATATCTTGATCATTATTTGAATAACAATACAAGAGTTGAGATGATCCTTTGAGTAATATATCCATTTTATTTATTTTTTAAGATTTGTACAAAGATATACAGCTTACTGAAATCCAAACAACTCTTTGTAATCTCCAAAATGTAAAGACTGCATTTTCTCATGAAATATTTGGAGAAGTTTTAAAATATGGTGGTGATATGTTAACTTCAGAAGTGTTAGAATTTCTTTTAGGAATATGCCATCTGATTTTAAGAATGCTTTTATTGTTTTAATTTTTAAAAATAAAGAGAATATATAAAATTGAAATAATTATCATAGAATGTCATTATTATCCATTATAAAAGTACTGTTAAGAATTTTGTTGAATAAATTGCTTTCAGTTACTAATGAATGATTACTGGAGACTTAATGTGGTTTTGGAGACTCAAGAAGCACTATGACATGATTTTGTTACAAGGCTAGTGCAAGAAAAGTATCAGGAACAAAAGAGCAATTTATATATTACTTTTCTTGTTTAAATTAATGCATTTGATTAAATTAAAAGGTCTGTGTTTTTATTTGAAGTTAGATGGCTATCCACCAAAATTTATGTATATTATACAGATTCTTCATAATGGAAGAAGATTCATGATGGAAGAAGAGAAAATTGTTATTATTATGAGATGAAAAAATGAACATTTGAAATGACCAGTGTTTTTGGTTTTTATGACAGTGGTTTTTGAAATTGTTTATAGATGACTTAGTAAAACAGAGATTAAGATGTTATACAGGTTTGTTAGCATGGTATTGAAGCATTTCAGAAAGTATTTTCTCAGGGATTTTAAAAGATAGCATTACAAAATATATAAATAGAAAAATAAACCAGCATGTTCTCTATGTGAATATATTTGTGGCTCGCACATTGATTTGATTAAGTTATACCAAATTTCATCTCTAGATTAATTTTTTTAGACTTTTTGTTTTGGAGTTGGAATGGTCATGTTCATTTATGAGTGGCCTTTGCTGATGATATGTCTTCTAATTATTTCTTTTTTTTAATTTATTTATACATACTAAATAACCTAACTTACTCTTGCCATTATGAGGTAACTATCTTAATGTATTATGATCTATATTAAAATGTATGTTGAGCATTAGAGATAGTAATACCTTCCATTTACTTAATGTAATTTCTTCTAACATCTCATTTAAAACATTATTGTGCTAATAAATGGTTCCATATTTAAGTTTTCACAATGTCATTTCTAATTATACTTGCTCATATTGGGATATAAATATTGTATACATTGATGTAGACTGCAGAAAGGAGTTTGCTGTTAACTGAAAGGAGATCTTTTGATTGCTCTATCGGTAATTATTGTTAAAGTCCACACCATACATTATCATTGCAGCTGTTATTACTATGTGATTATTCATATAATATATGAACATGGATGAGATGCTCACCAACATGCATTAGTGAGTGTGGTGAATTTATAGCTTTTTACCTCTGAATTTAAGATCACGAAACACCATGGTCTTTCTTCTCAGTTACCTGATAGTTCTTAACTAAACTTAGTTGAGTGTTCTTGAAGGCAAAATTAATGTGTGTGAGAATGAAAAAAAAAGTTATTTTCTTACATTCATAACAGACCAAAATTCCCAGGAAACTGCAAAGTCACCTGCCAAGGCAGTGGTTATCGCCAAAGGCTGAGAGTGCTAAAAATTCCTTGATTGCAGAAACAGATTGCTATTTGATGATGACCTTTTATTTAGGTACTTACAACTTCAGATCATTTTCAAGTGAAGGAAGATTGCAAGAATTGGAAGAACTCATATTTTACTTTGTGAACTTAGAAGAAAAGGTGAAGAGTCAATTGATTTAAAAAGTGAACATGTACTGTACTACAAAGGCACAAATATTGAAAGTACAAGTATAGTAGGATTTATTATAAATAAAAAGTATAAGAGCAACATTGTGGTGATTGATGGTATATTGGACAGAGTAGCAAGAATAGTTGTTCATCTTAATAGTAGATACCAAAAGCAGATAATTTAGGTTTATGCTCCAACAAGTTCTCACAGTGATGAAGAAGTAGAAGATTATTATATGGTTGTACAAAAGGCTTTTGATTAGACCACAAACATTTTTAAATTGCTATGGGAGACTTTAATGCTAGAATTGGTAAACAATTGAAAGATGAAAATACTATAGCTAAATTTAGTTTCTGTAATAAAAATAAGAAAGGACATAGATTTGTGGGTTCAGAAACATTCTAATAACTTTAAATTACAACTTGCAAATCGTTTTCAAATATTAACAGATTTTGAACATGATTCAGATTTAAATGAAATTAATAGGAAAATAACTGATACACATTTAAAAACCGCAACAAAGATAGCTGGTAGAAAAAGAAGCAATTGACCAATAAAATTTCTACTGAGTCTGGAGAATTTATGAAAAAAAAAACAAGGAATATGAATATATATAAAAATGATGCATTAAAAAGAATTTAATATCTAATTTTGTAAAATGGTGTAAAAAAAGGTGATAATGAATTACAAAAGTATAATTGTGAACTATCAAGGAAAGCTATAGATGAGAATAAAAGACTTGAGAGTATAAAACAATATTTTGGTATTGGCAGGAAGCATTTCTGCAATAAGAAAAAAAATGGAACTTTCTAAAAAAAGAGATATCATGAAATATGCAGAAGAGTTCTATCAAGAATTATATAGTAATACAGAAAAAGTACTTTCTATATCTTCTGTATTGTCCAGGATTTTAAATGAAGTAAAACATGCAATTAAATTTATGAGGAAGAGAACATCTGCAGGTAATGTTGGAGTTATAATCGATATCTTAAAAAAGCAGGTGAAGAAATAGAAAAAATTTGATAAAGTTATCTACCAAATGTCTAAATAATAAGAATGTACCAGATGTTAGAAGAATGCAGTATTAATATTTTAAAAATTAGAAATTACCAAATGTCTAAATAATAAGAATGTACCAGATGTTAGAAGAATGCAGTATTAATATTTTAAAAATTAGAAATTACAGACCTATAAAAAACTTTTACCAAGATAATTACAATTCGTCTACAGCAAACTTTGGATTTTAATCAACCAAAAGAAATAGCTGGATTTAAAAGTGGTTTTAGTACAGCGGATCATATTCAAATGTTGAAAAAAATTATGGAAAGGACTAATAAATATATCTATCTTACCATTATGCTTTGGATTTATAGATTTATGAAAAGGCATTTGATTCTATAAGCATTTTTTCAGTGATTAAAGCATTGGACCATCAAAGTATAGATCCAGAATATTGTCATATTCTGAAGAATATTTATAAAACTACAACAGCAACAATTAGATTACATAATAATACTAGGAAGTATAACATTGAGAAGGGTGTAAGACAAGATGATTCCATATCTCCAAAACTTTTTACAGCTGTTTTGCAAAAAGTATTTTGCAAATTAAAATGGAAAGCTAAAGGAATATAAGTAAGTGGAAATGATTTAAGTCATTTAGATTTTGAGACGATACTCTTTTTGAAAATAATACTTCAGAGCTTCAGGAAATGTTGCAAGAGTTTTTCAAATGAAATTAGGACTAAAAGTAAACATTAAAGAGATTAAAATAATCTTGAATAGATTTCCTTAAAAGATGAAAATAAAGAATGACAATGATGAGTTATAAGAGAATTAAACAACTACAAATTCTTTGGTCAGATTATTACTACAGATAGAAACATACAAAATTAATCATAGAATTAAACTTGGTTGGAGTGTTTTTGATAGAAATAACTTAATATTAAAAGGAAATATATCTATGAGTTTAAGACTTAAATACCTAACAGAAGAGCAATACAGAGACTTCAGACCATTAAAAAAAGTACAGAGACATTTATGTTAGGAGTAACAAGAAGGGAAAATGAAATACATGGGTAAGGGAACAAACAGATGTTGAAAGAATTAAAAAACTAAAATGGAGTTGTGATGGACATATTGCTAGAAGAGATGATAATAGATGGACAATTGAAATCTTAAACTGGATTCCAAGAAATTGTAAAAGACCCAGAAAGAGTCCATATGTAAGATGGGTGGATGAAATAAGGGAATATGAGATGATGTGAAGAAGAGAGGCTAGAGATCAGAAATGGATTGAACTTGGAGAGATTTTATCTTGCAGTGGATTGATAATGGATGATAAGGATGGTTATAACATTGATGTATTTTTATATCTATGGCCATTAAATGTCTCTAATGATAGTCAAATCACATATGTATTTTCCATTGTGTTTAAAATCCATATTTTTTTTAATAGCAGATTCTTTTTTTATTATTGTTCTTTAAATAATGGTTTTTCTTAATGTTACTATAGATATTTAAACTTAAAAAATAATTATGACTGTCTTCCTAACCTCTCTTTCTCTGCATGTAAAATCAGCATGAATAAAGAATGTCTCCACTTGGAAAACAGATTTTATTTTGTAATGATATTCTGGCAAAAAGATAAAATATGAATTCATGCAACAAACCTATAGTGTTACAATATAATATAATGAATGTGCTAATACCTCTAAACAAGCTTTTCTGTTAAAAGCCACAAGAGAAAGCATTTTAAAATCCCTATCTACAATTATCCCTATTCCCAAACTGGTTTCAAGCTAGTGGCTATCCTCAGTGAAGTGCTAGAATATTCAGGCACTAGATTCAAAACATCAGCTGAAGCTCAGTATTTATCTAACTATTAAGAAGAAAATCTGAAATTTTCAGTATGTTTTCAAATCCAGCTATCTAACTTAAATAGCCATATGGGTCTGAACAAACTTCAGCTACATCATATATTTATGACCATAGCAGTATAACATCACCAAAAGCCTCGAAAGCCAAATTATAATAGTAAAAAAAAAATCAAGTCATATCTCATATAACTTAATTTAATAAGCCTGTATTACAAAAGTAATATAATGAGTGTGCAGAAATGAAATTTATTGTTTTAGAATCGTTTATCTGACATAAAATTGACTTTGCAAAGCTTTTAGAAAATAGAAAATTCTTCTTTATATCTGAAAATAAAAATATAAAGTAATTTTTATTAAATCTTTCTTATTGGCCTTTATAATACATTCTTTGAATAAATTTATTCAATTATTTGAATTATTTTTTATATGTCAAAGACCCGGACCAACTGCTTGGAAGGCAGCTATGCTAACCGCTAGGCCACCAGCGCTTGACTTATTTGAATTATTTGATTGTAAAATTTTGTTTCCTTTATAGTATTATCAAATAAATTAATAAAGTTATAAAATTAATGTAATACAATAATAAAATTATAAAATATATGTTTAGAAATTTATATATTGGACTATTTCCATCGTCTAATATAAATATTGAATGACTTTTAAAAAAATTAACTGTATTTAAATATTCGAAATACATTCAACTGTTAGTAATAGGCCAGCAACACCTGCAAAAAAAGGGAAGAAGAATGCCTCTCGAAATGTGCATATACTACTAACCTGTGCGCTATTATTAACAGTTGAATGTATTTGGAATATTTAAATAAAGTTAAATTTTTCAAAAGACATTTAATACTTTATATTAGATGATGGAAATAGTCCAATATATAAATACAATTAAGATACCATCTCACAAACCTTCAGAAAAATGATATGTTTAGGAAAATTATTTTTTACGTCTACTTTTGTGCGATAGATGGCAGTACTATCTTAAGAAAAAAAATGTTACATATATATATATAATGGGGGGGGGTAGTATAAACTATATAGACGCAGATTTGACGAAAAAAATGAATTAATTGATAAGAAAAATAATGAATATTTAGACAGAAGAGAAAGAAAAAAAAAGAAATTACTTAAAAGAATCAGACTTTAAAAAAATTTGAATTTGATAATGTCATAAAGACTATTAATCACATTAAGAGGCAATAATAAGTACTCAGTGATGAAAACTAGACGTTTAGATGAACTGACATGTTTTTAAATTATTATTGAATTGTTTTATCAGGGTTGCAAATGAAAAAGATTCTAGGAAGTTGGGAAAACAAAAGATTTGTGTATTTAAAAATTGGTAACAATAATATTACAAATTTACCTCATAAACTAAAGATACAAAATATTAGGGAAATATAGGGGTTGTTGTGTACTTAAAATGCAAGCATTCCGATTACCAATAAATAAAACAATAAATGATAATAGTGAAAAGTTATTGTCACACACACAACACAATATATATAGTTCACTTTTGGTTCACTTCCCATAACACACTTCACAACTGATTGCTTTCTAGACAGTTTCCTCCGGCCTTGGTTTTCCAAACTTTTTGGCGCTGTTCAGCTGCTGCTCGTGAACATGTTGGCTTCTCAATATAGCACTGTATTGTCACTTAAGCTTTTTTTCTGTTACCGTAACATAAATCTCTCTGCAACTGTTAACTCGGTAAGTTCACTGAAAAAAGAACAATGCACTTTGTTGCTCAAACTATTTATAGTCCCCTCAGTTGAACTTCTGCAATCCAAGGTTCATCATTGATGTTATCAGTCTTAATTTCCTCTTTGTGTTTTTAATTAGTATTTATTGTATCAAGAAATATTTGTAATTAGCAAATATTTCTTGGCATTTATCGAAATGCAATGTTCTTATTGCACATATGTAAATTTAGTCTCTAATTAAATCCTTATCAGTTAGCAATCTAAAATGTATTTTTCTAATATATTTTCGTTATTTTTTCTGGAGTATAAAACTTATACTTGAATTTCCATGTACATTTTTATACCAAACATGACCGGGATGATTTAGGAATAACGTGGGAGAATGAATGATTTTTTTTAATATATTAAATCAAATTAGAGATTAATTATAAATTCTATAGGAAAATATATTTAACTTTTTAGGTTCCAAAAAAGCAAGCAATATAGTATTCAAAGAATGTTTGAGTTTAAATTAAGGAAAATGGGGTTGGGAAAAAAAATGTTACAATTAATTGAAAAACTAGACAGTATAAGGAAAATTATTACACACTTATATATTAGTGGGAGATTTGTGAATCAAGTATGACAACCTTAGTAAATAAGTTTCAAGTAGAATTGTCCTTTATCCTCTGTATTGATTGTATTATTTTAAAGATAACTAAACAGTTTTAAGACTAAGTTCTGAAATATCGAAGCAAAGATCTATGCAGAAAATATATTTATCAGCATTATATTTTGCAGATATGTTTTGTTTTGGTTCTATTGATAAAGAAAAAAAATCAACAGATTATTTAAAATGTTGTAGAAAAAGGAGAGAAGAATATATTTAATAAAGAAAAATCAAATAAATATATAATAAAAGCATGAGAAAACACTATAAAAAAAGAGGAGCAACATAGTTATTTGGGTATTAAAATTAGAAATAAAGTGAAAGAAAATTTAGAAAGGGAAAAGTATTAGAAAATAAAGCAAAAAGTAAAAAAAAAAGAGTGAGATACAAAATAGGCATTATTTGCTTACGATAGTCATGATGTAAATATCTTAATAGAAAGGGAATGGCTCCACTTGGTCTCACTTATGACAAAACAATAAAATTCAGAAAAAAAAAAAAGAGAAGATATACTCTTAGGGAAAATATGTGGATGATAGGTGAAGCTATTTAGGATCAAATAGAATGGTCATTATTTCATAAAAAAAATGTCAGGAGCAGATTAAAATATTTGTAATATTGCAATGCATGGATGAGAGCCAAATTGCTAAAATAATTTTTACTTTGAAGATGCTGATAAATTGGTTGAGATAATTGTTAAAATATTTCAAATAATTAGAGGGTGAATGTATTTTAGTATATGATAAATTGGTTGAGATAATTGTTAAAATATTTCAAATAATTAGAGGGTGAATGTATTTTAGTATACCTATAATAGAATTGAGAGGATCTTTCCAATACACAGTGATTATGAATTAAAATAGAATATAAAATTTAATAAATAAAATGAGTAAGTGCTATTAAATTTTAAGGAAATATAATAAAAGTATGTATATTTATTACTGAAACAAGATCAGTATTGAATTTTTAAATATAACAGTATAGAAAGAAACTTATTTTTAAAGGATAAAATAGAGAACTAAAATCAAAGGAATTACTATAATGTAGATGGAAAAATTAAATATCATGTGCTTTGTGTGAGACAAAAAATGTAGATTAGAATATTACAATTTTAATAAAAGTGAAAAACTAACAATTAAACTATAGGAAATAATTAATTAAGGGAAGATTGTGATAAAAAGAAGGGAGTAAGAAATAAATATTAAAAATGCAATAATAGAAAAAGTAAGATTACTTGGAAAAAATAGAGTAGAAAAAATAAAAGAGATATGTAATTTAAAAATAGCTAACACTAATTATCAATGATTGTAACGGTCAAGTTTTGTACATTTGCATAACAGAATCTAGAATCCAAACAAAGAGACCGAAACCGACCAGACCAGGATTGTGACATCCTGAATCCGACCAAACTTCAACTTGTTTGCCAGTACTCCACAGCACAAGACCCTATGAATGACCACCCTTGAAGTTACCTGTAGTATACCCATCTTTCACGGCTGGCATAGGGCAGGGAGAAACATGAGACTCGGGACAAAATTATATTAACTAATTTAATTGCTACCAGCATGAAATTAAAGATAACTTTCATAAATGGTAATTAATGCATATATATCACATATATATTTAACTAAGACTGAATTGGATTGAAATAGGAGCAAGAAATAATGTGAAACCAGAATAAATTTAACACATAATTTATTTATTGCTAGTTATGACTAAAAATGTGATGGTTTCAGGTCGGCTTCAAGTCGCTCTAATTCTGTCATTTTTAAAGCTACCATTAAGATTTTGCATTATTTTTAAAGGTTAAAAAAGTTTCGTAAGATGCTGCCCTCTTTTGAATTATTTTACAAGTAAAAAATCAATAAAACCGATGTTGAAGGTCTAACAAAGGAAGGGAGCCATCCGTTTTTGATTTTGACTGGCTGTTAAATTTCAACAACAAAGAAAATGGATTGTCAATAATTAAAGCATTATGATTTCTTTCATTTTGAAAATGATAAACGAATATTTTAGACCAGTTTAAAAGTATTTTTTGACAAATTATAAATTATTTTGATAAAATATGCTAAAAATAAAATTATTTTAGAAAAATAGTTAAGACTTTAGCAAAAATTATTTATTTTTCTGCAACATAAAATTGGGAAAGAAATCACTGATGTCAGCAAAACTTTTTGGCTGGTGAGTAACATTTGTTTTAGATTTGCTGCTATCGATTATTTTTATAATTATAAATAAAAATTTATTTTTGAAAAAACTTTCATTCACTTTCATAACCTGACAAATTATTAATATACTTTTTACAAATGAAACTAAAGTGAATATAATATTAAAAGATGAATATATTTTGATGCTTGAGTTTGTGAATTGACCAATTAAAAGTTTAGAGTTTTACCTCACTCAGCCAATAAAATAATCAGCAAAAAAAAAAGAGATTAAACAAATAAAACATAACTTATTGTGAGAAAAGCATGCAGGCTTTATAATGTGAGGATTAGAATATCTTCTCATTAAAACTTATTTAAAGAAATCACTAAGCGGTGCCTAATTGAGTTATGCCAATTCTTTTTGAAAGTGGTGGCTACTATTATAAAATGATGTACCAGTCAGGAAAAACATTTACTATCTTTTCCTTTTTTCTCATGTGTCATAGCATCAGCCAGGAAACGAACCTGCTAACCCAGGACCAGTGCTTGTAAAGCAGGTGTTGCTGACCTCTCGACCACCAATGCTTGACAACATCTTTTCTTTTAAATATTCCATTTAAGCATTTAAAAAATATTTTAGACAAAATATTTATTGTGACATTATTAATTTAATAAAGTAGGAGTGTATAGCTCAGTTCAGGGTAGGGACTGAACCCAAAAACCAAAGATATAAATTTCAGTTTAATACTGAATAATTAATTAAATTATGGAACTTAGAACTGGATATAACAAGACTATTGACATGCTACAGCACTGACAAATTACAATAACAGAGCACCCTGTGGATAGATTAGTCAAGGGTTTTTGTGATAAACACTGGTACCCTGGAACCGAGCATCTTGCTGTTAAAAGGTCAGGATGGCTAACATGACAGCCAGGAATTATTACATTCAGTCTTACTAGTGTGCACCCCAAAGTAAGGTAAGATGGGGTGGCCTTTCCTGAGGCCCCATCTTAAAGAGAAGATGCAGCAAAATGTTAAACTTGGAACATGAATTTAATGTATCTAATCCGCCAAGCAAAAGTATGACATTTAATTATTACAAAATATGGGGTAGTAGCCTGGTCAGTATTACTATCATGAGCCAATTCTAACAACACTATATAAAATCAAGCAATATTAGAAGGATAAAGAAAATATAATAAAACTCTGGTTTATAAGTTTCAATCTATATAATTTATTACAAGGGAGGGGAAAGTATATTGATCAAATGGCCAAATAATTGCTGAATATTCTTTCGTATTACTAAGACCAGTACATTGCACTATTTAAAAATATCAATAAGATGAAAACTTTAATAGCAGGCCACAATGCATTTAAAATTAAATAAAAATTATAGGAATTCAAATCAGTGAGCATTGATAATGTTATTAAGAAAATAGTTATGGGTAAGATATTTGCAATAATATTTCTGAATATTTATTTCATTTAAATGCTCACTGTTTCAAAGCATTGGCATATAAATAAAAAAATTAACAATGAATAAATATTAAAGATACAACCGCAGTGATAGATTGAAAGAATTTAGAATAGTTTACATTTAAGTATACTTAAGATTTGAAAGAGGTAAGCAAGTTATATAAATAATACAGTATTTTATTTAATGGGAATTTATAATAAAACATTTATGGAATTTACAAATTAAATTATTTTAGTTTGCTAGCTAAACTTTGGAGTAGAAAATTTGAATTTAGAAACAGTTTGTTAACACGGAGCTCTGTGATTTGGCATACCGATTAATTGCTGGCTGGATAAGCAGGTGTGGGCTTTCAAATATCATCATCTTCTTAAGTGGCTGTTACAGTATGGTTTCTTGTGGCAGCTCCGATGGTTTAAGCATAGGCTGGCAGTGGCACATCATTCTTTCATGGATTCTAGAAGTAGCAGTCACCTTTCTCCAGTCAGGTCTTTCAAAAATTGATCTGATATAGATTCAGCATGGCGATGCTCTTCCAAAATTAATGATTCCATCCTTCAAGCTTCAAATATACTCTATTTATATTTTTCTTATGAAGCACTTAACTGGAAAAGAATTTATTTTGCCTGGAAACCCATTAGCCCTTAAAATATTGCTTTAAATTATAAGATTTACCAAATTGTCCAAAATGCTTTTGTTTAGGTTTCCATGGCACCATAGATCCTCTTCCAGGTGTGAAATAGTGATACTTCAGCGAATTTAATGAATACAATTTAGCAGACAAATTTGGATAAAGCAATTATCAATTTTCAAACTTTCATTTAGCCACAGGTGCGGTAGACTTAATGCAAATTTGTTTACGGTTAACTTTTATTTTTACCTAATTAAAAACTAAAAGCTTTTTGCTCTTTTACAAAACTAAATCATGCCACTCTATATATATAATTATAGAAGGTGAATCATATATCCACATACAAATTTATATTTACTAAATTTAATAAATTGACATTTCTAAAATATAAAATTATAACATTAAATTCTACACTTTATAAATAAATTATCTAACACTATATTCACTGTAACAACTATTACCCTATGTATGTACAGCATTTATTCATATGTGCATATATAATGATGCTTACCCAGCCACAATAGTATGGTTTAGATGTTTATTTTAATAAATTGAATATTTTAATAATGTTTGAACCCAGTACAGATAGGTTTGGTAGTTAAACTGAAAGGTGCAATGAAAAGGGCTTGAACCTGACCGTTGCATGATGAAAATGTGGTATATAATTTAATAAAATTTTAATAGACATATCTGGAAGAAAGAGATGCAAATAAGATGGAATTGTGTCACAAATGATTTTAATTTTGTAATGGATAGAGTGAAGTAAAATAATTTGGCTGTGATAATTTTATCTATTTTATTGTAATACAATAATTATCAGAGAGAAATTTGAAACTAATAACAAATGGCTGAAGAATCAAAATTTCTGAAAAAAATATTAATGAAAATTATAGAAGATATTGGTTAAGTGGAAGTTAAAAAATGGGAATAAGGTTTTGCAAAGAAAAAAAGTTTACATGAAAATAGATTTTGAAATTCAGAGTGCTTTTTAAATATGCAAGGAAGTTATACAATGAGAAAAATGAGAGCTTATTAAAAATAATAGTGACATTGAATTAAATATTTTTGTGGAAACATTTCAGTAATGATACATGAAAAGATGATAAGAAAAAGATAGAATTAGTATTAAAGCGAGGCAAAGATTCACTTTTGTTAAATGCATTGAACATTTATGGATTAAATTTTCTTTAAGCAATAGGTGCAGGAAGTGCTTTAAAAGATTAAGTTGCAGTTTTGAATTTTTCCATAATGTTAAATTTTATACATAAAATTTAAAATAATTTAAAACAAAATTGAAATCAGACAACTCACTATAAATAAACAATTTATTTAATACATCAATTTGGCTTTCATTTCTAATTGGAACCTTATCAACATGTTTCTTTTTATAAAATCATATGACCAACTATTCTTCAGAAACTCCACCCAATCAACAATATTTACATTACAATAAATATAATTAATAAAATACATATACTTAAAAATGATTAAACTTTTTACAATTCTTTATTAAAAAAATATATTGTAACAGGTGTGTTACATGACATGCAATAACATAGTGTATGGGCACAAATATATATAAAGTTGAAAGGAAAAGTAGAAATAAACAAAAAAATTTGTAGATATTTTCTTCATTTCCCTGGAATAAATAAAAAACATACTAAAGGATTAAATAATTTTGAATTTAAAATAGAATTTTATTATAAATTAAACATTTAAAAAGGTTAATTAATATTGTATTCTGATTTTGAAATTAAAAACAAGCATGTTTTATAATAAAATGTCTACTGTTTTAGAAAATTTTTTAAAGTAAAACTTGTAGTTCATACTTTGATAAAATTTCAAAGGATTAAAATGAATTAAAATAATCAACTTTCTCCAATCAAGAGAGATCACAAAAACGGTTTTTAATTAATGTATTTTTATTACTCAACTACAAAAAGGGGTGAATATAAAAGAGTAATACTTGTTTTGAGAAGGAGTTGATAGTTGCAGCAGTTAGTTGGCTAGCAGAATAGTCCAGATCAGGACAGAAAATTACCATGAAGATATAAGACTGCAAAAAAAATAAATTCAAAAGCTGCTCTATAGTTCACAATAGTGGAATTTGAATTCACATGGAGAAAATGGTCAACTTCAATTTGTTTTGTAGCTGCAAACATGTTTTAGAAAACAGTTTGCTTACTTAAAGGATATTCAATTCTGGACAAAGTTGGATCATTGCAGTTACCTGATAACTTTTTCTCATGATGACAATCCTAAACCAGTCTCACCAAGAGAATTCCTTAGCTTGCTGAAGAAGTAATTATACATATGCTGATGTATCTATATGTAGAGAAGGACAAATGAATATATTTATATAAAGTTCGGCTGGCAAGTAGTGGTAAATATATTGTGAGTGATATTTTAAATAATTTCTTTGGTATAGAATGACAATTTAACAGTTATATATATATAACAATATTATCTAAATCATTTATTGTTTTTTTTTTTTAAAAAAAATACTTTAAATTTTAAAATGTTGATAATTAATCAACAAAATCCTGTTAAGACTAATTTTATTTTATTTTTTTTTAAAAAAGAGAAGGGAACAGCCTTTATTATTAAAGCAGTGAAATTTATATATATCCAACAAGGAATTAATTATGAAAAGAATATCTTTGGTAACTTATATTGTCAAATCAAAAATATCATGATGTAAATGGCAGTACGTGCATAAATTGCTAAACCCACACATATATGTTAAATCTTATCAATTATGTATAAAAAGAAAAATGAATTTTTGCTATTAGATGAAAAATTTAAATATGATAAATGAATTTTATTTATATTAATAAATTATTATACCACACA
This sequence comes from Epiperipatus broadwayi, assembly GCA_028023455.1. Taxonomy (NCBI): domain Eukaryota; kingdom Metazoa; phylum Onychophora; class Udeonychophora; order Euonychophora; family Peripatidae; genus Epiperipatus; species Epiperipatus broadwayi. The sequence goes on from JAQFVV010012533.1 coordinate 3,252,997, forward strand.
GATAATCTGAAGCTCAGATTATGCTTCATGAGTATCAATAATCATACCATCTAACAGAGTTCAAAGTCTATCTCTTCATGCTTGTACGAGTACTCGCTATTTACCCATAATTTTTTTTTCACTTCAATATTAACCCCATTTTGAATAGAAATAAATTAATGATTTGGGAAAGAAAGTGAATCAATAGAGTGATAGACACACAACAAGAGATAGATTTAATCAAAATATACACACTTTTAATGTACTAATAATGTACATATGAATTAATTGGAAATATATATGTAAGGTTTTATATATTTTATCCATCATGGCAGCACAAGGTAATGCAATCAGTTGGGAATTTCTACAAACATTACTATAAAATTTAAAACCAAAAAAAGTGGGGAAAATTAATTAGTGTAAATCAAATAAATCAAAAGTGCTATGAATAAAAGTCACTTTTCCATTAACATACAATTAAACTATCTAAGAGATCTTTATAAATACTAAAATAGAATGTAAAACAATCATTCAAGAATTTTTCATACCAATTGCATTATCTTAAATTTCTTGTGAAACAAAGGTGGGCTTGCTGTAGAAAATTAGCTATTGTATCAAAATTATACATCATTTCAGGCCACAAGTTCAAAGTGCATTGCAACATTTCAAGGGATCATATAAATAATACAAAAAGTTGATTGATTATTATTATTCTTTTTGCTTTTCAACATTTTTTTAGAAAGAGTTTGTTTGACTGATTTCACACTGCCCATTACGATAGACATGATCAAGGAGTAAAACTGTCATGTCTTTCCTTTGGCCATTCCTGAGACACTCTCTATGGAAATGCTGAATGAATTTAAATGAAACCTTGAACTATTTAACTATGCCCTGAACTTGGTCTAGAAAAGCATGCTACCTGCAGTTAATTTCTGACCACGTCAAAATAATGAACTGTTACACCAGCATGGAATCAAGAAAGTATTATGAAGGTAATAGTGCTTCTTCACACTTATCTTTTATATATCATATATTGTGACCTTCCTGGTTGGCACCATGAAGAAATGTGGGAGGTTCACGTTGTGCTAATAGTGACCAGAGATAACTATTAAAAAAAAGAATTATGAATATTAGTATTTTAAATTTACTTGAAAAATTATCAAGACTTTAGTTGAGGTGTACCTACCATTAAAATTTTATTTTATGTGTATCTAATAATGGGAGAGGAAGATGAACAATATCAGGAGTTGTTGGGATGAAAGAATTAGTAGGAATGTTTGTCTGTAAGGCCATAACAGGTGTTTGTCCATTGATATTTTAACTCACTGTCTATTCCCATTCCAAGATCTAACTTATATGTGTGGGTGCATGTCCATTTTACATCATCTCACACTTCATTTTTATTTTTAATTATTACTTATCATATCCAGTTTGTAATAGCAGTATTTATGTGCCATAGAAACTGTCAATAACTCAGTCATTAATAGACCTCTGTATTAGTGGAAAGACAGATACACATACCATTAATTAATATGATTTTTTTTATTTATTATTTATTACTTAAAATCTTACATTTAAAATTGTAAAGATTATTTATTTATTTATTTGTTATTAGTTAGCATTTGTAAATTTAATATATATATATATATATATATATATATATATTAACATTCTATCACTAACATTTTAACAAGCAAGAAAATTCTTGCATATTGCTAAGCTGTGCTGGCCAAAATATGTTTATCTATCTAACATGAGCTGGAACTCACAGAATGTACTTCAAACCTAGTCAAGCCCAAGATTTAGGTCAGGGACCAACCTGGATTCGAACTCACTCTCTAAGCTCCATATCTAACACCTAATAGATAACATAATAGTGATGGCACATGAGAATTAATCTTGATCCGGCCGACTAGCAAAGCTGAGCAAAACAATGAGACATCTATTAAGTATGACCATATTAAAATATATATAAGCAAGGCTGTAATATGTGGAAGTGGAGGAAAAGGAATTCAAACTACTTACATAAGTTAGACAATAAAAATATAGTTTAATATACTGACAAATTATTTACATACATTTAGAAATTATATACATTAGTGTGTGCATGAATGAGCAAGCGGTAGATGATAACATAGTGTCATTCACGCTATTATTCTCATATGCTCTTTATTAGCTAAATAATATATTATAAATAAACACACATCTTTGGTGAGTCTAATATTAAGATGCCAATCAAATATTAGAAAGAATTACATAATATTGCCATTAACGCTTTGATTTACGGTTCCGAAACATGGTGACTAACATATATTTTTGTAGAAGCGTTCCAAAATTAATTAGACATATGATATAAACTATTTTTACGCCATTGAGGTCGTGAAAATAAATAAGATACATTTAAAAAACATATTGGAAAATGACATTTGATTAGATGACAAAATATTTAATGAAAAATTATTTTAATGATAGTAAGACAAACACGTTATTTTCCCCAAGGCATATAGATACTCTTAAATAGATATATAAATTACGATGGTGAGATTGTATATGATTGAAATAAATTTAATTAATAAAATAGAAGTAATTGGTATATATATATATATATATATATATATATATATATATATATATATATATTAAGCAAAGCTTAATCTTAATATTAGAGCATTAAAATTGGGCCATGAAGCAAAAGAAATAATAATAATACAAGAAGTTTGCGGTGCTGACATAATAACCTAAAACAACTAAGAGGAAAAGGTCATGCTTCTGGATGAAAAACAAAATCTCACACCCCCTTCTTGGGTAGTGCTTAGAGAAAAGTGGATAGGCATGGCATGGCCCAGACTTTTGCTGGTATAACTGAAGTGAGAAGCCTTTTATCTATGAAGTATATATGCATAGTGTGTGCCAAACTTATGGAATCACCACCAGAGGCATTTGATATGGAATAAATATGGTTCCAGATAGCTCAACTATCTATGGAACAAGAAGAAATCTATGGGTTCTAACTTGTCATAACCCCCAGATTAAGAAGCACATATATATAATCATGAACATTGGCTATATGTCAGGAACACAGTACAAATGATAAATGTCACTAACGATCTTGAAAAGTTTTACAGCTTTAAAAATAAATGACCCTTGTTTGAATACTATAATACGCCATGCAATTATAATATATATAGAGAGATTTACATTTCATTTACTTAAAATATACTTGAAGATTTTATTTAGCAAAAGAAACATTAAGATTTAGATTTCAAATTAATAAAATATACGTTAAGATTTGATTTAGTTAAAGAAACATTAAGATTTTCCCCCATCCCTTTTTCTGCTATTTAAAATAAAACAATCCCATCCTCATTGATTTTACAATAACTGAAATATTTAAATACAAGATTTGAAATTTTAAGAGTATGAAAAATGAAGTAAGATTAGCAGTTATATAGTCACCTTTTCAGAAATGAATAAAGAATATTTTTATAAGATTTCAAAGCATTAATTAGTTTGAGTTCTGGATTTACACCGGGTAGAAAATCCAGAGTTAAATAAATATATTTTTATAATAAACCCACATAAAATGCTGATTCGTAAAAACAAACTGGCGAACATATTAATTTACAATGCATTATATAATATATATATTTTTAAGGGGATATTAATAACCTTTTCATGAAGGTTTACTTAAAAATGACAGAAAAGATTTTTATAAATTAAGCTTGCCAGGTTGTGAGATTGGCAAATTAATAATGAAAATAGACATATAAATTCAAGTAATAAATAACTATAAATAAATGACCGCACCAAAGTTAAAAAAAAAGTTAGAGCATATAAAAGAGAATTAAATTTAAAGAAATCATTTGAGAGCAAATTACATGTTATTTATATATATATAAAACATATATTAATTTAAAAGATAGAAAATTAAACAATACATTAGAATCTTGATAGCAGGATTTGAGATTAGTGAGGCTAGATTCATTTTCAAATAGTAGCATAAAAGTTACCTTGCACAAATTTAATAAGTCTATTTTCAAAGTACGGCTCATGCATGGCAAATTGAGGATCCAAATGAATTCTTCTTGATGACAGCAAGGTTCTCTATTAGCATTTTTAAAAGTTCTCCATCAGATCTTTACTTTCTTTCAGGGCAGCAGTTAGATGGTACATTAGTGGGAAGAATGACTCACCAGGGTCAGCAAGAGGGTAAATTTACTACATCATTTTAGATTTCAAGTGACGTTTAGTATGTTTACAATCCGATCTTTCAATAATAGCTAATCCCTTCTCTTCTCCAAAATTCAGTCATTTTATACTTTTTCTTTTATCAGTTGTTTTTGAAAGATGCAATTATTAGATAACGTCCAAAATAAATTCAAATCTATTTCCAGATTAGAAATAGATTTGATAACATGTTTTCAACAAAAAAAAATCTTTAATCTACTTAATCCCATTTATTTTAAGTAAAACTTTAATTAAAAAATACCTCCCTTTAATTATTTTTGGACAATTAACAACAGTCACATCTTCCATGTTGGATTTTATAAAAAATATATAGTTTAATAGAAAAACAAGCAATTTAAAAAGAAAAAGCTAAAAATGACATATAATAAATATTTAAAAACATCAATATTTTGTTAGTAAGTTTTATATATATATATATATATTCTATACCTTCATATCAATATTTTGTATATATATATATATATATATATATATATATTCTAACCTTCATCTCATGTATCCTCACTTCCAGATAATATATGATATGAAATAAAACGGGTTTTATCTCAGTTAATAATTAATAACTAAAATATTCAGCATTAAAATTAAAATATTTCACTAGCTCAAATTTAAAATACGAATAAGGTTCAGTTTATAAAAATAAATTAAATAAATATTTAATATTTTCATGAGACTTGAAGTGAAAATACAGGTGACAAGATAGATTACATTGAGCCAATATCCCACAGGATACTACCTCAATGGCATAAGAACACTATCCCCCTTATTACTATTTCAAATAACAAACTCATAGTATTCTTATGACTTTAATAACTTCTACTCACTAAGATTAAACTAATAATTAAATCTTAATCTTCTATTTGTAATAATCTAGCTCAATAAAATAATCTCAGGTTCATAAAGTTTATTCTAAGCTAATTTAAAAATACGGTAGTAAAATATGAGAAGGGATTTTATGTCATAATCTACTACACTTAAACTAATAATAATAAATAATAATAATAATATTCTTCATTGTTTAATTACTACTGGATATCTTTTCTCTTCATTATATTTTTATTACCATAATAAAATAATAAAATAATTTTATATAATCTTTTACCTTCATGTAATAATATAATAAATATGTGGTAGCATATGATAATCTGATTAACAAAGGATGTGTGGCAACTGATAGCATACAATTCAGTATACTATTATGATAACTGATTTATGACCAATAAAATAATGTAAGATTATGATTATTTAATTATAATGAATACCAATAAAATATTTAAAATTCTTAAAATAATTCTCTATTTATCTTTTGTGCAAAATTATATATTTGTTTCAATTATTATGCATATATCATGTTTTCATGCAGCGATGTGGAGAAATAAATAACTCGGACACAAAATTTTTTGAAATAACAAAATTTAACAAAGTTTATTATTAACAACAAATAAATATCAATTTATTTACACTATTTACAGTGGATATCCTTAATTTTTTTTACTTTACAGTTTGATCTACCGGGTTATAAAAAAAAAAAAATTATATTTCAATTATATCTTTATTTAGATTTAGGACAAAATTTTTAAAAAAATGTTACTATTTGGTTTCTCATTATGGTTAACTTATTACACATATTTTTATCTACTTTATTAGCAACAGCATTTTGTCCTTAATATTATTAAACTATCTTATTTTAAAAAAAATTCATACTTAGAAAACATTCTATAGAAAACAAAATTTTATAATGAGTATGGATTTCTCAAAATATTAAAAAAAATTTCATCTTGCAAAGTCAAAGATGTTACACAAAATATTATCCAAAATTCAGTACTAGATTTTAGTATTTATCACACAATGTTTACTAATCATAATATATTCTTCCTTAAGCCTTACTTTAGTATGATATAAGTGTAATCATCAATATATTTCTGTTAATCAATAAACAAAAAATATACTATGCATATTGTTTACATAATTACTTTGTACTATTGTATTTTAAAAATATGCAATACTTATTTTCTCTTAAAAAAAATAATACTAAAGCATTTAAAATTATTATCACTTTAAAGAAAATATCTTTGTTTAGATACCTTATTTTAAAAAAGTTCATATTTCATTTCCAAAATACAATTCAAAATATATTCTATGATTCTTTTGTTTCCTTAGGATACTTTGGATCTTCAATTTTAAGTTATAATGTCCTATTCCTTCTAAGCAAATAAACCAATCTTATACAAAACGATAGCATAATTTAAGTTCTAAATTATTTATCATTTCTCTTAAACATATCTTACTGAACAATGCAGTTACATGAAATAAAGATAGTGAAAAACAGATGCATAGGATTAAGGAAGAAAGCTAGAGTATTACTCTTAACATACCTCAAAATCATGGCACAGTGCGAAGAGGTATGACATTTACCTGTCTAATATCCTTTAGTACAGGGACGATGTTAAAGCTATTTCTTCAGCTTTATTAGAACATCAAATATTTAAAGAAATATAAACACTGTCCAAATAAAATGTGTATCAGTCATAGGGCTTTGTTAACTATGCTGATATTCACATAAAGACTAAATATTATTTCCATTCCTTATAACATCCTATTTCTTAAAAACATCATCTTGGTTTCCTGTTCACTAAGTACTTCCAAGCCACTATCTCAACATTATTTCTCAAGATTTTCCACATCTTACATCGATAAATAACTATCTGCATTTACAAAACAATAAATAAAATTCATTAATAGTTAAACAATCTAGCTGTTCCACAAGAAAAGTCTGCTTACTTCATTATTCTATATGTCTAATCATATACAATCTACTTAGACATTATTTGAATATCCAATAACATGAAAATTTTAAAAGAATCACATAATTATTTGTTATGTTGGATTATATTACTAATAAAAAAAAATCGTTGTATGCATATTTTCAAATCAATCCTATCTCATAATGTTTTTTAAAATGTTGTATGAAATGCGGTACATATAAGTAAAAAAAACTTTTACACTTCATTCTTCCAATTTATGGATGATCTAAAGAAAACAAAAAAAATATGCATTATAAATTATCAATAGTTATTATTATTACCAATAACCTTTATCTAGTCATCATGTTCAGTAAGCTTCCTTTATCCACTTGAGCATTGCAGATATAAAAAAAAAAAATTCACACCCATACACTTTATTAAAATATTTTTAGCTAAATTATTAGATTGTTATATTATAAAATTTTAATATTAATAAATTACTGTTTTTATGTTTTTCCTAATCTTATATAAAAATTTAGATTTAAACTAGGTTAACAAAATAAAAGGAATCTAAACTATAATTACATATTTTCTTGACAATAGTTCCTGATAAGTCCAAAATGTTTATCATTTTCTCTAGAGTTTTTAAAAATGTTCTCCTCCAAGCACGTTAAAGTTTAAAATAAAATAATTATTAATCCACTTAATAAAATTTATAGAAAATAATCCTTGGTTTTAGTATTTAGGATGATAATTATTAAATCATAATATTAATTAATCCCGTGAAGCTTCTTAATCGTCTCTACCAATATTCTCTGCTTATTCGATGCATCAATCCATCTAATTTAACTTTAAAAATATTCGATAAACTTTTAAGTACTATTTGTATTTCCATGGATCCATCTTTTATTCAACTATGTGTTCACTTTTTTATATATGTTTCCTTCTTGATACATTTAAACTTTCGTTTGGTATTTTTTATAAATCTCTTTTAAAAAAAAAACTTCAAGTACTTTTAAACAAATCTTTTCTAAATACATTTTAAATAATTCTAAGACTGGATATTTTAATATCAAAAATGCTTCTATAACATATTCTCCTGGGTTCTTTCTTAATTCTTGAAAATATTTTTTAAAAATGTTACCTTCAGAAAGTATATAACATTTTACTCCTTTGAATATAATATTCTATAAAATTATTCATGAGATATAATTGTCTTATTACTATTTAAAAATAAATCTTGGATAAGCTTATAAATAATACGTTTCATTACATTTTTTAGACTCCGTATAATGTCCAAGCTGTGGTTTTTTTTATGTACCAAAACAGTTCTCTGGTGAAATATTAATAAAGCTGTATCAATAAATATTCCAAACATTTTTTCAGCATTACAACTTATATCCATTTTATTTCGTAGTATATCCATCTTTTATTGCGTAGTCTAGGTTAAACTTCAGATAAAATACTACTGGTAAGTAACTTTTAAAAAATTAGAAAATCATCTCCACGATGTTTCTAAATATATAATTTTTAACACCCTCTTTTGCAAAAATACTTTTAAAAATTATCAATTAGTTTTTTGCAAAATAAAACGATAAGAAAATACTAAAAAATTGACTAAATTAAAAATTTTAAAAATACTATCTTTTTGATAGTTATAATTTACCTTTCTCCAGTTTCAATACATTATTAATCTCCCTCGATAACTCCGTGCAAATCATATTTATAGTCTGTAAGAATACCTATTCCTATTGGTTAATTCTTACTTTAGCTTGAGAACAAATTTACATATTTTCAATTTCAAGTAGAATTGAATTTCAAAATTAGAAATTATGACGTAATAAAATTTAAAAAATATTATTTAAAATATTACTTTTAAATCAATTATTATTTTATTAAAATTATTTAATCTTTTAAAATAACTTTTAAAATAACATTTAATAACTTATTCCATTTCTTAATATTCAATTTATCTATTTTTATTTAAATAAAATATTTAATTTTTATATTATGAATGTATTCATCTTTATTACATCATTTAAGCATGTTATACGATAGTTAACTTAATGTTTAATACTATTTACTTTTATGATAGGCAACAATTCCATCCAATTCTATACTGCAATTTCAAAATATTTTAAACTTTATTATTAACTCAAACAAGCATGTGTGAGAAAGTATGTAATATACAAGTCACATGATTAATAACTTTGACAGACGATTTTTAATCTATTTCTCTGCCTAGATTTATAAAATTGCTACACTTATTATATTATATAAAATAATTATAAAATTTGGAAGAACAATTTAGAAAATATAGAATTAGATATAATTTTCACCATCATAAAGTTTATTTTAAAAATATACTATATTAATTTTGATTATTAAATATGATTACAAATTTAAATATAGCATTTATTAAATTATACGTTTTAAACTATTAAAATCGAATTTTTAAATATACTTTTAATATTTATAGCTGTGTTATTTAATATGGCCAGCTTTTACAACCATATGAAACAATATTTTAAGCTTTACATAACTATTTTTTAAATGATTTTATATACTACGTATTCTCTTTAGCTTCAAATTGTACTTTAAAGATATAATTGACTTAATACAATTACCATATTAAAAGAACATATTCTAAATTTAAAATTTTTAGTAATTGACTGTTATGAACTATTACTGACCTATAGAAAAGGGCACAATATATATATATATATATATATATATATATATTTGAGCCGCATCTATAATACTTTAATAAAAAAGAACTAATAATTAATAAAAAGAATTAATAATAATTTTAAAACATGTTATTGAAACATTAAATTTTATAATTTAGGCGCGCATCTCAAATATATACATAAAAATATATATACGACAAAAGTAGTGGGATGGGATATAGGGGTTTAAACATAGGTTAGTAGGTAGAAACATGAAGCACAATCTTGAGCTAAGATTGATTGCTTCAAAGCTCATTATAACTAAAAAAAAGAGGTGTGGCTCAATTTTTTACAGGAGATTAAAAAAAAAGAATGGAGAAAAGAGAGAAGAAAGACAGAATAGTTATGGAAAGTGGAATAATTTTCTAAAAAAATAAAAAAATAAGTGAACTAAATATTGTGAAAATTCTCTACTATTCCTTTATGGATAAAGTTCTCTCCTACTACTCAGAATAAGACTGTTTACATGGAAGGCTAAATTTTAAAAGGTACCCAGCTCTGGCTTTTATTGGCTAATAATTTAGACTTACTTTATTCAAATGCATGGATATTATAAAATTTTTGTTAAAATGATTTATTATAACTTACTTTTGATGAATAAAATAATGATGGAATTGTGTAAATTAACAACAGTAGAAATAACTAAGGGGAAAATTGGGTTGAACTATTTAGTGAAACAGTTTACTGACTCTCGGTTGATAAGTTTTCTGTTCTTGTTATGTAAAATAAAGTTAAAATGGAAAAGTTATATATTCTAACCCTCTACATTATTGGAATAGCCATGGATATTAAACTACTTACCATTCGCATCTATAAAAAATGAGTGATAGAATGTGTGACTTAATAATATTTAATAATTAGTTACAAATAATGTATACAAGCATGGATAAATCACTGACAATGGATTTAATTGTTATGAAAATTCTATTGAATGCTAGAAACCTAAAATGAAATATAGTCATAAATTTTTACTTGGATTATCTTACCGAATTGGAGATATTTTTATTTTATGACAAATAAAATGATTCTAATACATGCAAAAGCTATTTATAATATCTTTTAGAAAATTCTAAGAACATTAGCAATTATTAGTGTTTTTGTCAAATTTTACTTTAGCCTGCAGGAGCAATGCTTGTATGTTTTTAATGTTGTTAATTTATCGTTATACTTGTGAACTGCACATATATTTCCATTTAAACTTTCAAGTCTGAACTAAGAAAAAAAAACTTTTATTTTAATGATTAAATGTTGACATGTATTTCTTCCTATTGCCCATAATAGATAGGTAGATTTTTTTTGGCTTAATTTAATTTATTGTTAATGTTATTTATTTATATGCTTAATCTCCTCTAGAACATCTTGGAGATCTTAGTATAAATTATACTAAATCAGTAATATTTTTTTTTTGGTATTATGTTAAAAAAAAAAAAAGACATTCTTGTGCTCATGTTATTAGTTCAAATTAAATACTTTAATATTATGCATTGGTTAATAATAATAGATAGATGCATGGAGATATTTATGCCAGTATGCAGAATAGTTAAACTTACTTGATAGTATTGACTTTAAGTTGAAATTCAATATTCATAACTCTCACAAGTCATAGATTCATTTAAATTTAATTATTGTTAATATGACATTTTACTGTTTCATATGATTTAGAAATCATTTTATATATGATCGTGTATTCGCATGTGTTTGCACTGTCATAAACTATTTTACCAAAGTTGTGTTTGGTTTTTCCATCAGTTTCAGTTTGGTGCCATATGTTAAAGGAAGATGAAGAATTAAGAGTTTGTCTGCTTATAGATTTGTTTATATATGAAATGCGTTGAGTACATTTGGATAAAGAAGCAATCGAAGGGATAAATTTTTGCTATGTGGATGGAGTAATACTGTCCTTGATTACTTACTTGTTAAACTGTGGGTGGTGGTGTATTTTCTTGTTTGATAGCATAAGATGAGATAGTTGTATTTCTAAATGAAGTGGCAAATGCCCCATTTATTGATGATAAGTTGGCTGAGTTCCGCAATATTTGTGCCTAAAAGTTGTTAGATATTTATGGAATAATTAAGTTTGAATTTGGAGTTTTTAGTTAACCCTCATGCATGTATATGTGAATATTTATTTATTGTTATTTCTCTCTCCTTCTAAATTCCAGTGTAATTATTGTCAGGTAATATGTGTTAGTTATAGCAGATAAATGTTTTATGGATTTCTATAACATGCTTGAAATAAGATTATTAATTTAATGATTAGCTTATTGCACCACCCATATTCTAATAGAAATATAATTAATAAATGCTTTGTGTTTGTGATCTTATAATTGTGCACACATTCAGAAATATGATTAAATTAGAGATATAAAAAGAAACCATCACTGAAATTGTGAGTTCCGAGTAACTTGTCAGATCATATCACATATTATCATTATTTCAATATTATTATTATTAATTCATCCTCCCGGTATGAGTATAATAGTGTATTACAGAACTTTATTTTATTTAAAGTTAATTTAGTAAAGTTATTATTAAATTTCATATTACAAATATAGATTTGTGGGCATATGGAAATAATTTAAATGACACTAATTGATTCTTTGGTATTGTTTGTCTTAGCTTATTAAGAGCACAAGTGAGAATAGATGTATTAACATTGGAATGTAAAGGTATAATTTTCTTTTATTGTTTATTGTTGGTAAATGAGCAAATAGAGTGATAAATGTAATTATGATAATAAATAGGAGGAAGTGTCTTCAAATATTATGTGTACAAAATTATATAATTTAATGTTATTTAATCAAATCTGTGTTTAATGTAAAGGCCACGTTAAAATCATCATCGATGGGTTGTAAAATAATGTATTCTTGTAATAAATGTTTTATTGAAATAAGATTCCCTCTGAACTGTTTTATCATATATGTTCGATTGACCATTTCCACACACACATATGTTCAACATAATATAACTATAATATTTATTAATTTGCTAGCATAAAGTGATTTATCTTGATAACATTGAGTTAATTGATCCAAACACTGTAAATGCTAAGAATAAATCATACCTTATTTAAAATTGTATCACTTGTTCATATAACATTATATGCCATTTATTTAAACAATACAGATTTAGTAGATCCTAACACTATAATGCCAAAATATGATTTTACCTTGCTTAGAATGGATAATGATGTGAGATAGAAATGTACCCGATCCTTATCATTGTCTAATCTATATTTATTGTAATGATTATCAATTTCACAATAGCCTTTATTACTTAATAGTCATATTGTATTAGGATTGATTTGTTGTTCATAGAGCAGAGCCCTGAGATGAGTTCATCATTTAAGAAACAACTGATATAGCTGTTCAATGTAAATTAAATGTTAGTCGAGTGGTTATTATTGTGGTGATCCCAAGCATATTAGATGAGTGGTATGATTGGTCTAGCATGTACTTGGATGGTGAGAGAACTGAATATATCATGATTTGAGTTAATTCATAAATTGCTTTATTTTGATAACCTAATAGATGCTTATAATATAATTAAATCAACATTATATAGTTGTTGTTTATAAATGATTCTCTCATTCCCATTTGCATTCTAGATGACAACGATACCCTATAACCCCCAACTGAGCTAAGCTATAGAGTAGTAGTATCATAAGAGTCTTATCGATAAGTCAAGATGTATTTTAAATTAAATTTATTTTATCTTGTATAGAATTGGTGCCTGGGCATTTAGTTGTGCAATAAGTGATATAGTTGAAGAGAGAAGAGGTTATAGAATGGGTGAATGTTGCACAACATGGCAGCTTGATTAGTTAATGATAATAGAGATGGAATGGTAATCAGCATGTTAGACTTGATTGATGATTATTTTAGAGGATTGATTGGCACAAAGTGGCGGCTTCATTAATAATAGTTTGTTCATGATAGAATTGATTTTGACATGCCATGTATTGGACTTGATGGATTAATGATTGGTTAATTGCCATAGTAGTTTGGATCCCCAGTATGTTAAGCTTGATTGATGATTAGTAACCACATGGATTAGGTTTTAGCACAAACAACTGTGGAGAAACTTTATTGGTTAATGTGAAAGCTGTAAGTGATTGTAACTACATAGTTGCAGAGATGGCAATACTTGTTTAGGCATTGTCATTATTTGAAACCTTATGAATGAAATTGGCATAATGCTGTGGATTCTGGTTATAATATTTGAGTGCACTCAGCACAGCATAAAGATAAATGAACATATTTGAATTATTTTATCTCTATTAATAATTTAAATTGATGTGATTTATAATACAACCATAGCGGATCATGCAAAACCTAGTTGATAGTCCCAGCCATGTTTGGACTGATGTTATCTGAGTAAAAATTCAATATTTTCTTTTCTGTGTGTGTGAAAGTCGAACATTATATGGGGGAATAAAATTGAACAAATTCTAGAAATTCTGTGTAGTTTTGAATGGTGATAGTATGTTTGGATTGTTGGTTTGGTGGAAGTTGGGGCTAATGTAACTTATTTTCTTTGAGTATATTAATAAATTTTAAAGGACTTTATATAATGGAAGAATTTTATTTATATGATAGTCTGGGTGGATCCCAAGAGATACCATCCCCAGACATGGTTGCATTTCCCCTGACCCTGAATCAGGAAATGAAACCATGGCTAGGTCCCATGGAGAATCTAATGGGATCTAATAGGATGGGAGGTACTATCCCTAAAGTCACAGATGATGTCATACCAAGGTGGGCCAAATTAGTTTTTGAAAAACTAAGGTCAGAAATAAGATCATGTCAAAAAAGGCAGAAAAGAAATCAGAGGAGAGGAAAGCAGAACTAAAGTCAGAAATAAGGTCACTTTATGCAGGACTAAAGTCAGAAATAAAGTTGAGTTAAGAGAAGTTAAAAGAGAGGATGGCTGAAATAAAATCAGAAATACCAGAAAAGAAGCTAGAAATGCAAGAGAATATTAAAGGTCAGGTATTCAAACCAGTATTGTTAGAAACAAATGGTAAGGATCCACTACAGAAGGTTAAAACATATGATGATGACTCAATAGAATAGTTTGAGGAAGAATTTGGGGTTGTCAGGCAGGTTGTAGAAAAGTATCAGAACAAAGTTGATGACAATATTCTGAAGACCCAAGACCAATATGGTATTGATCAAAACCTAAATGATCAGGTCATTCAGGTTGTTAAGAGAATAGATAATTTGACAATAGGAGAAGAAGCTGTATGAGCCATGGGGTCAAAGCTAGGTGAGATGGATGAGAAATGTCAGAATTTAAGAAAAAAATAAACAATGTTCAACCAGTGTCAAAAGTGAAGTTAGAAGTGCAGGAGAATATTAAAAGTCAAGTATCTGAATTAGAGATGGTGGAAATAAATGTTGATAATCAGAAGATTGTTAAACCAGTTAGTAAGAATATTAGTTTAGCCAAAGAAGAATTAAAGGCATATAAAAAACTCAGAGAAATAGTGGACCAAGAACCAGAATTAGATAAAAATAAGATTGTAGATATGCTTGGAGATTTCCAGGAAAATCTTGATGGAAATAAAGGGATTAGTGAATTCATAGATATAGAAGTAACTTCTTTAGGCATGAAGTGTCCAGAAATTTTGAAGAACAAATTATTAAAAGTTAATGATATTTCAGGCAATAAATTCAAAAACAAAAGTAGAGGCATCATTTCTGAATGTGTTTTTAATTACTTAGATAGTAACATGAAGATGAACATTCACAGAAAAGTATTGTATGGAGGTATTATAATTATAATATCTAGTGTAGAGCATATGCTAAAAGGTGTTAGTCATGCTAGAAAAGTTGGTAAGATGAAGGTCAAATGTAAAGTTAAGATTATGAAGAAATTTGGTGTAAATTTTCTCAATAAAGCTATTAGTCCAGAAAGAGACTTCGGTAAGGCTAAGATTAAACTTAAAAGAGCCAAAGGAGACTTAGTTAATGTGGATAATGTTAAGGAAGTTAAGAATAAAATAAATAGTAAAAAGGCTAGAGTTAAACCCAAGAAAGTGAAGATGAAATCTCTTAGAGAGAAAATTATCAGAAGAAGAAAAGTAAAGAATACAAACACAAAATTTAAAAGAACTTATAATGCTCACAGTTTAATTCCATACCCTGCAAAAACATACTAATTAATAAAAAAGGTTAATGAGCATGAATATTTGTTCCATAAGCATAATTTTCTAATTGTAGACTAATCTTAGTGTGAAGTTAGATAGGCTAATAATATTTGTTGTTGTTTCTCCAATTCATTTTTTTTATAAGGAAAGGGGACTGTGACCTTCCTGGTTGGCACTATGAAGAAATGTGGGAGGTACATATTGTGCCAATAGTGACCAGAGATAACTATTAAGAAAAAAATGAATTGTGATATAACTTAGTATTTTAAATTTAGTTGAAAAATTATCAAGACCTTAGTTGAGGTGTACCAACCATTAAAATTTTATTTTACGTGTATCTAATAGTGGGAGAGGAAAATGGACAGTTGTTGGTATGAGAGCTAAATTAGTAGGAATGTTTGTATGTAAGGCTATAACAGGTGTTTGTTCATTGATTTTCTAACTCACTGTCTATTCCCATTCTAAGATCTAACTTATATGTGTGGGTGCATGTCCATTTACATCATCTCACACTTCATTCATATTTTTAATTATTACTTACAATATCCAGTTTGTAATAGCAGTATTTATGTGCCATAGAAACTGTCAATAATTCAGTCATTAATAGACCTCTGTATTAGTAGAAAGACAGATACACACATATACCATTAATTAATGTGATTTTTTATTTATTATTTATTAATTATTTATTACATAAATCTTACATTTAAAATTGTAATGGTTATTTATTTATTTGTTATTAGTTAGCATTTGTAAATTTAATATGCATAATTTTTCAATATTCTATTACTAACATTTTTACAAGCAAGAAAATTCTTGCATATTGCTAAGTTTATTATAACTAAAAAAAAAGGCATGGCTCAATTTTTTACAGGAGATTAAAAAAAAATAAGGAGAAAAGAGAAAAGAAAGACAGAATAGTTATGGAAAGAGGAATAATTTTCTTAAAAAATAAGAAAATAAGTGAACTAAATATTGTGAAAATTCTCTACTATTCCTTTATGGATAAAGTTATCTCCTACTACTCAGAATAGGCTGTTTACATTGAAGGCTAAATTTTAAAACGTACCTAGCTCTGGCTTTTATCAGCTAATAACAGTAGGAATAACTAAGAGGAAAATTGGGCTGAACAATTTAGTGAAATAGTTTACTGACTCTCGGCTGTTCTTGTTATGTAAAATAAAATTGAAATGGAAACATTATCTATTCTAACCCTCTACATTATTGGAATAGCCATGGATATTAAACTACTTACCATTTGCACCTATAAAAAATGAGTGATAGAATGTGTGACTTAATAATATTTAATAATTAGTTACAAATAATGTATACAAGCATGGATAAATCACTGAAAATGGATTTAATTGTTATGAAAATTCTATTGAATGCTAGAAACCTAAAAAGAAATAAAGTCATAAACTTTTACTTGGATTATCTTACCGAATTGGGGATATTTTTATTTTATGACCAATAAAATGATTCCAATACACACCAAAGCTGTTTATAATATCCTTTAGAAAATTCTAAGAACATTGGAAATTATTACTGTTTTTGTCAAATTTTACTTTAGCCTGCAGGAGCAAAGTTTGCATATTTTTAATGTTGTTAATTCGTTGTTATCATTGTGAGCTGCGCATATATTTCCGTTTAAACTTTCAAGTCTGAACTAAAAAAAAAAACTTTATTTTAATGATTAAGTGTTGACATGTATTTTTTCCTATTGCCTATAATAGATAGGTATATATTTTTTTGCTTAATTTAATTTATTATTGTTGTTATTTATTTATATGCCTAATCTCCTCTAGAATATCTCAGAGATCTTGGTATAAATTATACCAAATCGGTAATATTTTTTTTTTTGGTATTATGGTAAAAGAAAAATGGACATTCTCATGCTCATATTCTTAGTTCAAATTAAATACTTTAATATTATGCATTGGTTAATAATTATAGATAGACACACAGATATTTATGCCAGTATGCAGAATAGTTAAACTTACTTGACAGTATTGACTTTAAGTTGAAATTTAATATTCATAACTCTCACAAGTAATAGATTCATTTAAATTTAATTATTGTTAATATGCCATTTTATTGTACTACATCATTATATATATATATATACACCACTCTATTAGATTTAGTAATATTCATTAATATGATAGCGGTTCACTTAGTCATGTGAGTATATATCCAGTTAATTCAGTGTTAATTTAGTTATTTTATAAGTCTCTTGTTCCATCCTGATGTGTCTGTCAGACTATAGTTAAATTGAATGCATGTGTAACTTGAGAAATATCATCCATAGGGTATTAGATCATTGAGCTGGGGTGAAAGGATTGAACATTGGTTGGATTCTGGATCTTACCATCTAGATTCAATCAGCTTTAGTATATTTTACCTGTGTCCTGGATTTTTTTGCATGGATGTACAATTCATACCATTAAATAGGTTGTTCTTTTCAAGTTCCGGATGCCCAAGCATGGGTTCGTGATTATTCTCCCAGACACTGAAGTAATTGAACATCAATACTATAATATATGTAGAATTTTTTTTCTGGGTTTTGAACACTCAATTGTGGGGTCTGTCAATTATTTTCCATGGCCCTAAACTGAATATATGTTGACAAAAATATATGTATTATTTTTTCCTGGGTTCTGGCACACTAACATGTGATGGCAGTTATTTTCTATGACTCTGAATTATTTGTTTGCTATACTCTGTGTCAACAACTTTATTGTGCCAGGCAGTCTTAAACGACAGGCACAAGATGGCTTCAAGCATAGTTACAGCCTAAACAAAAAAATATTTTTCTCTTTTGTTTACACACAAAATATATTTTTACAAAAATGTGAACAATGATACTATGCATTATATAAATGTACATTCACGTATATTTTTGTTTTGTTTTATAATTTTGTTTATCAGAGATTATTATTTTTGATACATGTAAAATGGTGGGGGGTATAAATTTATATCAGGAAACTTAAAAAGTACTTTTAAGTTATCCAACAGTTGAACATTTGTTTGTGTTTTATATTGTCAGTGTTTTATTTTTTGCATGCTGAAAAATTTTTTTTTTTTGAAAACTTAAAAATAATTTTTAGTTTTCCAACACTTATACATTTTAATTTTTATATATTGTTAGAATTTAGTTTTAAGTACTGCAGCAAATCAATGACCTCTTTCTTTTATTATATAATGTTTGAGAGAGAAAAATGTAGAAATGCATTAGTGATCATTCGGCTTGACACCTGCGAGATGGTAATTAAAAAAATATGGGAATGGAATTTAAACACATTAATGGTTTGAGAAATTCTAAATTGATTCAGAAGATAAAAGTCTTCATTAAGACAAAATGTTTTTTTTTTTTGTTGTTTAAATTGGATAATGAAAAAAGATAGAAAAAATAAGTTCAGCTATGTGTATTGTCTAAACACATGAGCACGTAGTAAGGAAGGTCAGTAGCAATTAGTTAAAAATGTAAAAGCAATAGTCTGTAGAAGGAATCAAAAAATACACCATGTAATGAGGGGGATATATAAGCATTGATCAGGTGAGATTAAGGAATAATATATAGTCAGTGCAAGGAAGAGATATAGCAAGCCATAGTTATTGCAAATCATCAGAATAAATTGCAGATGAAGATTTATAGTATAGATGGAAATGTAACAGAATGAGAGATACAGCAGATAGGAAGATATATACAGAAAGAAATGAGAAGGCAAAGAGAGATACAGAGAGTTGAAAAAAGAAAAATAGCTGTGCTGCCCAAATCATGGATTCAAGCTTTTTCTTTTTAAATTTTTCTTTTTGCTGTCAAGTTCTTTAAATTCAAAGTGAATCTTCCCTAGCTAAGAAGTTTCCAGCATTAAGTTGGGGGAGTCAGTGTGAAAGAATACAAAAACTGAAAGGAGTTGGAGAAATCATATATTTCTTTTTATTTTAAAAAGGCTTCAACCATGAGAACAATCTAATGATTAGGGAAGAGAGAAATAACAAGTTAAGAATGGAAATAAAACCAAAACAAGAAAAAATAACATTAAAGCAACATGAATATAAATTGAATTTAATTTTTATTAAAAGTGCATGTTAAATTATTAAAAAAATGTAGGAGCGCATGCATTGTCATACCACCTGAAAGAATGAAATCAAAATTTGATTGTCTCTCAAAAATAACCTCCGTGCACTTGCACTGTTCAATCCAATGTAGCCACAAAGTTGTAACTTTCAGCTCCAATGAAATATATCTGCCCAGAATAATCTTGCTGATACCCTATGGGAATCAGAACTGAAATCACCTACTCAGCAGATTATATGTCTTCTTCAAAATCCCCTAGCCTGGAGAAGAAAGAAGCCTTTGGGAAGTATAATTATTAAGCCAATAAACATCACATGACCACCATCTCTTGTGCTTGTGTATAACTGTTGTTAAAACAGGCAAAACTCACTATACATATGGCATTTTATGTACAAGCCTTCTGGCATCCATTGATTACTCTGGCTTGCTGTGTGTGGCATATGTATAGTGAGTTTTGCCTGTTTTAAGTATAATTATTCACATTTATATTTTTTATTCTTTATTTTATTTTTATTTTTTGAATTAACCAATTAATTATGTAATCTTTTCACATATATTTTATTTAGTAATTTTATTTTAATTATTTACTTAATGACCAAGAGTATTTCAAGTATATATGTAGATTTAATGTTTAATAATATAACAAAAACCACTTACATTTATATTTAAGGGAGGTAGGCTTACTAATCTTAGAATTATATTGATCAAGAGGCATCAGTTTATCTGTTTAGTTTTTTTTTTGTGTTAATAATCTATCAGCTATGAGCAGGATATAAGAATTATTAACCTTTTTAATATGGAGCATTTAATTAGTAGAAAAGAAAGTAGGCCTACTAACAAAGGTAATATTTTAGCAATTGGATATATGTGTTTCATTTCTAGATAACTTTCTTTAATATATTTAATACACTACATGCAGGATTCTTGAAATTGTAAGTTATTGCTATTTCATCTATCCCAGACAATTTTATTCTATCCACCATGTGCAGGATTATTTTATAATGATTAGAAACAGTTCTATATTTTATGTTATCCACTACATGCAGGATATATTTATGAACTACCAATATCAAACTTTATTAACTTGTGGTTATATTATGTAAATTAATTAAGAGCATAATATTTTAATCACCATCATCAAAAAGAAAGTTATTTACCTGAACACATATATGCCATGGCTAGCATACATTTTTATCTTATGTATATGACAATTTATAATATATGAGGGTTTAATGTGTGTAGGGAAAAGAGAAACTCGACCATTCCATCCCATTTATTGATTTATTTAATATTATCTCAATTTTAAATTTTGATTTCTATTCAGTATTTTTAAATGTAATTTTATGAGTGGTGTAATAGAGGGCTTAATAAACATAGAGTTCCCATTTTAAAATTATAGCATTGCGCTGTGTCTTAAATACTTTTTTTGTATTACAAACCATTTAAATGATCAACCTTCTTTATTAACCGAGCAACCAAACCACTTACCCAAGATAAAGATTTGACTAAGCTAGCATGGGATTAAACTTTATCAGTGTCAAGAATAATTAATTAAGGCATCCATTTATTATCTTTCTAACTAAGAGAAAGAAATCAATCTTTTAACACATAGTGTGGACATATCCTGGGGAGGGAACAATCTCTTTTGAGGAGTGGCATGCAAAGGTAAAAGTTAAAAAACCTTTAAAGGTATGTGTACACTAATAATTATTGTTTTGGATACATGCAATAAAATTTATGAATCTCAGCACTTAATTAACTATCATGAAACTATTTCTCAGTCCCATAATACACATTTTATGTTCAATGTATATGCACAGTATAAGTAAACTGATGAATAAAAGGCTTCAAGTGGTACAATATATATGTAAAATTTTCCAGATTTTGTTAAAATATGCCATAATTTTTGTGTATATATATGATACATTGATGCAGGATAAATCATGTAATAATTTTTTTTTTTCACTTGTGTGAAAATGTATAATCTGTTAGTCATATTTTAGAACTGTAAAATAGTATGTGATATAAGATTTTGTATCACAGACTATATATGTAAATTTTTTGGCATATACTTGAAAACTTCAAATGAAATTTTCTTTTCTTGTTGGCACAGAGTTGATATTGTAACTAGTCGGGTTTAAACCCTAGTTACAAGGTAGAAAGGCGCACACATATGTTATATAGTTTTAAAATTAGTTTCATATAATTTTGATTTTATTTCGTTTTAGTATTTATTTTGTTAGTGGGAGAAAATGTTTAAGATTTTATTAAAGTAAGAAAAGAGGGGGGTGGGGGGGGGGATTTGCGTTTTGTTTTTGTAAAAGTGGTATATGTATGTATTTGCGGTGTGGATAGACAATTTTAGAAAACGAACGTATGAATACATTTTGGATCCAAGATAAGAGATTATTGTAAGAAAAAGAAAAAAAAAGAAATATATTAAACATCGAAAATCTTATCTGGGGAATTTGAATGAAAATTAAAAAGAAGGTTGAAGTAAAAAGTTTCCGGAATGTTAATTGCCAAAATGTCCGAAGGTGCGAAAAGTTCTTTCTGCTTATTAGCTTAACTGGCCATCTATACCACGTGGTGGGGAAGAAGGGGACGGACTGTGTTTGCGAAAACAAAAGAAAAAGAAAAAGTGACAGGGAGAGTGAGATGTAGTTTTTTTTTTTAAACTAGTGTCAGATTATTTTTGGTCTTCAAAGAGGAAAGAAAAAAGAGAAGAAATATTTTCATTTTTTTTATATATATATTGAAGAAGAATAGCTAAGGCTACGGCCGAATATGAGTACAGTGGGGTAAAGGCTTAAGCGTGCTGGGATTTCTGGACCTTGCCCCGAAGAGGCCATGCAGCAGTGACCGGAGAACATCGACCGGAGACCTATCAACTTTTCGCAAGGGAATCGATCCGACTCGGAATGAACTGAAGCGTGATGAACTGTCTCGTACGTTTTGCTTCGGATTTCATGTGTTTTTCTTCTTATTTTGATATCCCCGGGGATCACATCGGACAAAAATTGCAGGTAATATGAACTTAAGATATTTTATTTTCCAAATATTATTACGTTTTCTGAAACCCTCAAGGAGAACGAACCAAGGCAAGAGACTTATATTTTTTTTTAAGATAAGGCCATTTTGAATACAGCTGATTAGATTTTATCTGTGTATACGTTCGTTTTTCTTATTCTATTGAAAGTCCACACAGAATACATATATAGGTTTTATTGGGTTATATAAATGTTAAAGGGTGCGGGAAATATATTTTTATTAAAAGCAGAAAATATTATAATAAAAGATATGTTATTTTAAGGTATATTGCATGTGTGTGTTTTATTATTTGACTCATGGAATATAGTTCATAAATTTAGACGATTGATCCGAGTTTCGTTGTTGGTTGCATAGAGTGTCTCCCGTACATTTTCCTACGGTTTATTAGCCACCCGCCCTGAGTACTGAGCTAGTAGAGAGGCCCTATTACTATCGTATTCTTCTCTTCCAGCATAATACTTATGTAAAAAGTAAGTTTGGCGCTTGGAGTCAATGATTGACGTCCATAAATATGCTGTGAGAGAAATACGAATTTTCTTATCACTATTTGGCTTCATAAAGAAAAAAATAGATATTTTTTTATTTAAGATAAGAACAAATAAGTATACGGTATACGAGCACACCCGTTACAATGGCGTCCCAACTAAGGCTTTATGAAGAATGGAATGTATGGGGGGGCCGAGTAGAAAGATTAAAAATTCGATAAGGGAAAGGAGGGGGAGTAAAATAGAAATATTAGAGAGACGTGAAGTTTGTTTCGGTTAAAATGGTTTTAATTGAAAGACAGAAAATAGTTTTCCGAGTGGTTGATAAAGAAATTAGACACGTAGCATGGCGCTTTGGGGGGGGGAAAAGAAAACCTACCACGTTGTGATTTTGCAAGCAATCAAAACAAATTACTACGATTTTTTTTTAGATATCAAAATATATTTAGCAAAATATAGTGTGAATGAAAACAAGACTCCAAAAGAAAATGGACCAAGAAAAGAAGGAAGAATCGAAGATTTTGGAGGTCATTCTGGAAAGATTGGAACAAAGATTTCAAAAATTCGAAGATCGATTTGAGGAAAGGCTGCGAAAATTAGAGCAGCAAATGGAAAGAATAAAAGGAGTTAATCAAGGAGAAGAGAACGAAGGAGAGTCAAAGAAGGAAGGAAGTATAGATAAAGACGAGAAGTCTAAGAAAAAAAAAGTAGATGAGAAACAGGTTGAGGGCGAAAAGACAAAAATAGCAGAAGAAAGGGAAGCCGTGACGAAGTACGTACCAGCACAGGCCCATGTAAACCAATTTTTAAAGGTTCGGCCATTTGCCGGCCAAATGGGAGAAGCTCCCGTGGAGCACTTACAAAGTCTGGGAAGATATTTTAGCGTTAACCCGATGGCTGAGGAAAGCAAAATCGCTATTGCTTGCAGCAACTTAACCGGAAACGCGCTGTCATGGTGGAATTCGTTGTTTCAACAACCCACGACATTTGAAGAATATCAACGAGAGATGAGAGATAGTTTTTGGTCAGAGGATCGGCAAGAATTGGCTAGATATCGGATTATGCAGGAGAAATATAGGGAAGGAGAGCAGGAAAGTTTTTCACAATTTTTTCATCGACAAGTGGCAAAGCTGCGAACGTTAGACGCATGCAATTTAAAGGAAAATCACATCATTCGGATCGTGAGGCATAACATGCCGATGAAGGTGGAACAAATGATGTTAGGCATAAGGAAAGCGTCCATGGAGGAGGTAGCTGAGCTACTTAATGCGATTGATATGAGCACCTATGATTATAATTTACCGATAGAGCGAGGAAAAGAAACTCACGATACTCGAGTTGTGAAATTTGGGACGGAAGAAGGGGGGTCGGATTGGAACCCACAGGATCCCGAACGAGGGGATGGTAATACTAGACCGAAATGGCAGTATGAACATGAAGAGCCACGACCGCCACGCAAGCCGAATTATGGACAGGGAAAGATTTCGAGTTCATCCGGGCAAAAGGATAGCCGATAGAGTTAAGATATATACACGTAATTGGACATATGTTGAAAGTTTTTTTTTTGGGTGTTTGTTTAAATTATTTTATTAGGGTGTGGGTTTAATATTTAACAATGATATTATTAAGTATAGGGGCCGTTATATAAGGCCACATTTGAAGTTATATATGTGTGTCGATTTTTTTTTCTCCTCCATTGTTTTGTAGGCTAGAGAGTTAGATAAAGGTGGCTAGGGAGATGTGAAATGGGAGCGGTCTATCGAATATGAGTACGGTGGATGGCGGGTTTGGTTGCTTGGATTGGGCATGTGGTGTGTAGCGTCCTGTATATAAATGTTGTTCCCGACATGGTTGACCGACCTATTAAACTTAAGCCAATAAGTCTCCAAAGAGAGCACGGCACTCACATACCGTCCCACCCACAAAACTCCAAAAGCGAGCAAGGTCTGGGACGACTCCTGCTTAAAAGTCGGATTTTTGTTCTAGTTACCCACACTCATAAGACTCTGAAGTAGCAGAGTGCGGTTAGAAAGTCCTGACACGTACGAAAAAAAAAAAAAAGAGATTTTTTTTTTAAAATTTTTTTTTGTGTTTCCGGTCACATAACCAAATAAGTCTGTGTGGAATTATTTGTGTTCGGTGCGTTGCATATCACATGCGTGTGAGTTGGTGGTTGAACTTATAACATATCGTTGGGATTGATGGTCGTTTATTTCTTTTGTTCTAGAGCCGCAGGGCAGAAAGTTATAAAGGTAAAAGATTTAAGGATGTATCGTTTTATTTGATAAGTTAGGCATGAGCCGTTCAAATACGTAGACCGTATTTAAAGGCTTCCGGGAGGAGGGTATTGTAACTAGTCGGGTTTAAACCCTAGTTACAAGGTAGAAAAGGCGCACACATATGTTATATAGTTTTAAAATTAGTTTCATATAATTTTGATTTTATTTCGTTTTAGTATTTATTTTGTTAGTGGGAGAAAATGTTTAAGATTTTATTAAAGTAAGAAAAGAGGGGGGGGGGGGGGAATTTGCGTTTTGTTTTTGTAAAAGTGGTATATGTATGTATTTGCGGTGTGGATAGACAATTTTAGAAAACGAACGTATGAATACATTTTGGATCCAAGATAAGAGATTATTGTAAGTAAAAGAAAAAAAAAATATATTAAACATCGAAAATCTTATCTGGGGAATTTGAATGAAAATTAAAAAGAAGGTTGAAGTAAAAAGTTTCCGGAATGTTAATTGCCAAAATGTCCGAAGGTGCGAAAAGTTCTTTCTGCTTATTAGCTTAACTGGCCATCTATACCACGTGGTGGGGAAGAAGGGGACGGACTGTGTTTGAAAACAAAGAAAAAGAAAAGTGACAGGAGAGTGAGATGTAGTTTTTTTTAAACTAGTGTCAGATTATTTTGGTCTTCAAAGAGGAAAGAAAAAAGAGAAGAAATATTTTCATTTTTTATATATATATTGAAGAAGAATAGCTAAGGCTACGGCCGAATATGAGTACAGTGGGTAAAGGCTTAGCGTGCTGGGATTTCTGGACCTTGCCCCGAAGAGGCCATGCAGCAGTGACCGGAGAACATCGATCGGAGACCTATCAACTTTTGCAGGAATCGATCCGACTGGAATGAACTGAAGCGTGATGAACTGTCTCAGTACGTTTTGCTTGGATTTCCATGTGTTTTTCTTCTTATTTTGATATCCCGGGGATCACATCGACAAAAATTGCAGGTAATATGAACTTAAGATATTTTATTTTCCAAATATTATTACGTTTCTGAAACCCTCAAGGAGAACGAACCAAGGCAAGAGACTTATATTTTTTTAAGATAAGGCCATTTTGAATACAGCTGATTAGATTTTATCTGTGTATACGTTCGTTTTCTTATTCTATTGAAAGTCCACACAGAATACATATATAGGTTTTATTGGGTTATATAAATGTTAAAGGGTGCGGGAAATATATTTTTATTAAAAGCAGAAAATATTATAATAAAAGATATGTTATTTTAAGGTATATTGCATGTGTGTGTTTTATTATTTGACTCATGGAATATAGTTCATAAATTTAGACGATTGATCCGAGTTTCGTTGTTGGTTGCATAGAGTGTCTCCCGTACATTTCCTACGGTTTATTAGCCACCCGCCCTGGTACTGAGCTAGTAGAGAGGCCTATTACTATCGTATTCTTCTCTTCCAGCATAATACTTATGTAAAAAGTAAGTTTGGCGCTTGGAGTCAATGATTGACGTCCATAAATATGCTGTGAGAGAAATACGAATTTTCTTATCACTATTTGGCTTCATAAAGAAAAAAATAGATATTTTTTTATTTAAGATAAGAACAAATAAGTATACGGTATATTCGTATTTCTCTCACAGCATATTTATGGACGTCAATCATTGACTCCAAGCGCCAAACTTACTTTTTACATAAGTATTATGCTGGAAGAGAAGAATACGATAGTAATAGGGCCTCTCTACTAGCTCAGTACTCAGGGCGGGTGGCTAATAAACCGTAGGAAAAATGTACGGGAGAAACTCTATGCAACCAACAATGAAACTCGGATCAATCGTCTAAATTTATGAACTATATTCCATGAGTCAAATAATAACACACACATGCAATATACCTTAAAATAACATATCTTTTATTATAATATTTTCTGCTTTTAATAAAAATATATTTCCCGCACCCTTTAACATTTATATAACCCAATAAAACCTATATATGTATTCTGTGTGGACTTTCAATAGAATAAGAAAAACGAACGTATACACAGATAAAATCTAATCAGCTGTATTCAAAATGGCCTTATCTTAAAAAAATATAAGTCTCTTGCCTTGGTTCGTTCTCCTTGAGGGTTTCAGAAAACGTAATAATATTTGGAAAATAAAATATCTTAAGTTCATATTACCTGCAATTTTTGTCCGATGTGATCCCCGGGGATATCAAAATAAGAAGAAAAACACATGAAACCGAGCAAAACGTACGAGACAGTTCATCACGCTTCAGTTCATTCCAGTGGATCATTCCCTTGCGAAAGTTGATAGGTCTCGTCATGTTCTCCGGTCACTGCTGCATGGCTCTTCGGGCAAGGTCCAGAAATCCCAGCAGCTTAAGCCTTTACCCCACTGTACTCATATTCGGCCGTAGCCTTAGCTATTCTTCTTCAATATATATATAAAAAAAATGAAAATATTTCTTCTCTTTTTTCTTTCCTCTTTGAAGACCAAAAATAATCTGACACTAGTTTAAAAAAAAACTACATCTCACTCTCCCTGTCACTTTTTCTTTTTCTTTTGTTTTCGCAAACACAGTCCGTCCCCTTCTTCCCCACCACGTGGTATAGATGGCCAGTTAAGCTAATAAGCAGAAAGAACTTTTCGCACCTTCGGACATTTTGGCAATTAACATTCCGGAAACTTTTTACTTCAACCTTCTTTTTAATTTTCATTCAAATTCCCCAGATAAGATTTTCGATGTTTAATATATTTCTTTTTTTTCTTTTACTTACAATAATCTCTTATCTGATCCAAAATGTATTCATACGTTCGTTTTCTAAAATTGTCTATCCACACCGCAAATACATACATATACCACTTTTACAAAAACAAAACGCAAATCCCCCCCCTTGTTTCGTTCTCCTTGAGGGTTTCAGAAAACGTAATAATATTTGGAAAATAAAATATCTTAAGTTCATATTACCTGCAATTTTTGTCCGATGTGATCCCCGGGGATATCAAAATAAGAAGAAAAACACATGAAATCCGAAGCAAAACGTACGAGACAGTTCATCACGCTTCAGTTCATTCCGAGTCGGATCGATTCCCTTGCGAAAAGTTGATAGGTCTCCGGTCGATGTTCTCCGGTCACTGCTGCATGGCCTCTTCGGGGCAAGGTCCAGAAATCCCAGCACGCTTAAGCCTTTACCCCACTGTACTCATATTCGGCCGTAGCCTTAGCTATTCTTCTTCAATATATATATAAAAAAAATGAAAATATTTCTTCTCTTTTTTCTTTCCTCTTTGAAGACCAAAAATAATCTGACACTAGTTTAAAAAAAAAACTACATCTCACTCTCCCTGTCACTTTTTCTTTTTCTTTTGTTTTCGCAAACACAGTCCGTCCCCTTCTTCCCCACCACGTGGTATAGATGGCCAGTTAAGCTAATAAGCAGAAAGAACTTTTCGCACCTTCGGACATTTTGGCAATTAACATTCCGGAAACTTTTTACTTCAACCTTCTTTTTAATTTTCATTCAAATTCCCCAGATAAGATTTTCGATGTTTAATATATTTCTTTTTTTTCTTTTACTTACAATAATCTCTTATCTGATCCAAAATGTATTCATACGTTCGTTTTCTAAAATTGTCTATCCACACCGCAAATACATACATATACCACTTTTACAAAAACAAAACGCAATATATATATACAAATATATACAATATATATACAAATAGGGTGATTGAGATGAAATGCTTTATGGTTATACTTAGACTGGTCTGATAAACAATTTAAAATTTAAAATATACAATGTACATATGTGTAACTTTACTTGCTTTCTGATGGCTGGTGCCTAGGAAGAGTAAAAGTCTCTCCCTCATAATAAATTTTGTCATCAGGAGTGAGGAAAGAAAGTAAAATAATGATAAGGGAAATCCAATGTTTTTGGTCATATTTTAAAGCGTTGAGTTGGATGCTGACAATGAAAAGAGTGTGATGAGATCAATAAACAAGATTAATGTATGGGTACTCAAATAAAGCTAAAATTGGCATAGTAATAATAATAAATACAATGATGAGTTTTTGATAGAAAATGACAGCAGTGTAAGATAAGAAAGGAACAGGTACTTTGGAATAAGAATTTATTTTATTAAATTTTAATTTATAAATCTCATATAGTATAAAATTTTAGTATGTGAACCTTATATATGTAAAATGTTGGGTGGATGAATTACTGTAATTTAACCAAATGTCTTTAAATTTATGTATGGTACTACAGATCATAGAGATGGAGATAGAATAAGTTAAGGGAAATCTATAGTGGGCTGAGGAGGTCATATGGAAGGGACCATAGAATAAGACATTTTTAGGAGGGAAGGGCAGTGAGAAGCCATATCAACAAGATATTATAAAGCTTTCAACCACAAAATTATCACAGAATAAAATAGGAAATACTCAAACCACATATTATAAAGAATGGATAGCAGTACAGAGGAAGAGATAGGAAAATGAAGTGGATAGATGTGGAAGTAATAAAAGTAAGTTTAGGAAAATGAGGGGTAAGCCCAGTATACTTTAACAAACCATCCACAGTGGTACTGAAAGTGACTCTAGCAGGGGAAGATCTAAAATCTATAACATGTTTTTACAATTGCTAGCAATGATAGAAGAATGGGACCAGAGGATGGAAGAAAAATGGAACTGGAGGATGGAAGAAAGATTTCAGGGGAGCTTAAGAGAGGAGTTAGGGAATTGATTAGCAAAAATTCAAGGGAGTGTGGATGAGCAATTAAGGGGTTTGGAAGCAAGGGATTTGGATATCGAAGAAAAATTAAAGACCAGGGATAGAAAGATGGAAGAAAGGCCAAGAGAAAGTTTAGAAGGGTTGAGGATAGATTGCCAACAAAATTTCCAAAATTTAAAAGTTGAAGTTATGGGACCCTTAGAGGCTCACAAACAGGAAATGTACCAGGCTATACCAAAATTGGGGGATAAATGTAAAATAATGAGAAAGATGGCTGCGACAAAAAAATTTCATTAGGGTAGTGATCGAGGAGATCCAACATGATCTAGGAATAAAACCAATCAAAAATAGGAAAGATCTGAAGGCACAGGAGGAGGAGATAAAGGAACTACAAAGTGCACAGGGAGACATTTTGGATAGTCTGCATAAATTGATGAAGGAGAATCTAACATGTCATGGTACCTACAGTTCAGAAGCAAACTTGCCAAGAGAATGGTGTTGACCATCCAGTAAGATAGATACATGTGTCCATGGGAACCATGATTAATAAAAAGGATAGGGAAGACCTGAATATGGAGGTACAGATGTGTAAGTGTAAAGATATTAGACCTACAGAATCTATGAAACTTAGTTAGGAAGACAGGGAACATAAATGGTTTTCCAGTTTTTCATGATGCAGTCACAAAAGGGATCATCATTTATGAGACCAACCACTAGAACTTGTTGTTGAAAAGAAGAAAGAGAGGCAGAGTCTAACCATAAGAGTATAGAATTGTCAGTAGGGGATTTATTAGTTGACTTACCCCGTATAGCTGAAGTTAATTTATCCTTACAAATCACCAAATCCAAACAGTTTCTGATCAAGGTCTGAAGAAATTAATCACACTGACCATCATTACCTGGAAGTTCTTAACAGAAGTTATCTCGGCACCAACTACCTCATCAGATGGACTATGGCCCTACAGAAGTTTAATTATAGAGTAATGTACTACCTTGGTTGGGAAAGTGTGGTCATGGATATCCTTGGTAGACAGCCAGTAGAAATTTAACCATATCACCCAAATATGAAAGTAAACCATTGGCACTGCTAACCAATTTATATATGGCTCGATCAAGAGGGACCTTAGAGGCCTTCCTTACTAGCAAAAAAGATACCCTGAATACCTAGAAATTATAGAGATATTCAAACAGGAACATAGGTTTATCCAGAGTGATGGTAGAAACCTAGAGAAGTACTGGATTAGTAATAGGGTATTGCAGAAATAAGTGGGTATGGAGAACTAGCCTTGGAGGATTGTAATTCTTCCAAAACTAAGGAAGTGCCTGGTCTACTATGACTATATTAGAGGATATTGTGAACCTCAGAGAGCCAAAGAAGCAAGTAAAAGGCAATTTTGTGGGGCTAATTTACATGCTGATGTCCTATGCACCCACAATAAACCACCCAACAGATCATACGAGGGTTTTTGAGACCCATTGTTCTATCAGCACCAAATCAATTCTTGGTGTTAAGACAATTATGGACTGCTACCACTCCATCACTGATACCATATTTTGTTAGTTCCCTATGATCTGTTTCCAAATTTTGCTCAAGCATATCAGTGCAGAGAGGTGACTCAGGTTGTGCAAGAAAAAGTTCTCCAAAATCAGCCATTTCCAATTGTCAGAAAACCTATGATCCTTTCTGACCATGGATCTGCTTTGACATGAGTCTAATGGGAAGCATGCACAATGTAGATGAATATAAAACACATCTTGGCTTCCATAGGAAATCTCATTGAACCCATATAAAAGAATAATGCGAGATTAATCAGTTGTACTGGACACTTTTAGATGTTAACCACAAAGGGTGGGTAAGCCAGTCTGATGAAATATTCCAATACATGACATACTGTAAATGAATCCACTGGGTTCACTCTATCATGTTTATACTTTGGGGAGTGGAACTAACCCTGGTCAATATGCTATAATCAGAAGTGTATGGGTGCATAGATTGAGGCAGAGATTGGCATGCTGCAAGGATAAGATTAAAACAGAGCACCATAAGAAGGATACCAAGGGGAAAGTACTCATATCAGTTTAGGAAAAGAGACCAGGTGTGTATTATATCACCTAGACCTAGTTACTGATTCCCAAGAAAATACAAAAAGTTTTTCACACTGTAGAGAGGCCCATGTGGAATTAAGATATTACAGGAAAAATAAGAGCACAGTGTGTCCATCAAACACCCTAATTCTACCTGAAACCAATCATAAAAGGTTCATATATCAAAATCCTCCCTTCTCACTTATAAGCTTAACTAACAAAACCTGGGGGTTACTAACAATATATAACTTTTTGTTTTGTGTTTTGGTTTTATATATAAAGATGTTTATTTTATTTTGTATATAAATTTTCTTTGTTGGATGGAGTGTGGGAGTATTAGCAAAGCACAGAATATAGAATAAAATTAAAACTAGTTGTTTACATGAATCCCAAGATTGATCATTGTATGTAATCCAAATTTAAGAAAGGCATTTTTTATTTGCTTTTTAAGTAAATTTGGGGGTATGAAACAGTCAGTTTCAACCACTTGTGTGTTTCACATATTTTACCATGACACCTATACCTATGTCAGGTTTAAACCCTTTCAGAGTACAGATCTAAATAATCTTAAATTACTATATATGTGGGATCACACATATGTGTGAGTGGTATGTCTGTAATTGAAATAGTACATGTATATATTACAGATATCTGTTCATTTTAAGAATTGCAAGTTTAAAAGATAATTCTAAATTATTAGTCAATTTTATGGTTTATTTTATTGAAATCACATATATATAAATGCATTCCTGATGCCACCATCCTACATATATAGTGATAGAATTAGCTTTATACTAATTATAAATGCAGCTTTTAGTTTTAGTTATAAACAACTTTTAATTAGGTCACCACAAGTCTTAATATAGCATGAGCTTAATTTTATAAATCCAAAATTTTAATAACAATTCTCAGAATTTTATAAAGTTGTAAATAAAATGCAGTTGACCAGTAATAAGAATCCAGGGGAGAAAAGGTAAAAAAACTGAATCTAAATTAGTTTTAGTAATTAAATGTTTTTCTAAAATAAGTTAATGGATTTTCCAATTGCAGTCAAGCTTGTAAACAATCAGATGGTTAGTATTAAAAAAATATAAAGTTCAAATTTTGTAGCCAAAAAATCAGTTATACATATATTAATTGAGTTGTAAGCTGAACCCACACACATTTTATCTTTGAAATGGTGGGGTAAGTAGGCAACCACTTACTGCCTCATTTTTACTGGGAATGGAAGTATGGTCCTACAAAATATGGTAAACTATACCTCAGTAAAGCAGCCCATAGTGGAAAAATCTCCATGAACATCAAATCATCAAGGAAGTGTGCCAATTGCATCATCTCCATATGCCTGAAGCTGCCATGAAGAAAACTAACTGATACTTTAATAAATATCTGCAGAGCTCTGTTCATAAACTGTAACTTTCAATTATCTATTTAAAGCTACCTATTTATCAAATCTACTTTTATAAATCCATTTTCTAAAATCTGTAAGCAATCTTTTTAAATGCTAATTTCTATAACCCTCGATCTTGTCTGAATGTAAAGTTTATAATGGAAAATCCTCTCTTAAAATGTAAAACTAATAATCTACTTATAATTTAAATTTTCTGCAGTCTTTTACACCTATTTTGAGCTGTGCACTTTATTTTATCATTTTAATATTATATGTATTTGATATGCCAAATAACTTAAAACCACGAGTATATATATATATATATATATATTGTAACCATATATTTTAGTATAAAATATATTAATTGATGTAACTAGTATAAAAATTTCTCTTTCGTCTTTTGGTGATTTGATTGGCTTGATTTGCACTTTGAACAGATTACTCTCTTATATTATTTTAATAAATTTAAATTTGCTTCTTCCCATATACTAACTCACATCAAAACGTTTAACTTTTTAAAAATTTGACAACACATTAAAATTTGGTAAAATATTATTAAAAATAATATTTTAGTTTTTATTTGTTTAAAATGATCTTAAAAATTATTTCTATTGAATTAACAAAAAACCATTTGTTCAATTAAAATTAATTATTAAAAATAAATACAGTAATTACGTATGCGTCTCAATGTAAAAAAAGAAAAGAGCGCGAATTTAAGAGAAGATCGTCTGATAGTTTGCTTTTGGAGGGAGAAAGAAAAGAAAATGGTAAAAGGCAAATGGTGTAAATTTGATAAGCTTATTTTAAAATAGTTAACAAGTAAACGGATTACCACAAAATTTGCTATAAACGTAAAAATAACATAGTGGTATTTAATTATAAGATGAATTGCTAAATTTAAAAGTCTGTTCAAGTCGGCTGGCCAAGTGGATCAAATCACCGGTAAAAATTTTCCAATATTACATTTTTAAAATGTCGGAGCTTCCCAGTTTAAAAGAATTAATTGCAAGAGTTTGGTATGTTTTAAAATGTTTATTATTCTACAATTTGGAAAAATTAAATAAGTATTTTAATTACAGAAGTTTTATGAATATGAAAATTTGCTTTTTAAAAAAGAAGTTTAAATTAAAGTAAAATGTTAAAGTTATCAACATAGTTTAATATTTCCGTTTCTAATTCTAATAAAAATATAGTATTGATTGATATTTAACTTTACAATGCCAGTAATATATTTGCTAGTTAATTTGTTTAACATTTGGATAATAAACAGTCTTCAAATAATTAATCAAAGCTATTTTCTAATTTTATCGTCAGTTTGGAATGATTAAATTAATTGCTATAATTAGTATTCCTAGATTTAAGCGTGGATAAATAAATATTAGCATGGATGTGATAAACTTGGAACATTTTTAATAGAGAAATGTAGAGATTAATAACTTATGAAAAACATTTTCATTTAAATTCTGCGTGTCATGTTTTGAAATTGTTTCATGTTTATGTAGCCACGTAAAATCGTTAATCTAATAGTGATTATAATAACTAATACAAATGGATAAAATTGCATGTATGGAATTCAACTATAATTATAGCTATTGCTTCGTATACTTATTGTTCGACACATCGTACATGGATTCCACGGATCATATTTGGAGTTATAAAATGCTATACAATCCAATTTGTGATACACACACCTGCTAAAATTCATGTATTGAACTATAAAATGCTATACATTTAATTTATATCATACACACACACCTGTTAAATTTTATGTATTTGATGAATAATGCATTACTTTAATTTTATCGTTATATGAACTTGCATGTGAAGTTCATAAGTTATATTTTATTAAGTTTAAATTAATAGGGGTTGAATAAAATATTTATTCAAGAGAATAGCGCTTGTGAAAAAGCTTGAAAAGTACTAAATGAATTCATGAGATGTATCAATCTTTATGAGGTATTTTGTGAGACTTTCCAGATTTATATTCCTATACTAATATTACTTATACTATATTACATATGTTTTATTTTAAGAAAGATAAGTTAGTACATTAGTTGTCCTGATTAGCGTAACATTTTATTATGCAAGAACCCACATTTGCTAAAGTGTTAGTGTTTTCTGAATGGTCAGAATAACTGAGGAGGATGATTTTGCACTTTAATGTGAAGTAAATAGTAATGTTGTTTTAGAATGTTAAAAGGCATTAATCTGTGCTGGTGGTTAATCCGCAGATTACTTAATTGCCATTTTTGTATTTTACACTCATTCCTGCGCTGGTGGTTAATCCGCGGAATGGTGTACTTGTACTTATTGCTTTATGATGGTGTATAAATCCACAAAACGTTTAGTGTTATTTAATTCCTACGTGTAGATGAATGCATCCACAGGAATATGTTTTACTTCATAGATATAAGTTGGGCAAAGTATTTTAGTTAATCTGCTAAATCATCTTCTTTCATTTGTAAGTATAATTTATAAGTTAGATCATCAAATTGTAGCAGGACATTCTATTCAAGTTACTTCATAATAATTAACTGTTGGTTGATTATTATTTACCGGAATGTAAGTTTAAATTTTCACTTTATTTAATGATTGCATTATAGCTAAATCCTACAGATATAATATTATTTATTATATTATTATAAGTTTACGGTATGGATTTATTGAATCTGGAAATGACGTTAAATATTTCATGAGTTGATGCTGAATTTAGTATAATTTCCTCAATATTCATTATATCAAATTGAAATATAAGGTATGATTAGGTTTTTAAAAAACTGTACCTATGAGATGTTATTGAAGAAAGTCGATGGAATTATAATTTATTTATTTTATTTGTTTATTTATGTCTTTAATTATAACATTGGAATTAATTACTTATTATTCATAAATTTGTAAATAAACGTTGATTTATAATTAAACTTACTGTGCCGTTGCTATGTGTCATTCGTAAAATCAGAAATCATAAACCTTGGATAGAGCATACATTGAAGTACATACTATCGTCAACATGATATAAGAGTTTATTGATATTTTTTGAGAAAACATTTGGATGCTTTTCGTCTTTGGTAGTTTATGATGTGTAAGGTACAATAAAATCCCATTTACCTTTTCCATCATTTTGGCTTTGCGTAGTTGATTCTAGTATACAATATAAATTAATTATTAAACTTGTAAACAGATTTACCAAATAATGACATGATTGAATATATTTACTTAACGTTTTTAAATTGTCATTTGTCAGTATAATAAGAGTCTCAGTAATATAGTAAACTATAAAAAAAAAGAACCCAAGTATTTATGTTTATTTATTGCAAAGCTTTACCTGGACTAGCATTTGTATTAGAAATCATATAGATGGTTTAAAATTTCATAATCTTATGTAATTCCACAAATTATGCCATCTTGTACATGGTCGGCCATCGGGTCTCATACAATAAAAATCGCAAATTAAGGTTTGAAAAATAATAACATTACACTTATAATTTGTTTAATGTATTTTATCATACTACTATGATAGTTCTTCGCGGTACACCCTGGCTGCGATCAAATTAAATCATAAAAAGTTTATGTTAGATCATTAGTTTGGTCTGTGGTAAGTTGCTCCAGATGTTGGTTGTGGTCTTTGGTGCATAAAATAGATAGCATGATATGCTTTTGGATACAGCTCTTAATAGCTGACAATGTGCAGCGGGAATTGATCAGTGATCGAAGTTACGATTCTTAGCGCACTTACGTTATGTAGTTGGGACCACACAATTTACGGTTACAATTTTTTAGTGCCGCCACATGTTCGGCATGATAGGTAGTTGAGGGGCAAGCGAATGGTTACAATATATATATATAGTAACCTACTAGAATGAGAGAGGGTTGTGAGAAGAGAAAAGAGAAAGAGAAATATAATACTAATAATGATA